>LR738712.1:722362174-722463730 GCA_902687465.1 Secale cereale | reverse complement strand
CATCATCCACCGCCGCCGCACGCCAGCCACGCCGCCGCGCCGAGTCGCCGCAGCCGCTGCCGCCGCACGCCAGCCCTGCCGCCGCGCCAGCACGCCGCCGCCGCTGCCGCCCCTCGCCAGCCCCGCCGCCATCGCCGCCGCTGCCGCGCCTCGCCGCCACCACCCCCGCAGCCGCCGCCGCCCGCTGTCGCCGGATGCCGCCGCCGCCGGCAGTTTCCGACGAGGTAGCCGCTGCCGCCGGCAGTTTCCGACGAGGTAGCAGCCGCCGGTTTTCTCCAGAAAACCGTTGGTTTTTTTAGAACCCCTAGTCGTTTTTTTTCTTAGATCGGTTTTCTGTTTTTATTTTTTTCTGGTTTAGTTAAGTAGTGAACGTTCACCCGTTCGTTTGTTCTAACGAACGAATTCGCCATTTCGTCTCAGCTGACGAACGTTCGTTCGTTAAGCTGTTTTAGTTTTCTTTTTCGCAGTTATTTTATGATCGCGATCTCTGATCCGATCTTCGTTTTAGTTTAACTTTTCGCTCGTTTATCGGAATCAGGTGATTCAAGCGCCTGGAGTTTCGTGTCGAAATTCTCTTTCCATTTAACCTAGTCGCTGAAGCGTTTGCCTCTGTTAAATTTGGACTTAGGTCCAGATTGGTTCGGTAGTTGTTTCTCTTTTGCCGTTTGTCTTTCGTTGTTTCTTCTTTTGTCGTTTCTTTTGCAAACCAGAGTTCTTAAGTTGAACCTTCTGGTTAGATCTTTTATTTGAGTTTTACCCGTGCATTAGTTAAGTACTTATTGTGTGCTTGTTTGTTTGCGATAGAGTACCCGGAGTGCGCCGCTTGCTACTTTGAATCTCTAGGTTTTGCGGATCATCAGCAAGGCAAGTAACACTTTGATCATACTTTCCAATTACCCAGTTTTCATTGCATTAGTTAAACCCTCACAAATTGCATGAGTAGGATTAATTAACTTGTGGGACTGGGAAGTAGATTGAGGTAGTACCTATTACCTGCATTACATTCAAACCTTTGGGAGTTACTTCTACGTTTGCTGTTAGGACATGCTATGCTCGTAGACGTGGATTGGGTGAGTGTATCCATGACAGATGTGAGTTTGTTAATTAATGGTTCAACTTAAGGTGGCAACATTAATACACATCTGGGTGGATTGAGGCATCTGGGTATTCCAGGGATTGCCTGTTTTTCTTCGGACCGCCACCCAGGCTCAAAGGGATCATGAGATTATTCATACTAGAAACTTCCGTGTGCAGCCACAATGCGATTATGGGCTCTAGCATAGTATGAGTAAGTCGTGCGAACATCTACAGTGGTGGACTAGCAGATGTAGGGGATGTAGGTTGGTACGATTCACCCGGTCGTAGGTGCTAGTGCTTCTGAAAGACTGTGTCTCGGTCGTCCGTTTCTCAAACATCATGCAGTGCGAGAAATCAAACGGAGGAGATCGAGTCTTGTGGGGAAAAGTGCACAAACCTCTGCAGAGTGTACAAACTGATCATGATTAGCCGTGTCCCCGGTTACGGACGTTTTGAGTATCTAGTACTTGGATTATCATGTGAATCTCATCATGTTACTTTATTAATACTGTTGGGTTTAATGATGAACTTTAATTGGGGTTGATAGGATGTCTATCTTCCCAACGATGTTTCAACTACCATGATAGTTAATTAAAATCTATTCCTTTGAAGTAGGGAAAATTTGGCTTTACGCAAAAACTGTAACCATAGAGCTATTCCACCAGCCATATTGCATATAGTATAGCTTTACTTTCATTGCTCTCTTGTGTTACTTTGCATTTTGAGCCCTCTTTACATTTAAAATCCCAGATCTTCGTCTCGAAGCCCTCTTTACATTTAATCAACTGGAACAAGATTTTGGCTACTGTAAAATTTGACTTTAGGCCAACTAGTAAACCGGAGCTCGTTTCTTTTGCAGTTTGAGTTTCGTTGCTTCTTTCGAGTTGATTCTTTTTGCAAACCGGAGTTCTTAAGTTGAACTTTCTGGTTAGATCTCTTATTTGAGTTTTACCCGTGCATTAGTTAAGTACTTATTGTATGCTTGTTTGTTTGATTGCGATAGAGTACCCGGAGTGCGCCGCTTGCTACTTTGAGTCTCTAGGTTTTGGGGATCATCAGCAAGGCAAGTAACACTTTGATCATGCTTTCCAATTACCCAGTTTTCATTGCATTAGTTAAACCCTCACACATTGCATGAGTAGGATCAATTAACTTGTGGGATTGGGAAGTAGTTTGACGTAGTACCTATTACCTGCACTACATTCAAACCCTTGGGAGTTACTTCTATGTTTGCTGCTAGGACATGCTATGCTCGTAGACGTGGATTGGGTGAGTGAAATCCATGACAGATGTGAGATTGTTTAATTAATGGTTCAACTTAAGGTGGCAACATTAATACACATCTGGGTGGATTGAGGCATCTGGGTATTCCAGGATTGCCTGTTTTTCTTTTGGACCGCCACCCAGGCTCAAAGGGATCATGAGATTATTCATACTAGAAACTTCCGTGTGCAACCACAATTCTATTATGGGCTCTAGCATAGTATGAGTAAGTTGTGCGAACTCTTACAGTGGTGGACTAGCAGATGTAGGGGATGTAGGTTGGTACGGTCCGCCCGATCGTAAGGTGCTAGCGCTTCTGAAAGACTATGTCTCGGTCATCCGTTTTTCAAACACCATGCAGTGCGAGAAACCAAACGGAGACGATCGAGTCTTGTGGGAAAAGTGCACAAACCTCTGCAGAGTGTACAAACTGATCATGATTAGCTGTGTCCCCGGTTATGGACGTCTTGAGTATCTAGTACTTGGATTTTCATGTGCATCTCAACATGTTACTTTAATTTAATTTTGTTGGGTTTAATGATTACTTTAATTGGGGTTGAGAGGATGTCTATCTTCTCAACGATGTTTCAACTACCATGATAGTTAATTAAAATGCATTCCTTTGAAGTAGGGAAAAATTGGCTTTACGCAAAAACTGTAACCATAGAGCTATTCCACCAGCCATATTGCATATAGTATAGCTTTACTTTCATTGCTCTCTTGTGTTACTTTGCCAGCATATTCTATGTGCTGACCCGTTTTCGGGCTGCAACGTTTCATGTTGCAGACTTCTCAGACGACGAGTAAGGTGTCTTTTAGGACGTGGTTCTATACTCAGTGATGCCGTTGGAGTTGATGGACTCACTTATCTTTCAAGCCTTCCGATGTTGTCGTGTTAGATGGCCTTAAGCCATTTTTATTGTAATCAGTTCACCATTGGAACTATCGATGTAATAAGTGTGTGATTGCTACTCTGTTATAAATCCTTCAAGTACTGTGCGTGTCAGCATTACTGATCCAGCGATGACACTGATGCACAGAGATCAGACTGTTTGAGGTCTGGTCGCTACACGGCACTAAAGGCCCCTACGAACCGGTGGTAAAGCCCGATTCTGCACTAGTGGCACGTGCAGTGCACGTCTAATATTACAACCAGATGCAAGAATTCACATACATGAAAAAGTTATTCTAATCGCACTAAAATATTATTACAAATCAACTATAACTTAAATGAATTTCAAGAAATGATATAGTTTAGCGGTATACATTTAAAGACACACACTAACTATCTCAGCATTTCTCAATATGCTTAAGCATATCTCAACGTGGCAAAATCATATAAGGTATCCCCATTTCATTACCAAGATTTTTTTTGAGAAATATATCCTCTCTACCTATGTTATTCTGTATGTACACCAACAACAAACAGGATCAAACAAAATTATCAAAATGTACATGGTCAGCAAATCATTCCATTTATTACTTTTTCCGTCGATGTCCATCGATGGAATTTCATTCAAAAGTTACATCACCGTAGAATGTTAAATATTTCCCTTTACCCCTGCCATAGAAAACTTACACCGAAGTATCAATCATAAAGGTATCCACGAGCGTTGTGGTAGGCAGCTTGAGGAAGATCTCGTGATGCCGGTGAGAGTGACTACAAATATTGACCCAAAAACACAACACCTAGCATTTCACTGGACAAAAGAGCATGTACATTGTACTTGATTAAGAAAATAAATATTTGGGTAAAGGTATCTCTTGAAATGAGTCCTTTGTCAGTGAAGAATCTTAGACATATCAGAACATTGAGGGAACAAGCATTACTTACTTGCTCTAATGTTTCCTCGTCTGTACTATACTGGCAAACAATGTACTGATCACTCCAGCTCAAATCATAAAGAGAGAAACTAAATTCAGTAGTGTATAAGAGCAGAGCATATAATATGAACATCCTTGTCGTCCTTAGATCTCCGAGAATCCTACATTCTCTTACCGTCCTTTGTTTTCTCACAGGATGGTTTTTTGTCACCCCTTTTATTTGCATTCTTCTCAACATCTAAAGCAAGTTCAGCCACAAAGACATCTCTTGCTGCATCAAGTCTCTCTCTAGCATCCTTGTCCATTAGCTCTTCCAAATAGCTCTAGATCACCACTCCACAAAGGCACAAACTGTAGTTAAGAAATAAACTATACCACAAAGTCAGCATACAGACTCGCAAGAAGGATTTCAGGAGGGGGAGAAGAATTGATCGATTGTCAATGAAAGCAGCAGGTTAAGCTTCAGATTCAATTTCTGCATCATAGCTACACTTCACATAATCCTAGATTCTATCTTGCCAATCTGCAAGTGGAACAGTAAGAGAACATATAAGTGAGCTCTGTAGCTACTTGTTCCTTCAGCTCGGAAACAACCATCAACACCACCACATCGCTTAAATTGGTAAATTTATACAGCCTACAATCATCTACTACTGCCCCATCAAAGTCACATGGTCATACCTGAACAAGCTCTGCTCGTACTCAACAATAAACATTGTGGTACTCCACACCGGACGACGGCCTCCTCCCCACACTTCCGCCGGAGGTCTCCCTCCACTGCCCCACATCTACCTCCTCCTCCGTCAACTCCCCCTATCACACACACCCCTCCATCCCTGCCGCCATGGCAATCGGAGGAGGATTCATGGCTTGCGACAGGTGAGGAGTATTCATGGATTCGTGGAAGTAGAGGAGGAGCGGCGGGGGCTGCGGCCTGCTCTCGCGTCTGTCAGAAGAGGATCGGCGGGGGCGGCGGCCTACATAGGGTAGCACGGGAGGAGCGGCGGGGCCGGAGATAGGGGCAGGGAGGTGCGAGGAAGGTGGTTGTGGGTCGCCGAGGACCTTGTGGGGCGGGGGTGAGAGGCATCCGTTGGCAGTCGCCTGGGGAAGAACCATTGTTCAAGAAATCTTCCGATTCAGTGATTTATTGTCCGATTTATCGCTACTCTTGGGGTGGCCGATAAGATTATGCCTTATCTTCATCATTTATCGTTTGGGCCAATTTATCGCTATGACAAGCGATTTATCGGGACTCTGCCGATAAATCGGGCCTATTCGTAGCACTATGTTTGCAAGAACTATGTTTATTTGTGTTTTGTGGATCTTTTTACGCAATATGTAATGTTTTTCTATTTTGTTTGTCATTATATTAGGATTCAAAGGCTAGGATTCAAGGTAACACTTCTGTCCAATATTGTTTTGGTGTTGAATATAGCATATTTTAGTGTTGGGAACCTCAGATTTGAAAAAACTGGCCGATTAATAGCCGACCGATAAAATCGATTAATCGGCCGATTTCTGATTAATCTCTAATCCCCAGCTGACCGAGACGATAACGATAAGCGATATCCTCAACATTGGGAAGAACAGAGCACGGAGATGTTGCGGTCGCCCGCTGGCGAGGGTCGGCATTGCAGGCATCGGGGACGGCGGCAGCGCGGGTGCCGGTGATTGCCGGGATGCGGCGTGCGGATAAGTTATGTGGGGCGATTGGATCTGAGGCGTGATCGCACAGAGTTTTCGTCCGTCTATTGTAATCGCTAAGTGCACCCATCAGATGCCATTAGATTAATCTGGTCTATTAGATTTTATTAATGTAGATAATCAGACAGTGATAATTAACCGTGTACACTAAACGGTATGGTTATGGGAATGAAAATGGCACACGTCCATGGTGTCCACATCTACTCCAACAACGGTCGTGCGCCATGACTCACCAATGCGTACTTGTCCATAGCCACGCCGACCACGCCAAAGGAGCTCGTCCCCGCCATCGAGTCAGAGGAGCTCATCGTCACCCGCGCCTATGGTGATTTCTCGTTCCATGACCGGCCACCGTAGAGGAGCTTGACGGACTGCTCGTCCATGGTGGCCACATGGCATGTTGCTAGCCTGTCGGGTTCATGCCGACCACGCACGAAGATTGTGTTTGAATCAACTCCTCGTCGACTGTGGCACCGAGGGTCTGTATGGCGCGATTTAAAGTCTTCATATTTTTCTTTGCGTCGAATATGTGCGGCACACTTTTCATATTTTTCTGGCAACTCTGAAAGCAAGAGTTTTCCGTTATATGTTGTTTTGAAGGCATTGTTCATCTCTTCACTCCTCTGGGTTGATGTCTTGTCGGTACTAAATGAATCTCGCCTATATACGGTTGTGCACTTCACACGAAATTTGACATGTTATTAATCCAAGAATTAGCCTTGAGGCTATACTGAACCAATAAATCATGCCATCTTGATTCAAAATGTGCAACTGACCTTTCTTCTTGAATTCCAAAAGAAATTCTGGACGGTTTGGCGATAACATGACTTAGCTGTTTAACAACACTTTGGTATAGATGCCATATACAGAGATGATGGCTTGTGTTCGGGAATACCTATCCAATTGCATTGATACGCGCAACACACTTATCAATGAAAACTGTTTTGGCTTCTTACCGGACATTGCTTGTCGGAAGGTGCTGAAAGCCACACAAACGACTCGATAGTTTCGTCAAATATTATAGTAGCACCAAAAACAATAGTCTGCTTATGATGGTTAACGCCAAGGAGCAGAGCGAATGTAGGGGGAAGCAGCATGGACATCCCACAAAAATACGTAAAGCAGGGAATTTAGCTGCCCTCCTCACGCCAACTGAATTTCCCTTTAAAAGGTTGATTTCCGATTCTTAAAAACCCGATGTCGGATTTTTTAGCATTACCAAATATAAAAGCATCTTTAGTAGCTTTCCAAAAAACCTCTCCTCAAGAATGCCGGGGCAAAAAATTGGGTCAAATCATCCCGCTAGAGTAGTCACCTGTTGTAAGGTGGCGTGATGTAATAATGTTCAAACTATTTCCTCCCTTAATTAATACTCCCTTCGTCCCAAAATAAATGACTCAAAAATGACTCAATTTTGTATTAACTTTAGTATAAAGTTGGGTCACTTTTGAGTCACTTATTTTGGGATGGAGGGAGTAGATGAGAGAAATCTTTTGGTGTGCTATCTTTAGTTAGTTGACATGGACACCCCAACAAATCCCCAATAAGCCACCCGACAATAATCAACCTGACATACCAGACTCACTATCGATCTCGCATACAGGGATGCATGCTGCTGGTGGCACGGTATGGCGGGGGCAGTGCAGCGGCGGCGTGATGGCAGTCTGACAGTGGCGTGCTGACATGGCTGTATTGGGGTGGATATTGGGAGAGAGCCAACTCCCCCTCCATATAGGAGGGAGATGGGCAATTTTATCGGTGATCACCAATTTTATCGGGGAGTTGTTGTAGCTTCATTTTTTGCCCAATCCCCCTCCCTCTTGCAAGTCCAGGAAATTACTGTGACTAGTGGAGCTGTTGGAGACTCGTATTCCCAAGAAATTTAGAGCACCATTTAGAAACACCCACCTACCCTTTATAGCTGGGGAAGATGTGGGACAATACACTGGACAATATATCCATGATCTTTTTGGCATCAATGAAGCTTCACGCTCCTGCTTGTCCACTTTGCACTCACGATGTTGCCGTAGACTAGCCAGCGCACCGTTGTTTCATCCATGGCCTCCATGCCGACGATTTCCCTGTTATTGTCGGTGTCTCCCCGCCTCGAGGGTATCCTGCAACAACACCTTCCGCATCTGCCAAACTCTGCATTGGCCTGCCTGGGGTTGGCACCATCGGAGCGACACATGCGGTTATCCTCATTCGCCCATTGGTGTCTCCTCACAAACGGCTTCCCCTGCAAGTGTGTCCACACACCCTTGGCATCCCACCCTACCCCGTGTCATGCTACCGGTCTTGCCATGCGGGCGAAGGGTCGCCTCGGGTTCCGTCTTCTCCAGTCACCGCTCACTGTAGGAACCTTAGAAGTACGCTACTCCTAGAGAGGAATGTGCAGAGGTGGCACATCTAGACCCGTGATTTGCTATTGTCCACGTGGTCGTGCAATGCACAACTAGACAATGTCATGATAATGTGTATTGCCTTTGTTGACTGCTTTTTTTTTTTGCATCACCGCATATTTTTGGTAATGTGTATAAGTTTTTTCGTATAGTGTAAAAACACACCACCCAATTGACCTCGTGATCCCATTTTTTATCTGTGATGGAAGTTCTAGATCCATCACAGATTGAAGCCAGTCTTCGACTGTTTCAAAGAACGTCACCAGAAATCCGTCGTCGATTAACTACTTTCTTGAAGTGTTATGTTTGTCATATCTTACGGGGTCCATATGTCAGCCAGAGGCATGTGTGAATGGTTCAGGCACGCACTGACTCTTTTCAAATGATAGTTCACACTATCAATGGCGAGTACATCTGCCCATCTTTGTCACATGCATTCCTGTATTGTACCAGAGTATTGGAAATCAAAGTTTCGCGCTTCATATATTTAGGAACGAGTGAGCATTCTTTGACTAATTAAGGACCGGATCTCTTGACATATTTTATTATCGAAACCCGTATTAGAATTCGGAAAGGAGAATCAATCTAGGGAGTAACACAATAGTAGCAAACATGCAAACAGTCACGATGCACAAATCCCAAGGGAAGCTTATGATTGTGTGATTCGATGCACATGTCAGTTATTATCCTTCAATATTGTAAGGGAAGCCAGACATATGATGGGACATCTATAGTCAAGTGCCCTTTTTGGGTCCCACGGCCTCAATAGCTTCTCCGAGAGGCCACGCCGCTTCAATGAAGTACTCACCATGCTTCACCTTCTCCACGAGTGTAATATTTTTGGTGGGCTCCAAACCTGAAATAAATGCTTAAGCACATTTTCTTCTAATATACTTATGTCTGTAGGCAGTAGTGGTAGAGAAACTCACCAAAGCCATCGACGAGCAAGGAGTATTGATAGACGAGGTCCATGCAGACATAGGGTATGTCGCGGACCTTGGGGTACTTAGACTTCACTTCTTTCAAGCTCATTCTACATATCTTCTGGGCAATGGCTCTGAAAGCCACTGGGGTGGACGCCCCGCTTGGAGCATCGCTGTCGATGAGGCCAACCTGTCCAGAACCGATGGAGATCGACATAGATAAGTTCAAATCATCCAGCTAGAGTACATATATGATATAACAAAATTAATTTGTCTTAGCTATCTAATTTAAGGGTCTTCAAGTAATTGAACCCTACATTATTCCAAACAAATTGAATTCTAGTTTTGTCCTAAGTCAACTTATTTAAGTTTGAGCGAGTTTATACAAAAATATGCAACTATCTACGACATTGAATCTATATAGTATGAAAATGTATTTTGTGATAATTCTAACAAAACTAATTGTTGATCTATTTATCTATAGACATAAGAAAAACAATATTTCAGCTAATTTAGAATGAAGGGAGTACCTGCGAGGCCATGTAGTAGAAGCTAGACGCGACGTAGAGGTTGGCCTGGCCAGGGCCGTCCCCGCCGTTCCATACGCCATCGAAGGTACACTTCTTGGCTTGGCAAGGCACGTCAAGTTTGAGTGCCTTCACTACATCACCTCTGCACTTCCCGTATTGTGCACCTCCCGTTGACGCGGTAGCATTGTACTCCTCACCATTGTAGGTGAATTTGCCTTGGAGAACGAATGGAAAGAGAAATAATAAAATACATCAATCAGTTATGGGCTTAGTGGTTATATTACATATATGGATGAATACTAAGGCTACTTATACTGATCTATGACTACCGATCATATATATGTAGGCCACTTACCACTGAAGCCACGAAGCATGCAGTAGCTAAATGGTCCTTCCTTAGCCTTGAAGATTTCTACACGAGAAGCTAAGGCGCCATAGCGTAAGTAGCTGCAAGCACAGAAAAAAGGCCTCCCCTGATCATTTTATAATTGATATACAATACAAAGTTGCTCATATGGCTTTAGAAATCAAAAAGCAATATGCCCCTCTTCTCATGAAATGGTTAGATGCCTTGTATTGCTTTATCTTTCTTTTCACGTACCTAACTTTTGTACATGTCCTTCGCTTTTGCTTTTAGATAAAGAAAATAAAATAAAATGCAGTGGGGGCTTTGTCCTACTGGAAAAGGCCCCAAAAAAGTATGTTACAAAAGTTCATTCAGCACGACAAAGGTTTCATTTGGGATGCACAGCGACAGCCCTTTTTATTTTGTTTTGTTAAAGTACATGGATAATATTGAGTAGTTTTCTGGTAAGATACACTTTCAATAATTAACCACAAAAGTAAGGCAGCACATGGAGGGTCTTGCCATATTGAACACTAGGTGATACCTTGAGAAAATGATTTGTAATATATTTCGAAAAAAAACAACTGAAAATATAAAATGATTCGTTGTGTTTAATTATTATTGTATAGTTCTAAATATTTAATAAATATAAAATAACATAATAAACGAAAATTATCATGCATGTTTGCATGTTGAGGTGTGACTTTTCTATGCATGGTTACATGTTGAGAGAAATATATTAGTGGAAACTAACCATTTAGGTATAGAAGTACTACATATAAACCAGAGCACATTCATGCATGAGGGGGTCTTCAAACCTGTGAACATAAACGTTGTAATCTCTTCCCTTGAGATACTCTTTCGTAACATAAGGATCCTTGCCGTGAGGCACTCGTGGAGCAGCGTCGGCGGCGGCTGGAGAAATGGAATATGCCATTTGCACAGACCCACCTCCAAGATCAATTACACCTACCGTTTTCGAGTAGTCTCCTCCCAACTTATCTAGCAGGTAATTCAGAGCAACCTACAAGCACCTCATGCCATGCAGAAAGAGGTTAGACACAATGAAATGTTGGTGTTTGCATATGATAAGAATTCATGCCACATGCATAAATTCATGTGGTGGTCGGTCGTGTGAATTATACCCATAGGTAGGATCCTTCCTGAGATCCCTCGAGAACATTAATCCACTTGGGATTGTACTGAAACTTGGTGTTAGTGTGGACAGCGCCCCTGACCTGGGCGTATCAACTGGAGAATCAATACTTAACTCGTGGTTCTATATATTCATGCGTCCTAGCTACATGCATGAGATAAATATAAATCACAAGATCATTGAGGTAATTACCGCATCAAGTATCTGCTTTGCTTGCTTATCTCCGATGAGCCTGAGTCCGGCCGTCGCCTGCACATTTAATTCAAGACCTGAGCGATATATCTTGACGTCAAGTAATCTTTCAATCGGCGACGGTAAAAATCTGAGAATTGTACATTCCCACGAATCTAGAGATGATGAGATCCACATGAACTCAAGAATAAATTCTGAATATTTACCAGCCACCATAGAAATAGCAAAACCAGTACTAAATTTTGCATACCCCAAGTTTAACGGGAGTCGTTTTCATAAGCCTCTGAGGCACGACGCTGTTGGCCTTTTGAAGTAGCGGTAGTATGGACTTGGTAGCCTCCTTGGGTCGTCCGGCGTACGAACTCAGACCAGGATTCACCTGCAACAAATTAAAACAAAAAGACTAGCTGTGAAATTACATGAGGAAGATCGATTCTGTCACCCTTACGACGCATGGGCTCTTCTTTTGAACCAGGCAAGCAGCGTACCTTGGCGAAGACCTCGATGTCATCGCCGATCTTGACGAGATCCATTCGCTTGTCAAACCGGAAGACGTGCAGACGCGTCCCGGTGCTGCCGGCGTCCAAGATCACGGCATACTTCCCCGGCGGCGGCACCGCGGCTGCGCGCGCCTGGGATATCTCTGCCGACGCGGCGAGGAGGAGGAGGAGAAGCGTCACGGTGGTCACCAGGTGAGCCATTGCTAACCAATGCAGTGCGTGCTGCCGGATGCCGAGAGAGTGCTCGAGTCCACACGCTAGGTTTTATATGGATTATGGAGAGAGTATAGGAGCAACGGCCAGTCCTTCACGAAAAGCTTAAATATCTCATATTAATTCCACTGTCGACGAGTCTTCATGTGGAAGTGTCCGGGCTTTTGTGCAGACAGTGAGCGCATGCATGATCTGATGGGCATCCTCCACTGCATTCCGGCACAAGGTACAGTAGGTAGGTAGGTAGCGTCGTGTTCAAGCGTGCGTTTTCGTGTTCCATCCCACGAGCTTTCGGGTGTGACTTTTGATTTCCGAATCATATTCCCGATACTGCGGTCTCCCTCCCCTCTGCTAGTACTGCTCTCTGCGCTGGAGCTGGCTGCAAAGCTCGTACGCACCCCTTGCAGAAAAATTCCAACACTTTTCACGGTGCCACGCAATGAAATTGTGACGTGTCTATAGCAGGTATTCCAGTGTTGCAGATTGCCTCCGCATCGTTGTAGCATCTACAATAGCTGCACTATTTTAAGGCACCAAAACGTGTGTTGAATAGAATTTAGGACATTGAAAAGTGTTTTTTTTTTCTTGGCACGACTAAGTGGCATCTCCAAAAGTTGCACTAAAATAGGGCACCAAAAACAGCAGAACCACATTTTTTTAAGACGAATATTCATACTACTTCGATCATATTCATACTTTGATCCAAACTTCCAAACCTAGTAGATACCCAGTATTGGAACACGGCCACTACTGAAGACACCGGTTCAGGCGGCAGCTACGCACGCCCACGTCCCACTCCAGGGATCGTGGCCACGCCCACGCCCAGCGGGCACGTAGTCTAGCTCACGATCACCTGGAGACTTGCTCCACTCATCTGTACTCCGTGTATATAACGGGCTCTTCCTCCGATCAATGTAATGTGGAGTGTATCCTTCTCCTTGGTATCAGAGCGGTTCTTTCCTCCCTGCGCATGGCCGGCTCTTGGTCCTCTCACACCGGCTTCGACACCGGGGAGCTTCCCCATGGCGGCTTTTCAGTGCCCCCCCCACTCCCCACTGCCCACTGCCAACCACCTCCCCGTTGCCCTCCATACCGGCTTCCCTCCCCCTGAGCACTGCTCCTCCCACCACCGCTCCCCTTAACCTCACCCTCTTGCCGCTCGGCTCGGCTCTCTCCGACGGCGCGTCCTCCTCGACTACGCCACCCCCTTCGATCCACGCGGTCAACATCAGCGCCCACATCGACTTCAAGCTCGACCATGGATCTGTGGCAACTTCTCCAAGTGGCGCCGCATCATGTCCTTCATCCTGCGCAAGTCCGGCATGGAGAGCCACGTCCTCGCCCCCTCCGTGCCTCTCTCGCAGACGGCGCAATGGTGCCACGACGATCTCCAGATCCTCCTCATGATCTACGGTACGATCTCGGATGAACTTTATGATGTTATCTCTGCCCCAGACACCACTGCCTACCACGCCTGGACTCTGCTCGACGCCTTCTTCCGCCACAACCTCGCGGGCCGTGCCATCCACGTCGGCGCCGAGTTCCGGGCCACCGTCCACGGCGACCTGCGGATCACCGAGTATTGCCGGCGTCTGAAGGCCCTTGCAGACCAGCTGGACGAACTCCACGAGCACGTCACCGACAAGACGCTCACCCTGCAGCTCATCCGCGAGCTCTCGCCACGGTTCGGGGTCATGGCTTCTCTGCTGCCCATGCAGGTCCCCTTCCCCACCTTCGTTCAGGTTCGCTCCCGGCTGATGCTGGAGGAGATCAACTAGGACGCGCGCGCCAGGACTGCCGGAGCCACCGCTCTCATCGTAACCACCAGCGGCTCCAGCAGTGGCGAGCGCTCTCACCAGCAGCCGTAGTCGCCAGTTGGCGGCTTCGTCCAGCGTCAACCAGATCGCTCCGATCGCGGGGGGCGCAGGCGCGGCCGTGGGCATGGCAGTCGCGGGCGCGGCGGCCAGCCGCCTACACCACCATCTGCCGAGTAGCCCTGGATGGGGTATTTCGCGCCATGGGGCAAGCCCTTCCCTTCGCCCTGGCGCGCTCCCTGGGTGCCACCGAACGCCACTGGAGTCCTCGGTCCGCGCCCCGGGGTGCCTCATGAAGCCTACCCCACGATCTACGGTGCACCACCGGCCTATGGCGCCCCACCACCACCACCGCTGCACCAGCCCATCACGACATCACCACCGTCGTGGGATCAGACCGCCCTGCTCTACTCCGCCATGAACAACATGTCTCTGAGGCCCCCGGCCTCCGACGAGTGGTACCTCGACACAGGCGCCTCCAACCACATCACCAACCACTACTAGGAAAAGGGCTATAGCTAATATAGACACTAATGGCGCACCATGTATGTGGTGCGCCATTAGTGTCCTCATAACTAATGGCGCACCAGGCACACATTGCGCCATTACTAATTTTTTTTTCCCAAAGCTACTAATGGCGCACTAGGGCACAGTGCGCCATTACTAGTTTTAACTAGTAATGGCGCACCACACACTCTGTGTGCCACTACTAACAATTTTTTTTCATTTTTTTTTCAAAACTAGTAATGGCGCACCACATAACAGGTGAGCCATTAGTAACCAGGGTTTCTAATGGCGCATTATAAGGTGGTGCGCCATTGGTAACCTGAGAGCAGCTAGATCTTTTTGACATCCACCTACCACACTCACTTTCCCCACTTCATTCTCTCCACCTCCTCTTCCAAGCTTGTCTCGGCTGCCTCCTCCTCCTCACCTCATTTGCACCATAGATTCACCCAAATCAACTGGTTAAATTACCTTTTTTTGATAGGTAAGTAAGGGGAAAGCTTTCTTTATGTTGTAGATATACTTTTTTCTCCCTCCAACAATGTGCACATGCACTTTTTATGGCCTAGATCTACGTATGTTTGTGGTGTTGCATATGTTTGTGGTGTTGCATATGTTTGTGTTTGCAGGTACCGGTATTTGAAATGCGATAGTTTCCAATATTTTGCCGGAGTGCTGATTCATTTCCGTTTCGGTGAGAATTTGGCACTATGCATTCTTTTTGGTCCTATTTTTAGGCAAAGTCATGGCAAATTTTTTTTTGGGTTCTAAAATATGGTTTTGCTCTACCCCGCAGGCGACCATGGTCCGCACGATGACCGAAGGCATCGGGAATAGATTTTTGAGCTCCGCGAAGGCCGAGATGCTTCAAAAGAACGAGACGGACATAAGATGTCCGTGTCGAAGATGCAAGCTGAAGAGCCTTATTACGGACCCGGATTCCGGACAGGTGCGTGACCACCTGCTCTTGCGTGGTTTCATGGATGGCTATCGGTGGCAAGGTGATGAAGATGACTATGAAGTCGTCCATGGGGGCTGGGTAAGAAATGCGGAAGGGCAGCAAGACAACCGTGGCGAGGGCGGGCGAGAAGACGAAGAATCTTCAGGACACAGTCATCATGTAGAAGATGCCGGACATGATGATGAGGAAGATCAAGACGAAGGGCATGATCATGAAGATGAAGATGCCGGAGCAGACGGCGATGGACCATCGATGGGCTGGGTGCAGGACCCTCATATTCAAGAGCTGCTTCTCAAGCAGACGGATAACGCAAGAGCTGCCGCCCGAGAGAAAGCCAAGCTGGATCAACTGGAGATAGACGCGGTTACTCCATTGTATGAAGGATGCAGGCCCGAGTATACCCGCCTGAAAGTAACCCTCGTGGCTCTGGAGATGAAGGTAAAACACAAAATGACCGACGCATGCTTCGACGAGAACATGTCATTCTGACACGAACGTCTTCCCAAGGGGAACAAGTGCCCGACCAGTTTTTAGGAGGCGAAGAAAATCGTGTGTCCTCTGGATTTACCGCACGTGAAATACCATGTGTGCAAATCAACAATTGCATCATTTATCGGGACGAGCACGCGGAGTCTACCATATGTCCGGTGTGCGGCGTCACTCGATACAAGAAGAGGAAGAAAGCTCCTCGAAAAGTGGTACCCGCACCCCCTTCCTGGTCAGATGTTGTTTGAGAATCACAACTGGGTCATGCCCGAATTCCCTGAGCTAGGTTGGAATGACGTGCCGCCACCGGCTAATGTCCAGCAATAGGGCTTTCAGCATCAGCCTGTTGTCAATCAGGAGCAAGTGGAGGAAAATCAGATTGAGGAGGAGCCATCTCAGGAGTCTATGATCTTACAGTTGTCAGACGATTCCATTCATAATGAAGAGCATGCTGCAGATGTTGTGGTGTTTCAACCACCTTTGGTGCAACCCCCCCTTCATATTGGTATGGTACTGACAATCTTTGGGCCTGAGCTGCCTCCAGTTCTTCAATGGCAGCGCAGCTTCGAATGGATGATGCCTTTCATGTGGGTCTTTGAGATACCCAGTGCTGTCCCTTGCCAAGATTTTCAGCCGATCATCCTCCCTCTTAACACCTGGGAATTCAACTGTACTTCATCAAACTTTCAGATCTCTTTGAAGACGTCCAGCACTCCCTGTGTGGCGCACCCTGTGAAGCGGCCAGTGGCTAGGGCATTATGTTTTGATGACATCTCAGAACCAGTTTCTGAAGCTTTTCAGTTCACAGCCAGGATGGAGGTGCCTAAGAAGAGGGGACGCAAGACGACGACGCCTCTGGTGGTTTCTGAAGTTCGTCGCAGTGCCCGTCTCTGTGCTCTGAAGGGTGGTTTTAGACAGGCTCCGCTGAAGGAGACGGACCTGCGCCCCCGCTCCTCCGCTCCAAAGAAACGTAAGACCAAAGCGTCTGCGACTGAACAGAAGCTCCCACCTCTCAGCGCGATTGCAGATCTGCAGCGTATTGGTGCTCGTCTGCAAATCGCCCCTGAAAAGCTCACCAAGGAGAAGCTTGCAGCTGATCCTTCTCAAGCTACAAGCAGCAAGAGTTCCCATGATCAGTGATGTTTTTCAAGGTCTGGGTTTATGGCGTACCCCCCAAATCGCCATCTATCTTAGTTTCTGTTTTATTTTGCTGAACTTTATGGCACAACTTTGTACTATGTTTGGTTATGAGTCACTGCGTGATTCATTTTGTTACTGCTCTCTCCCTAGTTATTATGAATTCGAACATCTGTAGAGCATGGAAGGTCCTTTGTTGGAATGTACGGGGCCTCAACTCTGAAGCGCGTCTACTTGCTGTCAAACAAAAGATTGAAGAGAGTGGTTGTTCGGTAATTTGCCTCCAGGAAACCAAGTGTATGCACATTGATCATCGCTTTCTTCGAAAGTTCTGCCCACGACGCTTTGACAAATGTCTATATTCCCTCTGATGGGGCTTCTGGTGGTATTGTGGTGGTTTGGAATTCTTCTTTCTTTATTGGTAAACTTATTGAGGCAAAGCCCTTCGGCATTGTTATTGAGTTCTGCTCCGCGCACACGTCTGAAATTTGGACTCTTGTGACCGTTTATGGACCGTGTCAGGGTCCTGCCCGCGACGATTTCGTCCAATGGCTTTATAACCTTAATTTCAACGCAGATGACAAATGGCTATTACTTGGGGACTTTAACTTCATGAGATCGTTAGAGAATCGCAACCTTCCGGGGGGCAATCTCAATGATATGTTCTTGTTTAATGAAATTATTGTACATCTTGGTCTCATTGAACTCCCGATCAAGGGTAGACAATTCACTTGGTCTAACATGCAGGCTCATCCGTTGCTGGAACAACTGGATTGGTTCTTTACTTCAGTAGTATGGACCTATGATCATCCCAATACTTTGGTTTATCCTCTAGCACGTACCACATCCGATCATGTGCCCTGCGTTATCTCTATTGCTACGTGCATACCCAAGGCCAAAGTTTTTCGTTTCGAGAACTATTGGATTGATCTACCTGGTTTCTTTGATTGTGTCTCTGCAGTGTGGAACCGTGATTTTAGATAGGTAAATATTACCCCAGGATATCGGCCAAGTTTAAAGCTCTCTGTTATGCTCTTAAACAGTGGCATCTTAGTCTGTCTAAAGTTAAGGCACTTATTACTGACTGCAACAAGGTTATTTTATTTCTGGATAATCTTGAAGAGCTTCGACCTTTGAGCTGGCCTGAGACAAATTTTCGGTGTATTGTCAAGTCCCATCTGGAGGAAATTCTGCACATGCAATACATTTATTGGAAGCAATGATGCACCATCAGGTCTATTAAAGTTGGGGAAGAAAACACTAAATTTTTCCATGCAATGGCAACAGAGAGATATCGAAAGAACACGATCTCCTCTCTCAGAAACGCTGCAGGAGACGTGATCTCTGATCACCAGCAACTAGCCGGTATGTTCTGGTCCGACTTCAAACAACGAATGGGCCAAGCTAAAGGAATACACATGGACTTTGATCTCGCCTCCCTCATTGCCAAGGTGGATGGACTAGAGACTTTGTCTCGGCCTTTTTCGGCTAAAGAAGTGGAAGATGTTGTTAAGCACATGCATGTTGATCGTGCACCGGGGCCAGATGGATTCATGGGGCTCTTTCTGAAGAAGTGTTGGCCCATCCTAAAAAATGACTTTTTGTCGCTTGTCAGGGCTTTTTATGATGGTACATGTGATCTGGAATGTTTAAACTCTTCTCTAATCACTCTCATTCCCAAGAAATTAAGCCCGGAGGTGGTTGAGGATTTTCGGCCAATATCTTTGACGAACACTTGCTTAAAGTTTCTCACAAAACTCTTAGCCAACAGACTGCAACAGGTGATTCTTAATTACATTCATAAAAATCAGTATGGTTTTCTTCGCTGCCGATCAATACAAGACTGCTTAGCATGGTGTTTTGAGTATATCCACCAGTGCAAAGCCTCTAAGCGGCCAATCGTCCTACTCAAGCTTGACTTTACAAAAGCTTTTGATACTGTTGAGCATGAGACAATTCTTCAGATGCTGCGATACAAAGGCTTTGACGAACGTTGGAATGGCTGGGTCGATACACTTTTATCATCTGGCTCTTCTTCTGTGATTCTTAATGGGGTCCCTGGTCAGCAGTTTAAATGTCGCACTGGAGTTCGTCAAGGTGATCCCCTCTCCCCTATATTGTTTGTCATTGCGGTGGACCTTCTTCAATCCGTGGTGAATGATATGTGTGCTCGCAATGTCCTCCGAATGCCCATTTCGACTGGATCAAAGGATTACCCAATAGTTCAGTATGCGGATGACACGCTGATCATCCTTCCGGCTGCTGATGATCAGATCATCGCGCTAAAACAGATGCTTGAAAAGTTTGCTCGGGCCACCGGATTAAGAGTCAACTTCAGCAAATCATCCATGATTCCCCTGAACTTGTCTGATGATGAGGGCTCTCGCATTGCTGCTCTTTTGGGTTGTGAGGTGGGTTCTTTGCCCTTCACCTATCTGGGCCTTCCTATGGGCACTTCTCGACCTACCGTTGCTAATCTTTTGCCCCTTGTGGATCGTATTGAGAGGCGCCTTTCAGCATCGTCATGTTTGCTGAATTAGGGCAGTCGTCTGCAACTGCTGCAATCTGTGCTGGCATCCATGCCCATATATTTCTTGTTTTCATCATCACTCCCCAAGGGCATTCTCAAACAATTAGAGCGAATAATGCGACAATGCCTTCGGCGGGGCAACTCTGAGACACCTCGTCAATCTCTGGCAGCATGGGATCTCATATGTCGGCCCAAGAAGCATGGCGGTCTCGGTGTCACACACCTCGGCACACAAAATGAGGCCTTGCTCATGAAGCATCTCTACAAGTTTTTCAATAAACTTGATATACCTTGGGTTCAATTACTCTGGGATTCTTATTATGGTTCATCACCACCTCAAGCTACTCGTAGCTGTGGTTCTTTCTGGTGGCGGGACGTTTTCCGTCTTTATGATAAGTTTTGTACTCTCGCTGTCCCACAAGTCCATGCAGGGGACACTGTGCTGTTTTGGGATGACATGTGGCACATTGACAGTAGAGTTATTTCCCTCAGGACCAGATTACCCCACCTTTACTCATTTGTGCTCAATGACCTCATCACTGTCAAGGATTTTTTTGATGCACCATCTGAGGCTCAGAACTTTTATCTACCTTTGTCACTCGAAGCCTTTCATGAGCTTCAACAACTCCAGACTTTGTTGGCTCCTATACATATTGATCCCTCAACAAGAGATATCTAGCAGTGGCCCTCCAAATTAGGCACCTTCCAATCCAAGCTTTACTACGATTTCACTTTCTCTCATATAGTGGTGGATCCTATCTTCAAATGGATCTGCAAATGTTCCTGCACCCTCAAGATCAAGGTTTTTGGGTGGTTGCTCTTGATGGACCGCCTAAACACAAGGGATATGATGCAAAGAAGACATTGGCATGTAGATGGTGTTAATTGTGTTTTGTGTCTCCTACCACATCTTGAGGACCGGGTGCATCTTTTCTTTGCCTGTAACTTCAGCCAGCGAGTTTGGAACTACCTTGGAATCTCCTGGACACCAGATAGTCATCACACCACATACTCCATGGCCCTAGCAGCTCGACAGGAATTTGGCAAACCCTTCTTCACTGAAGTAGTTTCTACGGCCACTTGGAATATCTGGACTCAAAGGAATGGCAAAATCTTCAGAAATGAGCAGCCCAGTTTCAGATCCTGGAAACGAAATTTTGTATATGATATTTCTTTACTTGCTCATAGAATCAAATGTAAATATAGAGATAAACTACTCTCTTGGATAGCCTCCCTCCAGTAGCTTTGTTGTAAGTTAACTCTCTTCTTCTTCCTTGTATTTATTTGTTTCTTTGTAACCTCACCCTGGTTGGGTTCTTTTATTAATAAAACACTGTGAGGCTGTTGCCTTGCAGTACATAGTCAAAAAAAAGTGGTGTGGTACTTTCCGATCACTCCTCGTCTGCAGCGTTATTTCACGGACCCTAAGCTAGCAAAGCTCCTGCGTTGGCACGCGGATAGGGAGGAGAAGATGACGGAAATGATCCGCATATAAATAAAAAAGACAAGATGCTGAGTCACCCTAAGGATGCGAGCCAGTGGTAAGCGTTGAACTTCGAAGACGCAGAATTTGGGGACGATCTAAGGAACATCATGCTGGGCGCGAGCACCGATGGAGTCAACCCGTTTGGCAGCCAGAGAAGCACACATAGCACCTGGCCTGTGTTTGTGTGGATGTACAACCTTCCCCCCTGGTTGTGCATGGAGAGGAAGTACATTCACATGAATATGCTAATTGAAGGGCCGAAACAACCAGGGAACGACATCAATCTGTATCTGGGGCTGCTGAAAGAGGAGCTAGACACGCTGTGGAAAACGCAAGCGAATACGTGGGACGCCGCAGAGAAAGAATATTTCCCTACGAGAGCTGCACTGCTCATGATGGTGCACGACTATCTCAGTTACGGATATGTCGCGGGGCAGGTGGTCCACGGATTTTCTGGATGCGTCAGGTGCATGGATGACACAACGTATCGCCAACTAGATAGAGATCCCTGGTCTTCGAAAACCGTGTTCATGGGGCATCGAAGGTGGCTTCGAGACGATGACTCATGGAGAAAACACAAGGATCTGTCCGATGGTGAAACCGAACCCTGAAGACGCCCGCGTACGAGGAGCGGCAAGGAAATAGATGAGCTGTTGAAAAATTGGAAAGAGTGCCCACCATCAGGAAAAAAGCGAAAGGCGCCAGAGCCGCTGCTGAAGGTATGGAAAACGAGGTCTGTTTTTTGGGACTTGCCGTACTGGAAGATCCTCAGTGCGCCTCATAGCATTGATGTCATGCATATCACGAAGAACGTGTGCGAGAGTCTGCTTGGTACCCTGCTCAACATGCCAGAGAGGACCAAAGATGGGCCGAAAGCAAGGGCAGACTTGAAATCAATGGGCATCAGGGAGGTGCTTCACGCTAATGATGATGATGATGATGAGGCGAAGTAGGACACGGAAAGTCATCGCAAAGGCAAAAAGGCCAAGAAGATCGGAAATGACTACCCTCCCGCGTGCTTCACTCTAAGTCGGGAGGAGATCGAGCAGTTTTTCACTTGCCTCGTAGGAGTAAAACTTCCTTACGGTTATGCGGTGAAGATAAGCAGATACCTAGACTCAGCGAAGCATAAGTTCAGCGGGATGAAGTCTCACGATTGTCACGTGCTGATGACGCAGATACTTCGAGTTGCAATCCGTGGGATCATGGACGCGCACGTCCGTGAAACGCTATTTGGCCTATGCAACTTTTTCGACATCATCTCTCGGAAGTAGGTTGGCATGAGGCAACTCAGAAGGCTACATGAAGAGATCGTGGTGATACTATGCGAGCTTGAGATGTACTTCCCGCCCGCATTCTTCGACGTTATGGTGCATATGCTGGTCCATATCGTGGAGGATATCATCCAACTCGGGCCGACGTTCCTGCACAGCATGATGACGTTTGAAAGGATGAATGGTGTCATCAAAGGATACGTTCGCAACATGTCACGTCCAGAGGGAAGCATAGCCAGAGGATTTCTGACCGAAGAGTGTATCTCCTACTTCACGAATTATCTAGGCATCGAGAACCCCGTTGGTCTGCCCGTCAACAGGCACCTCGACAGGCTCGCTGGATGGGGTCACCACGATGGTCGCCGCGAAATGCATGTCGACTTCAAGGGTCGACTCGCCGACTTTGAAAGAGCAAACCTAGTCGCGCTACAACACATAGACGTGGTCGATCCTTGGGTGGTAGAGCACAAAACCTCTATTGAGAAGACGTACAATAACCGAGGCCAATAGAGGACGGACGGAGATATAATCAAAGAGCACAACTCATGTTTCACGCGTTGGTTCAAGGAGAAGCTTTTGTCTTACCCTTTACATGAGGATTCTTCCGCGGAAGAAAATCTCATATTCGCCTTGTCACAGGGCGCCGAGCAGAACCTGATGACGTATGACACGTACGATATCAACGGCTACGTGTTCTACACCGAGGACAAGGACATGAAGAGCGATGGTTATCAAAACTCTAGGGCAACGATGGAATCCTACACCAGTAACGACATGGACAGGTACTACGGAAGGATCGAAGAGATCAGAGAGCTGAGCTACGCTGGAGAGAAGGTCCCGATGTTTCGTGTCAGATGGGCCAAGAGCGTCCTAAAAGAAGAGCGGTATTTCACCACCATGGTTATACCCGAAGCCAAATCCAAGACCGCGGGCGCAAACGTCACCGCGAAAAATGAGCCATGGATACTGGCTTCCCAAGTGGATCAATGCTTCTTCATTACCGACCCGTCAAAGCTCAGTCGTGTTGTCGTGAGGAGAGGCAAAAGGAAGATCATCGGAATGGATGGAGTCGCCAGTGAGCAAGACTTCGACAAGTACGGCGACCCGAAGATGGAACATGATGACGACGATGTAGTGCCATACACCATAAGAAGAAGTAGGACCAGCCTACCTAAAGGACGTCCGTTCAAGAGAAGAACTCCATTTGCGAAAAAGAAGGGCAAGAAGATTGTGAAAAGATAGCTAGCTAAGATCGGTTGTATTTAAATTGTAGCCTTCATTTCTCGATTGTATTTCGACATATGGAAATGACATTTCTTCTATTCTAGTCCTCATGAATATTTATTTATGTTTATTTGAACTCATGAATATTTTTACATTTCATGGGCACTTTTTGAATTCATGAATATTTTAAAATTTCATGGGCACTTTTTGAATTCATGAATATTTTAAAATTTCATGTGCACTTTTTGAATTCATGAATAGTTTTTCAAATTTGATGATATTTTTCATATTCATAAATGTTTAACAATTCACAAATGAATGCAACTAAAAATAAAAATAAAGACTAGTTGTGCTTGGTTAGATGTTACTCCCAAAAGCATATAAAGTTTGTCAAATTTGGAGCTATGGATATTAAGTTATGATTTAAACAAGTTTGAACATATTTAAACACAAAAAATATCAAACAACATTTTAAATGTTGTTAACATGGCAACAAACTGCATATTATTATTCTACATGAAATTCTGAGCATATAGCATATGTGACATGTTATATTTGGATGCATGGATAAAACGATAGGAGCAAAGAAAAAACAAAAATTGGGGCACCTGGGAATCGAACCCAGGACCTCCTGGTGTGTGTGCTGCGTGCTGACTAGTCGGGCTAGTTAAGTTCTTCTGATGCACAAAGGGCTCGACCTAATATAACCTGAGGGCTCACACTAGTAATGGCGCACCGCTGCGAGGTGCGCCATTGCTATCTGTGTACTTATGGCGCACCAGCAGGAGGTGCGCCATTGCTATGTCTCCCCCCAGTCCAACTCCCTCTGGCCCTCCCCACATTCCCCTCTCCCTCCACTCGCCGCCGCCTCGACCCACTTATTCCCCTCTCCCTCCACTGCACCGCCGCCCCGTCCCTCCACTCCTCGGTCTCCACTGCGCCGCCGCCCCGTCCCTCCACTCCGCCACTGCCCCTCCACTCCCCGGCCTCCACTGCGCCGCCCCTCCACTCCTCCAGATCCGCCTCCCCGAGCGCGGCTGCTGTCGCCGCCCCTCAGCGGCCACCTCACCGCCCCTCCAACGCCCGCTACATCCTCATCCAACGCCGCCTTTCAGCGGCCACCCATGCGCCTGCCCGCCTGTCGACGCCAGATTGAAACCATCGCGCCTAGATCTGCCTCAGCGTGGTTTGCATCATTGCGACAACGGCATCATCGATCCTCAACTCCGGCAACTAAATCCAGAAGGGCTGACTGATTGTCAAGGGCTGACTGATCCTCAACGGCACCATTGTCGTGGCTGGTATCGATCTAAACTCCCATCTCGTTGATTTCTCCCTTCTACGCCTGACTGATTCCCTTTCCTCCTCCCTTTGTTTTCATCTCTGAATTTAGTATTAGGTTTGTGCGTACCAGGCAGTAAAACAACTAGTGGTTAATTTAGTATAAGAATGGAGGGAGGGCTGTAATCATTAGTCACTATATTAAACTGAGATGCGATCTATAGCCTGACTTTTGTGAACTGCAGAAGTAGTACCATGTTCTTTGAATTTTTTTATTCTCTACAGTTTTACCATCGAGCTTAGCATCTATACGTGGCTGCCTTTCCCCCCCTCTTTGCAGTTTATGGGTTCAGTCTTTGAACACCTGATTTTGTAGGCTATAATCCTCTGATTAGTAGTGATATATGCAGTAGTTATACAAAACTGGGGGCCCAGATCGCGTACTCTGAAATTCATAGTATATCTTGTACAGTACTGACAGTACTCTGAAATTCATAGTACTCTGTTTAGTACTTGTAAAAAAATTGGGGCCAAAGGTCTTGTAGTCTGAACTCTGATTAGTACTGATTATGAAAATTTACGTACTCTGAAATTCATAGTACATCATATACAGTCAGTATTCAGTTTATACCCTTGATTTAGGAAGCCAGTATGTGCACTTAGAACTAAACTTGGTCAGAGCAATAACAACCTTGGCGAATGGCTTGACCGGCAGTCTGTATCCTCCATCATGTAAAACACTTCCATTATCATGTAATTTCCCTCAATTTCTGTTGAATAAATCCTAGATTATAACAACAATATGTCAACCTTCTATTCACTTTCATGCCACTGTAAAGTTAGTTTGGTGCTGATATTTCTTACATCCATGTCATACTAAGTAAAGTGAGTATATGTATATGTACTTTTGTGAGTTCTGAATAATGACTCCATGATGTGGATTTGGTTTTCACTTGCCTAATTTGTGTAGTACCACCCCCCTTATTTCAAGATGCATCTAGCTGATCTGCTACATGTATACTTTTGACAATAAGATCATGTCCTACTCCCCCAGTCACTACAATTAATGACCATGTCCTTTAGCTTCTTTTTGTATACACCAAAAGTCCACCCTCTCCTTAAAATGGAGATTTATGAATTAAGCAGCAGTCCTGGTGTCCTACAGAAGATATGAAAAAAAAAACTAGGTTATCTAGCTAATAATAACACAAATCATCAGAACATTGGTGAAGCATCTCGTCAAACACAACAAATGTTAGAAAAAGGAAGAATATAAAGCTTTACAAAACCACTGAATGCATGTTTGGAATAGATCAGGTATGCATAGATGGATTCGGGGTGTTCATCTAGTAGACAAAAGGCAAAACTTTACATTGGGTGTTCAGTTGTCATTGAACTAATTTATTCCCTTTTGAAGCATTGTGAATTCGGGCTGACGTCGGTCAACCATTACCACATTTGCCCCATCACTTCGTTACCCCTTTCTTCTGAAATGTTGATTAATTTCCGTTTCGGTTGAGATTAGGGCACTCCTATGTCAAGAAAATTAGCAAAGGTCATGCCCAATTTTCATGACCTAGAAGGTGCCCGATTCTCAACCGAAACAAAAATTAATCAACATGTATCTTGATATCAACCAACTTTTTGGACACATCCCTCGACAACTAGGTTATCTTGAGAACTTAGAGGAGTTGTGGGTTTGGAAAGAGGGCTTAGAAAGCTACTCCTACTAGCTAGATGGAGATTTGTGCTCTGCTGTGGCACACACTAGTTATTTGGTCAACTTAGAGATCTTGTTCCTTGACAATAACCAACTTTTTGACCAAACTTTTTTCCTATTTAGAGCGAACATGGCCCACAACGATGAGGCCGGCGGTTCGGGCAAGGCATTCTGGCAGCTGTCCCAGGAGATGGAGGAAGAACCTCACCGCTATGAGGACGCCACGGAAGACACCGATCCCGACTACACAACCCCTAGTGGCGTCGGGGATGACACCACTGATGCCGCCGCCGAGTATGCCACCACTGATGATGACACCACTGATGCCGCCGAGGATGCCGCACACACAGATGGCAGTCAACCGAAGAGGCAACCGAAGGACCGGTGCCCGAACGTGCTCGGTACCGTCAAGGAGGAATTTACCGAAGTGTCCTCCAGTGGGCATCCAACGGCGCCCAAAGAATTAGTCTAGGGGTACGCGGGACAGCTCGGGTGCATTCTCCGGAGCACCGTCTCGATCAACACTGAGAACCTGAGGCATCGTGACCGAGGGAATTTGCGCAACCTCCTCTTCACGAAGCTGCACGAACGATACAAGTTCCCCGGTGAGTTCGCAAACACACGCCTCTCAAGGAATAAAGTGAACAGTGCCGCACTCACGAAGATGAGCACGACCCTGGCTACTTGGAGAGCCGCGGTGAAGAGTATGATTGATAAAGGTGATAGTTATGAGAAGATCAAGGAGAAACATCCTTCGATCAGCGAATTTGAATATCTCGAGTTCAAGATCAAGTGCGAGAGCAACGCATCCGAGGAATCAGGTCAGTGGGGGAAAGATATGCGGGACTTGAACTTAGGGGTCCACAGACTCGGTCCCGGCGGTTACAGAGTGGCCGAACCTATATGGGACAAGGAGGACGCGGAGCATGCCGAGCAAGGCCTACCTCCCCTCTTTGATAAATACCGTGACAAGCAGACTAGGAACTATGTCAGGGCCCGGTACAAGATTGACCCGGTAACAAAGGAGATTACCACGGATCCGAAGACCAAGGCGCTTGAGCTTGTTCTGGTAAGAAATAGTCCCCCGCGTAATTAGCACCATATGGTTGCATTCTAATTAATGAAGCCAAATTTCTAAATGGTTCACGTTCCTTCCGCAGGCTTCTAAAAGCAGTAGCGCGGGGTCGTCTAAGAGCTCCCCTTTTGACACCACTTTAAATAGGGCGTTGAACGTAATGAAAAACAAAGATAAGCTCTGTCGTCAGCTGGTCGTGTTGCCGGCAAAGGCTTGTCCACGAAATGGTCGGAATACTATACCGCTGGGCAAAAGGAGAAAAAGACCAGCCCGGAAAGCCAGGAGCGCGAGGTTCAAGAACTCAAGGCACAAGAGGCACGGATTCCAGAGATAGTCGAAGAGCAAGTGCGAGACCAACTGGGAGCGACGATCACCACCATTGTGCCTACCTTGATTGAGGGGTTGCAGGCGTGGATTGCGGGCGGCCAACAGGGGCCGCCCCCGATTCCCAGCTTCACGGGCAGCAAATCGCACAACGCGCCGGCGGCGCCATTGGTGTCTCTGGCAGAGGCGGCATTGGTGTCTCCGGCGTCGGCGCCGGCATTGGAGCTTAATGCACCCGGGTGTGGGAAGAATACGCCGGCCGACACCTCGGCATCAAGCGGCCCCTCCGTCACTTGCACGCCCGCCGTTGGCGGTGCCTCGACATTAGCCGAGCTCGACGCCATCACGGTAACGAATTAAGCCTGTCTTGACCGATGACTTCATCTCCTTGCCTTTGATTGGGCATCCCTGACACCCTACATGTTTTCGCAGGGCACCGCCGACGTTCCATGCACTCTCCTGCACTTCCTGGACGGCAAGTTGATCGATGTCGCCAAGGCCAGAATCGTTCATCCGGGCATCCGCGTGTTCCATGGTAATGCGATGCCACCCACAGGGTTCAACTGGTTCGGGTGCTGCGGGGCTTCGACAACTTGTTACCTCCGTATCGACCCCTTGGGGCCGACAAAGATGATGCGATGACCCTCAGCGCCTGCATAAGCTAGCCCATGCTTTGGCCGAAGAGCCAGATTCGTTTGAGCGCGGGGGACACCACCCCACAGACAACACCGCCAGTCGTGCCGGTGCCAAGCCATGGCAAGACCGCCGCAATGCTACCGCCGTCAGCTAATTCGGACATGCATATGGCACAGGATCCGAACGACGACGACGGTACATTTACCAACGTCGATAAGTACTTCAGCGAACATGTGTATGATCACGAATTCTTGGAACCTCCTTCTCAAGAACCCAACCATGCAAAAGACGATCGTGATCTAGCTGGTACCACAGAGAAACCCAATTGCAACAGGCGTCGTCTGGCGTTCAGTTCTCAGGAGACTCCTATAGCTGCCGCCTTCACCGAGCCTCAGAAAGCCGAGGTGCGAAATATTATCATCCCCAACACACTCAAGAAGGTGGTCTCTGAGCAGAACTCGATCCCATTACAGCAGAAGAAGCAGAAGGGACAGAAAAGAAAGAATAACAAGGGTGCGAGCCAGCCGGCACCGAGTACGATCCGTTCTCAGGACGGGCCACCTTCACCTAAGGATATCTCGAGGAGGGTGCATGTGGCGGGTAGGCCGATGCTACCGACTAATCTACTCAATGCTGCAACCGATGCTATGCGGAGTCTGCATGACAGTGTTCTTTCTTTGGAGAAGCAGCGTCTCTCCGACAATGATGTGGCATACCCGGTTTTTGTGGCCAAGGTGCCAGAGCTTAAGGGCTTTGTTGCTAGCTGTCACATCCCTAGTCATTGCTTGCATTAGGACTAGCTAGAGTGTGCATCATGTTTACTTTCCTCAGAAACTTGAAATGGGAATGACAGAAACCCTAGCACCCCCCTTTTCTAACAACTAGGGTTTAATAAAAACTTTTCCAATGTACCCAAAATGCCCTTCAAAAATGTTCATCATCTTTGCCTTGGTCTTAAACCTCTGCCAAAAATGGTGCACAATTTTCTAGGACATCCAAAGGTCTCTGGATTAAATCATATTGTAATTGCATTTGGGCATTTAAATTCTATAAAATATTTTATGTGCCCAAAAATCATAAACTGAAATGTTCCATGTTGTTCATATTATATACAGTGGACATGACTAGTTTTGTGATTTATAAAAATGCTCTAGCATTTTTACTAATTCAACAAAGTTGAAAAAGAAACAAAACATAATTAAAATAGAAAAGAGAGGAGAGAGAAGAACTTACCTGGCGCCACTAACAGGCCCACTTGCCGGCCCCGCCCAGCCACCGCTCCAGCGAGCTGCTTGGCTCGGCCAGGCAGGCAGGCAGGTGCTTGACGGCGGCAGCAGCGCGCGCCACGCAGCTGCCCGCCGCCCTGCTTCCTCCCCTCGCCGTTCTAGTGGTCGGGATCGACCACCCACTCCTCCCCCGAGCTCGCAGACACGTTCACCCCTCCCCAGCTCCTCTCCCTTGCCTTCCCCGCACCATGGCTGACGCCGCCACGCCCGCGCCGTCGTGATAGCCGCGTCCACCGCCGTCCCCGTGTCCGTTCGCTCCGTCGTCATCGACTACGTCGAGCAGGCCAAGCCCCGAGCGCTCGCCCGCTCTGGAGTCGCCTCCGACCCCGTCCTCCCCAACTCCGGCCGCAGAGATCGCCATCGCCGCCCCGCTCAGCTCCGACCTTCTCCGAGCCCGCTTCGACGTCTGCTGCAACCGTCGTGAGCTCAGCTCCGTCCTCCCCCTCTCCGTTAGCTCTCTCATGAACCATATGCACCGCACGAGGCTCACCTGCACGCGCCGCCGCGGAGCTCGTCGCCGACGATGCTCCGGCCACCTACCGGCCCGGCCATCGTGCCCACCAGCTTCACCGTCCCGTGTAGGTGCTGTAGGATCAATCCACGCGCCTCCACAAGCACCGCACCGACGAGTTCGTCCTCGCCCGAACTCCGGCAGCCGCTGGACTCGTCGCCGGCGTCGTTTCCGGTGACCCCGAGGCCAGCCACCACCACCACTCAACGCGGCTCACTTCCAGCTGCCCGTAGGTGTGCTCTGCCGTCGTTTTGGTCGCCGGAGCACAAATCCCGCACCCCACCGCAGCGTTTGGCCTCGCCGGCGGCTAAACGCCGGCGATTTAGCCCCGTTTGACCAAATCCTGCCTGTTAGTCAAACCTAGGTTAGTGTCTAAACTAATCTTAATTAGTTAGTTAACTAACTATGATCCCACTGGTCAGGTTTGACCTGGGCCGCCCTGTTGACTTGCTGACGTTAGCATGATGTCATGCTGACGCAGTAAATGCTTTTCTAGGATTATTTGATTTAAAACAATTCAGGAAATTCCAGAAAATGCTCTAAACTTAAAAAAATCATATAAATTCAATAGTAGCTCAGATGGAAAAGATTTATATATGAAAATTGATCAGAAAAATCCAATCTTTCCAATGGCACTGGTTTCATGCATGTTTGAGCAAGTTAACCTTGCTGTTCACATTAAAACATGATAATGCACTTAAATAAATAATAGTTTGGGTTTCAATTTGAATCTTTGATTCAAATGGGCTCAAACCCTTCTGTTTATAGATGCATTAGCCCAAAACACATGCATCTAGCCATATCAAGAGCATGCATCATATTGTTGCATTTGTTTGCTTATTGATTGTATCGCCGGTGTTCTCCGTGTTAGGTCCTGCTCCCGAGGATACTTCTGCGTATCCAACTGAAGAGCAGTACCCGACAACCACTCTGTCAGGCAAGCAACCATTGATCATTCCGATACAAACCCATCTTCTCGCTCTTGCTCTCTTTTACTGCATTAAGGCAACAGCGTGTGAACTGCTACTTGCTGCGGTAGTTGAACCCTATTCCCTTGCATGACCTGTCATTGCCACAGTAAATAGTTGAAACCCTCTAGCATGTGTAGGAGTTGATTGAGCCATGTGATGTGTGATCCACCATGCTATTTGTTTATGTTGCCTGCTATGCTTAGAGTTGTGTCAGGTCTGGTTCATCTGGGAGATGGATCAGAGTGAAATGATCATACTCGGTAAAGAGAGGGAAGTGTGGAACATGTTTGGTAAAGGTATCGATGAAAGGCCATGTAGGAGTACGTGGTGGGTTGTTTCATTGGAACCGTCCATAGGACCCGAGATCTGTATGTGTGACACAAGTTACAGCTACTACCACGCATTGGGCTCCGGGCGCTCCAAGCCCTCTCGACTTATTACCTGCCCTTGTCCTCTGTCCAGGAGTTGCAACTAGTTTCTGGTGTTTGTAGTTTACTGGTGGTCGTGCACAGCGCTGACCCTCGGGGTGGGCTGTTATGCGACAGGTATGTGGCACGGTGTACCGGTCGCCCGTTTGGTGACTCGGGAACCCTGTACACATCTTTCGGGGCCGTGAGGGACACCCCGGACGGATCTCCCCACGGATGGAACCCAAATAGGCGATAAACCTGGATGAGAGACTTGTGTAGTTAGTCAGATCATGGCCGACACCCTCGCTGGGCTTCCGCTTGAAGGTTGCCGAGTACATGTCGAGTAAACGGCGATAAGTGGTGGAAGCGTGTGTGAAGAAGTATACCCCTGCAGGGTTACCAATCTATTCGAATAGCCGTTGTTCGCGGTGCGGACTACTTGGTTACTCTTACACTTCATAGACAAGTTGATGGATACTACTAAAAGCCTCAAGACAAGTGTGAGTGTCGTGGATGGCCATTCCGTAGGATGACGGAAGAGGATCCACGGTGGTGTATTGTTGTGGTGAGTAGAGGACTCGTGTACGTAGTCGTATCTTGCAATCTGTTGAGAGTCGTAGTATAGTTTAGCTAAGAGTCAAAGCTGGCTTGCTGCTATGAACTCCACTACCCTTGTTGATAATGTTGCATGTATGATAGGTTCTGTTGTAAGACTTGCTGAGTACCTTTGTACTCATGTTTGCTTAATAAGTGTTGCAGAGGAGAATCCTGCCCCTTCTGATGGGTTCTACATAGACGTTGACGTCGACGAGTAGCTTGCTACCCAGACGGAGATCCTGAGCTTGTGAAGGGCCTTGTAGATAGTCAGGCTACCCCAAGCCTGTTTTATTTTCCAAGTTGTCTGTACTCAGACATGTTAGCTTCCGCTTGTGATTGTATGATTGTATGACTTGAGTGTTGGTTTATGTGACCCCTATCTGTATGGATATGTTATGTATGGCTCTTCGGAGTCTCTTAAATAAAGTACTTTGAGTCATAGAGTTCTGTTGGGATGCAATGTTGTATTTGCACATACTGAGCATATTGTGTGTATGATTGAAATGCTTGGTATGTGTGGGATCCGACACCTAGTTGTTTTCCTTTGGTAGCCTATCTTACAGGGAAATTGCCTCCTAGTGCTTCCACTGAGCCTTGGTAGCTTGCTACTGCTCGGAACACGTAGGCTGGCCGGCATGTGTCCTTCTTCGTTCCTGTGTCTGTCCCTTAGGGGAAATGTCACGCGTTGATCCTTTAAGTCTATGTAGCTTGCTACGACTTGGGTTCATACGTTGATGACCGACACGTTCGTTGCTGGGTCATGGATGCCTGTCTCTGTATGCGCAAACGGTCCCGGGCCAGGTAAGGTGGCACCCGTGGGGATACCGTGCGTGAGGCCGCAAGGTGATATGACGTGTTACAAGCTAGATCGGTGTGACTTAGCATCGGGGTCCTGACAGCGTTGTCATCAGAGCCGGACTGCCTGTAGGTTTCTCAAGTCAAACTGGTCGATGTTGAGTCTAGAAAAATTCTTAGTTATATGTAGGGGAATTGATTGTGGAAGGGAACGTAAGGCTCTTTTTACTTCTTTACCTTATGCCCTTCTGATCTGAGTCAGCCTATTCTTTCTACGGGGGTTTAGGACTAGGCCTCTCATCCTTACTAGGTTCACGTGTTACTAATCCGTAGACTCTTAGGATTGTTGGTTTCAAGCCTCAGTTCAGTTTCTACCCTTCTATTATTATGATTAGTTGGACCCAGAACCTTGATATGATATTGTTGAGTGGCTATGCTATCATTTGTATGATGCCTCAAAATCTTTTTTGAGCATTTACAGTTGTTATGCTGCCCGATTTCTTCCAGAAATTCTAATGCCTTTGCATTATTTCGTGTTTCAGATGTCTGGCCGCACACCTCACCAAGTGGTTCGTTTGACTCGGTGCATTAATGTGCCCGGTCACACGGCCATGCTAGTCCGTGTGTTGACTGAGACCGGCTACCGCTGGTATCCTGAGTACACCGTGGAGGAATAGTACCGGGATTTCAATCAGAGTCAGTATTTCTGCACAGTCCGGATATACCCCTCATATCCCGGAGCGAACGACCCCATCCATTGGTCTTATGGACTCGGGGTTACTATCGAGATGGCAGTGCAGGATGCCACTTATTCGATGATGACCATCATCCGGGCTAGGCATGCCCTGCTGCTGAACACTGAGTTCTGTTACATGCCAGCCTCACTTCCTGGAGAGGAAGGCTACTACACTGGTCTGTTTACTAATGCTGCTCATGAGGAGCCACTGCTTCAGACTACTGTCCAGATGCTGGAGGATAGGGACCGTGAGGTCCGTACCCTCCGATGGAGCTGTATAACACTCGAAGCGCCCACTGGACTACTTTGACACGGCTTGCACCTGCTGTGCACGCCGGATATCTAGATATGCGGGATTTGTACCCCGTGCAGACTCGTCTGCCTAATCGTATGGATTGGCGTGACGTTGGGGGTATTACACCTCCACGTGGGCGTCGGTTGCCACTAGCATTGGGACCGAGGCCACATCCATGTCCCTATGGTCCACAGCCTTCGAGTGCTCGAGAGTTTCAAGATCCATCTGTTCCACTTCCACGCTACGGTGGTAATCCTTACGAAGATTACTACGGGAATGTCTGAGCTAGACCGTGGCAGTAGTAGTATCATAGTAGTTATATTTCCACAGTCCTGCGCGTCTTGTGGAATATGACTTACCTAGTACTGAGTTCCGGAGGTTTAGTTAAATAATGTATAGGAGCTTGGAATGCCTCTGATGAGATGTATCGTCTTTCACCGCAGTTGTACTCTAGCCTTGGCTTGTACTAAACTATGTATGGTGTGTATGACCACTGGTGTATATATGGCAGTTTCTATATTACCATGTCGTACGGATGAACATCTCTGCATTCCGTGTCATCCATTACATTCTGCACTCCTATGTCAAGTTTTGCCATCCTTATCTAAACCGTTGTTTTGTTTTCCTAGGATGGCCAACACTCGCAGCACTCCTGCTACTCAGGAGCAGGGTGAGGCTAGTGGGGCTAGAAATGAGAATCTGCCCCAGCCACCCTCCTTGGCTGAAGTTATGCTTGAGGCAGAACGGAACAAGAGAGAGACCAACCGTCTGCTGGAACGCATAGAGCAGAACACTGGATTCCGTCAGAGGAATGACGTGGTGTCAATCAATGACATTATCAAGATGTGCCCACCGAAGTTCCATCACTCCGCTAAACCTCTGGATGCGGATGACTGGCTTCGCAGTATCACCCACAAGCTACACTCTGCCCGTGTGGCCGAAGCTGACAAGGTTACGTACGCCGCCTACCATCTTGAGGGCCCTGCCAGTCTCTGGTGGGAAAACTTTGAGGCTATGCGTTCTGCTGGCCAAATCACTACTTGGGCTGAGTTCAGTGAGACATTCCGTGAACATCACATTCCGGAAGGTCTCATGGATCACAAGCGGGAGGAATTCTGCAATTTCACCCAGGGTCGGTTAATAGTGGATGGCTATAGTCGTGAGTTTGGCAACTTGGCACGCTATGCACCTGAGGAAGTATCCACCGATGCCAAGAAGCATGCGAGGTTCCGTAAGGGACTCAGCCCTGAACTTCGCCGAGATCTACGTCTGCACGAGTGCACCTCCTTCCAGAAGTTGGTGAACAAAGCTATCAGTGCTGAGACGGGCCAGACTGATTTCGAAGCCACACGCAAGCATCCTCGTGACTTTGGTTCCTCATCCGGCTCTGGCTCTCAAGCGCCGTGTGTGGGTTCCTAACACTGCTCTGCCACCCGAGTACACACCGAGGCCATCCTATGAGGCACCTCGCCCAACTCAACAGTATGCACCTGCCAAGACTTATGGAGGACCACCTACCAACTTTGCTCCACGCACTGGCACTGTGACATGTTTTAAGTGTGGAGAACCAGGGCACTACATGCGTGAGTATCCTCAGAACCAGCCAGGAAAACCCGTTGGCCGTGGTAAGCCAACCGGCAAGGTGAACTATGTCAAGCCAATCCCCACTGCACGTGGTCATGTCAACTATTTCTCTACTGAGGAAGCTTATAAGGATCCTAACGTCGTCCTTGGTACGCTTCTCGTTAACTGCCATCCGGCATCTGTTCTTTTCCATACTAGAGCATCTCATTCGTTCATATCTGAGAGCTATGCTCGAATGCACAACATGACTTTTTGTGACATGCCCACTTCCATGGTTGTTCAAACTCCTGGTTCAAAGTGGCAAACCTCTAGGGTAAGCCATGGAAACGAAATTCTTGTCGATAGACTTGTTTTCCTTGCATCACTAATCGCTCTCAAGTCCTCGGACATAAACATCATCTTGGGTATGGACTGGATGACAGCTCATTACGCCAAGATTGATTGCTACACTAGGACCGTTCAACTTACACATCCATCCGGCAAGACAGTCAATGTCTTGACCCGAATGGCTGAGCGTCAGCTCTTTTCTCTTAATGCCAGCCATCTACCAGAACTCGAAGATATCCCGGTAGTCCGTGACTTTCCGGATGTTTTTCCGGAAGAACTGCCAGGAGTTCCACCTGACAGAGATGTCGAGTTCGTGATAGATCTTATTCCAGGAACTGTCCCAATCTCTAGGAGACCCTATAAGATGGCACCCCTAGAACTAGGTGAGCTTAAGAAACAACTTGATGAGTCCTTGAAAAAGGGTTTCATCCGTCCTAGTTCTTCCCCTTGGGCTTGTCTCGTCCTCTTCGTCAAGAAGAAGGATGGAACGGAACGGATGGTTGTAGATTATCGACCTGTCAATCAGGTCACCATAAAGAACAAGTATCCGCTCCCCAGGATCAACGATCTATATGATCAGCTTGCTGGATCCTCAGTCTTTTCCAAAATGGATTTGAGGTTGGGTTACCATCAAATCAAAATCAAGAACGAGGACATTCCTGAAACGGCTTTTGTTACTCGTTATGGCCAATATGAGTACACCGTCAAGTCCTTCGGGTTAACCAATACCCCAGCCACTTTCTCCCGGCTAATGAATTCTATATTCATGGAGTACTTGGATAAATTCGTCGTGGTATACCTCGATGATATACTCATTTACTCCAAGAACAAGGAAGATCATGCCGAGCATCTAAGGCTGGTATTGACGAAACTTCGAGAGCTCCGCCTTTATGCCAAATTCTCTAAATGTGAATTCTGGTTGCCAGAAGTGACCTATCTAGGCCATGTGATCTCCGGTAAGGGTATTGCCGTTAATCCCGAGCACGTTCAAGCCATCCTTGATTGGACTCCCCCTGAATCGGTCAAGCAAGTTAGGAGTTTCCTTGGCTTAGCGAGCTATTGCCGACGCTTTGTCGAGAATTTCTCCATGGTTGCTAAACCTCTAACTGAACTCCTCAAGAAAGATAAAAAGTTCGAGTGGACTCCACAGTGCGAGTCCAGCTTTCAGGAACTGAAAAGACGTCTGACATCTGCACCCGTACTGGTACCACCAGACTTTTCCAAGGATTTTATTATCTACTGCGACGCCTCGCGACAGGGACTAGGTTGCATACTCATGCAAGATCGTCAAGTGATCGCTTACGCATCTCGACAGTTGCGTCCACATGAGGATAACTATCCTACACATGATCTAGAGCTTGCAGCTGTAGTCCACACACTCAAAACATGGCGACATTACCTTCTTGGTAATCGATGTGAAATCTTCACTGATCATCAAAGTCTGAAATACATGTTCACCCAACCGGATTTGAATCTCAGGCAAAGACGTTGGGTTGAGTTGATCATAGATTACGACTTAGGAATCACTTATACCCCTGGGAAGGCCAATGTCATGGCTGACGCACTGAGTCGTAAGTCTTATTGTAACAACCTGATGTTACAACAAGGGCAACCACTTCTCCACGAGGAATTTCGTAAGCTTAACCTTCACATTGTTCCTCGAGGATTCCTTTCCACTTTGGTGGCGAAACCTACCCTTGCGGATCAAATCATAGCTGCCCAGAAGCAAGATACAGGGATTTCCCGAATTAAGAGAAACATTGACAAAGGAATTGTGGGTTGTTTCTCCATCGATAACAGAGGTGTTGTTTTCTTCGAGAACCGCTTAGTGGTTCCCAAGAACCAACATCTACGGTAGCTGATTCTTAAGGAGGCTCATGAATCTCCTCTCACGATTCATCCCGGTAGTACCAACATGTATCAGGACCTACGCCAGAGGTTCTGGTGGACTAGGATGAAGAGAGAAATCGCCAATTCATTGCTAATTGCGACGTTTGTCGTCGAGTTAAAGCAGAGCATCAACAGCCTGCTGGCACCCTTCAACTTTAGCTATTCCTGAATGGAAATGGGATAAGATCGGTATGGACTTCATTACCGGGTTTCCCAGGACCAGAAAAGGGAATAATGCTATTTTCGTCGTTAACGACCGGCTCTCCAAAGTAGCCCATTTCCTACCTGTTCGAGAGAGTATAACCGCTAGCCGGCTAGCAGACTTGTATATCTCTCGGATAGTATCACTTCATGGTGTGCCGTTGGAGATTAACTCAGACCGTGGAAGTCTTTTCACTTCACGATTTTCGGAAAGTTTCCAGAATGCTATGGGGACGCATCTCTCTTTCAGCACCGCCTTTCATCCTCAGTCAAGTGGTCAAGTGGAACGAGTCAATCAAATTCTGCAAGATATGGTTCGAGCCTCTGTCATATCTTTCGGTATGGATTGGGAGAAGTGTCTTCCATTTGCCTAATTCGCTTATAAACAATAGTTATCAAGCCAGCTTGGGCAAGGCTACCTTCGAAGTTCTATATGGACGAAGGTGTCGAACACCTCTTAACTGGTCAGAAACCGGGGAAAGACAATTCTTTGGTCCGGATATGATCCAGGAAGCAGAAGAGCAAGTTCGCATCGTTCGTGAGAAATTGAAAACAGCCCAGTCTCGCCATAATAGCCAATATGATAGTCATCATAACGCTGTGACTTTTGAAGTCGGCGATAAGGCTTACCTTCGGGTTACTCCTCTTAAGGGAACCCATCGCTTCGGTATCAAAGGCAAATTGGTTCCTCGTTACATCGGTCCTTTTCAAATTCTTGCCAAACGAGGAGAAGTTGCCTACCAATTGGAACTACCTCCGCACCTATCTAGAGTTCATGATGTCTTCCACGTTTATCAACTCAGGCGTTGCTTCTCGGATCCTATCCATGGAGTGGACCACGAAACGCTTGATCTCCAAGACAATCTCACATATCGAGAATACCCCGTTCGTATTCTTGATCAAACCGAGCGTACCACTCGACGTCGTAATATCAAGTTTCTCAAGGTTCAATGGTCACATAATTCCGAGAGTGAAGCTACTTGGGAAAGGGAGGATCGTCTTCGACTTGAGTACCCCACCCTCTTTCCGGAGGAACCCGAATCTCGGGACGCGATTCTTTTGAGTGGGGGTGAGTTGTCACATCCCGAGTCAGTGCTTGCATTAGGACTAGCTAGAGTGTGCATCATGTTTACTTTCCTCAGAAACTTGAAATTGGAATGACAGAAACCCCAGCACCCCCCTTTTCTAACAACTAGGGTTTAATAAAAACTTTTCCAATGTACCCAAAATGCCCTTCGAAAATATTCATCATCTTTGCCTTGGTCTTAATCCTCTGCCAAAAATGGTGCACAATTTTCTAGGACATCCAAAGGTCTCTGGATTAAATCATATTGTAATTGCATTTGGGCATTTAAATGCTATAAAATATTTTATGCGCCCAAATAATCATAAACTAAAATGTTCCATACTGTTCATATTATATACAGTGGACGTGACTAGTTTTGTGATTTATAAAAATGCTCTAGCATTTTTACTAATTCAACAAAGTTGAAAAAGAAACAAAACAGAATTAAAATAGAAAAGAGAGGAGAGAGAACAACTTACCTGGCGCCACTAACAGGCCCACCTGCCGGCCCAGCCCAGCCACCGCTCCAGCGAGCTGCTTGGCTCGGCCAGGCAGGCAGGTGCTCGACGGCGGCAGCAGCGCGCGCCACGCAGCTGCCCGCCGCCCTGCTTCCTCCCCTCGCCGTTCTGGTGGTCGGAATCGACCACCCACTCCTCCCCCGAGCTCGCAGACACGTTCACCCCTCCCCATATCCTCTCCCTCACCTTCCCCGCACCATGGCCGACGCCGCCGCGCCCGCGCCGTCGTGATAGCCGCGTCCACCGCCGTCCCCGTGCCCCGTCACCGTGTCCGTTCGCTCCGTCGTCATCGACTACGTCGAGCAGGCCGATCCCCGAGCGCTCGCCCGCTCTGGAGACGCCCCCGACCCCGTCTTTCCCAACTCCGGCCGCAGAGATCGCCATCGCCGCCCCGCTCAGCTCCGACCTTCTCCGAGCCCGCTTTGACGTCTATTGCAACCGCCGTGAGCTCAGCTCCGTCCTCCCCCTCTCTGTTAGCTCTCTCCTGCACCTATACACCGCACGAGGCTCACCTGCACGCGCCGCCGCGGAGCTCATCGCCGACGAGGCTCCGGCCACCTACCGGCCGGGCCATCGTGCCCACCAGCTTCACCGTCCCGCGTAGGTGCTGTAGGATCAATCCACGCACCTCCACGAGAACCGCACCGATGAGTTCGTCCTCGCCCGAACTCCGGCAGCCGCTGGACTCGTCGCCGGCGTCGTTTCCGGCAACCCCGAGGCCAGCCACCACCACCACTCGACGCGGCTCACTTCCAGCTGCCCGTAGGTGTGCTCCGCCGTCGTTCTGGTCGTCGGAGCACAAATCCCGCACCCCACTGCCGTGTTTGGCCTCGCCGGCGGCTAAACATCGGCGAGTTAGCCCCGTTTGACCAAGGGTTTGACCCCCTTGGGTCACTGACATGTGGGCCCTGCCTGTTAGTCAAACCTAGGTTAGTGTTTAAACTAATCTTAATTAGTTAGTTAACTAACTGTGACACTGACCAGTGGGTCCCACTGGTCAGGTTTGACCTGGGCCGCCCTGTTGACTTGCTGACGTCAGCATGATGTCATGCTAACACAGTAAATGCTTTTCTGGGATTATTTGATTTAAAACAATTCAGGAAATTCCAGAAAATGCTCTAAACTTAAAAAAATCATATAAATTCAACAGTAGCTCAGATGGAAAAGATTTATATATGAAAATTGATTAGAAAAATCCAATCTTTCCAATGGCACTGGTTGCATGCATGTTTGAGCAAGTTAACCTTGCTGTTCACATTAAAACATGATAATGCACTTAAATAAATAATAGTTTGGGTTTCAATTTGAATCTTTGATTCAAATGGGCTCAAACCCTTCTGTTTATAGATGCATTAGCCCAAAACACATGCATCTAGCCATATCATGAGCATGCATCATATTGTTGCACTTGTTTGCTTATTGATTGTATCGCCGGTGTTCTCCGTGTTAGGTCCTGCTCCCGAGGATACTTCTGTGTATCCAACTGAAGAGCAGTACCCGACAACCACTCTGTCAGGCAAGCAACCATTGATCATTCCGATACAAACCCATCTTCTTGCTCCTGCTCTCTTTTACTACATTAAGGCAACAGCATGTGAACTGCTACTTGCTGCGGTAGTTGAACCCTATTCCCTTGCATGACCTGTCATTGCCACAGTAAATAGTTGAAACCCTCTAGCATGTGTAGGAGTTGATTGAGCCATGTGATGTGTGATCCACCATGCTATTTGTTTATGTTGCCTGCTATGCTTAGAGTTGTGTCAGGTCTAGTTCATCTAGGAGATGGATCAGAGTGAAATGATCATACTCGGTAAAGAGAGGGAAGTGTGGAACATGTTTGGTAAAGGTATCGATAAAAGGCCATGTAGGAGTACGTGGTGGGTTGTTTCATTGGAACCGTCCATAGGACCCCGAGATCTGTACGTGTGACACAAGTTACAGCTACTACCACGCATTGGGCTCCAGGCGCTCCAAGCCCTCTCGACTTATTACCTGCCTTTGTCCTCTGTCCAGGAGTTGCAACTAGTTTCTGGTGTTTGTAGTTTACTGGTGGTCGTGCACAGCGCTGACCCTCGGGTGGGCTGTGATGCGATAGGTACGTGGCACGGTGTACCGGTCGCCCGTTTGGTGACTCGGGAACCCTGTACACATTGTTTGGGGCCGTGAGCGACACCCCGGCCAGATCTCCCCATGGATGGAACCCAAATAGGCGATAAACCTGGACGAGAGACTTGTGTAGTTAGTCAGGTCGTGGCCGACACCCTCGCTGGGCTTCCACTTGAAGGTTGCCGAGTACATGTCGAGTAAGCGACGATAAGTGGTGGAAGCGTGTGTGAAGAAGTACACCCCTGCAGGGTTACCAATCTATTCGAATAGCCGTTGTTCGCGGTACGGACTACTTGCTTACTCTTATAGTTCATAGACAAGTTGATGGATACTACTAAAATCCTCAAGACAAGTGTGAGTGACGTGGATGGCCCATCCGTAGGATGACGGAAGAGGATCCACGGTGGTGTATTATTGTGGTGAGTAGAGGACTCGTGTACCTAGTCGTATCTTGCAATTTGTTTAGAGTCGTAGTATAGTTTAGCCAAGAGTCAAAGCTGGCTTGCTGCTATGAACTCCACTACCCTTGTTGATAATGTTGCATGTATGATAGGTTATGTTGTAAGACATGCTGAGTACCTTTGTACTCATGTTTGCTTAATAACTGTTGCAGAGGAGAACCCTGCCCCTTCTGATGGGTTCTATATAGATGTTGACATCGACGAGTAGCTTGCTACCCAGATGGAGATCCTGAGCTTGTGAAGGGCCTTGTAGATAGACAGTCTACCCCAAGCCTGTTTTATTTTCCAAGTTGTCTGTACTCAGACATGTTAGCTTCCGCTTGTGCTTGTATGATTGTATGACTTGAGTGTTGGGTCATGTGACCCCTATCTGTATGGATATGTTATGTATGGCTCTTCGGAGTCTCTTAAATAAAGTACTTTGAGTCATAGAGTTATGTTGTGATGCAATGTTGTATTTACACATATTGAGCATATTGTGTGTATGATTGAAATGCTTGGTATGTCTGGGATCCGACACCTAGTTGTTTTCCTTTGGTAGCCTATCTTACAGGGAAATGCCTCCTAGTGCTTCCACTGAGCCTTGGTAGCTTGCTACTGCTCGGAACACGTAGGCTGGCCGGCGTGTGTCCTTCTTCGTTCCTGTGTCTATCCCTTAGGGGAAATGTCACGCGTTGTTCCTTTAAGTCCATGTAGCTTGCTATGACTTGGGTTCATACGTTGATGACCGACACGTTCGTTGCTGGGTCATGGATGCCTGTCTCTGTAATTTAGTGACACTTTTGGTTTATAACTAGCCATGTCAGCCCGGGTTCTCTGTCATATGGATGCTAGCGACACTGTCATATACGTGTGCCAAAATGCGCAAACGGACCCGGGCCAGGTAAGGTGGCACCCGTGGGGATACCGTGCGTGAGGCCGCAAGGTGATATGACGTGTTACAAGCTAGATCGGTGTGACTTAGGATCGGGGTCCTGACAATAGCGCCATCGGGGGTATGATCGTCATGCGGTTTGATGACATCTTTGCTATGTTTAACCTTCATCCGCTGCACTACACCTTCGTTCGGCTATTTTTGCTGAGTATGGAGATGCGGATCATTAGAGACAAGACCTCGAACATCGTGATAGTCGACCCCTTCTACATGCGTGCCAAGATCTTGGGCAGTGCTGGGGTCGGCAAGTCGCGAGTTCATACCTCGAAGGCGTCATTCTGTCGAACGCAGATAATGATAACTTCCTCGTGCCTTACTTTTCTGAGTAAGTCATCCCCTCACAGTCCCGTAACATATGATTTATTGGATTTCGATCGTTCTATTTTTTCTAACATTCCGTGTTTTGTGCAGTGACACAGATTGCACACTCATCCTCTTAAGCCCGCAATATTCCATGGCCACGTATTTCGACTCAGACTGTCAGTCGAAGAAAGACTACTCAAATGTGAAGAAAGTTCTTGATGAAGTTCTCCCCGGCTACGCCAAATCTGGAGGCACCTTCAAGAGGCCATTTTTTAGGTACGGCAGGCACGTGTTCACCCACGTAACGACGTTCCCCTGTGTCAAGCAGCCGCCTGGCGGTCAGAAGGATGCCTACTACGCCCTCTATCACATGCGGGCGATCGTACGGAACCATCATCACCTTCTGCTACCAAATAGTCTCAAAGCATGGGCCGCACGCTTGTCGGAAATCCAGGACACGGACCTCAGACAAGAATTCTTTCGCATCCAGTCGGAGTTTTCGGAAATCATCCATCAAGATGTCCTTCGTACCTCGGGGCAGTTCTACCTCAAATATCAACCGTCCAACAGTGAAATAGAAACAATGCTACAAATGCAGGCTAACAACGACCACACATTCATGACCATCATGAAAGACGGCGGCTTCATCCACGCTCCGGTCCCAGAGTCGAGTCGAAAGTAGTACTCATGCTATGTAGTTGTGAAATATCGATTAGCTCATGTTGTAGTTAAACTTTTTAATGAACTTGTATGTCTCTTTGGTTTGGACAGTCGTTCAACTTTTATGTAATCGACGCTATTTATTAGTAGGACCATGAATTGTGCTATATATTAATGTGTTGCTTTTCTCTTCCGATCCTTTTGTTGCATGGTTATATATTGCTTATGTATTGTCTGTGAATTGCTACTAACGTTTTGTTTGTCTAGTGCATTGAGATGCCGTCGTATGTCGTGTACAAGGGTAAGGTTCCCAGAGTCTATGACGACTGGGAGGAGTGTCAGAGATAGGTTCACCGTTTCAGCGGTAACAGTTACAAAGGGTACACCACTAGGGCAGAGGCGGAAGCTGGATACGTGCGCTATCTAGTGGGAGAGAGGAGGGAGTGGAGGAGGAACCGGATGAAGACTAGTTTCATCGCGATGATGCTCATCGTGACCGCAGCTCTCTTCTATGTGATGATAGTAGTTTAGATATCGACTTGTAATGTGAAGACAAAATCGCTACTCGCGGTCTCGAGACTTGTAATGTCCTAACTTTGTTCGGTATTTTGAATTCGGAGACTAATATGATGAATTGTATTCGGAGACTAATCTTCTATTGTATTCCATTAATCTGTTGTTTATATGTTGTGCTATTTACATTCTGTGATGTAATGTATTTTGTAACGTGTGCAAATATCAGAAAAGCAAAAAAAAGAATCCTAATATTCATAGTAATGGCGCACCACTCTGCACTTTAGTGGCACACTGCAATAAACACACTAGTGGCGCACCCCTGAGAGGTGCGCCATTAGTAACCTAGAGCACAAGGTAAATATGGCCCCCTAGCAGGCATAATAATGGCGCATCTGGGCACATAGTAATGGTGCACTGCCTGGTGCGCCACTATTGTCTGGTATACTAATGGCGCACCAGGGGTGTGCCATTAGTAATTGTTACTAATGGCGTGGTAGTAGTGGCGCACCTGTAGTGCGCCATTAATGGCCAAAACAGGTGCGCCACTAATAAGCCTTTTCCTAATAGTGAACGATGCAGGTAACTTGAGCTCGTCTTGTTTTTCATCAAAGCATCCATCCATCTTGGTCCGTGACGGTTCTTACATGCCTATCCTCGCGAATGGCACCGCCTCTTGATATGTCTCCAACGTATCTATAATTTTCGATTGTACCATGCTATTATATTATCCATCTTGGATGTCTTATATGCATTTATATGCTATTTTATATGATTTTTGGGACTAACCTATTAACCCAGAGCCCAGTGCCAGTTTCTGTTTTTTCCTTGTTTTTGAGTATCGCAGAAAAGGAATACCAAACGGAGTCCAATTGACCTGAAATTGCACGGAGATTGTTTTTGGACCAGAAGAAGCCCACGGAGTACCGGAGATGGACCAGAAGAGTCCCGAGGCCACCACGAGGGTGGGGGCGAGCCCTACCCCCCTGGGCGCGACGCCCTATCTCGTGGCCGCCTCGGGACCCCCCCCCCCAACATGTTCCCGACTCCAACACCTCTTATATATACCCAAACTTCCAGAACATAACATAGACCGCGAGTTCCTCCGCCGCAAGCCTCTGTAGCCACCGAAAACCAATCTAGACCCGTTCCAGCACCTTGCTGGAGGGGGGAATCCCTCTCCTGGGAACCCCTCTCCGGTGGCCATCTTCATCATCCCCGCGCTCTCAATGACGAGGGGGGAGTAGTTCACCCTCGGGGCCGAGGGTATGTACCAGTAGCTATGTGTTTGATCTCTCTCTCGTGTTCTTGAGATGGCACGATCTTGATGTATCGCGAGCTTTGCTACTATAGTTAGATCTTATGATGTTTCTCCCCCTCTACCTTCTTGTAATGAATTAAGTTTTCCCTTTGAAGTTATCTTATCGGATTGAGGCTTTAAGGATTTGAGAACACTTGATGTATGTCTTGTGTGGGATACCCGTGGTGACAATGGGGTATTCTATTGATTCGCTTGATATATGTTTTGGTGATCAACTTGCAGGTTCCGTGACCTTGGGAATCTATGCATAGGGGTTGGCACACGTTTTCGTCTTGACTCTTCGGTAGAAACTTTGGGGCACTCTTTGAAGTTCTATGTGTTGGTTGAATAGATAAATCTGAGATTGTGTGATGCATATCGTATAATCATGCCCACAGATACTTGAGGTGACAATGGAGTATCTAGGTGACATTAGGATTTTGGTTGATGTGTGTCTTAAGGTGTTATTCTAGTACGAACTCTAGGATAGATCGAACGGAAAGAATAGCTTCATGTTATTTTACTACAGACTCTTGAATAGATCGATCAGAAAGAATTACTTGGTGATGGTTTCGTACCCTACAATAATATCTTCGTTCGTTCTCCGCTATTAGTGACTTTGGAGTGACTCTTTCTTGCATGTTGAGTGATAGTTATATGATCCAGTTATGTTATTATTGTTGAGAGAACTTGCACTAGTGAAACTACGAACCCTAGGCCTTGTTTCAAAGCATTGCAATACCGTTTGTGCTCACTTTTATCATTAGTTACCTTGCTGTTTTTATATTTTCATATTACAAAAACATATATCTACCATCCATATTGCACTTGTATCCCCATTTCTTCGCCGAACTAGTGCACATATACAATTTACCATTGTATTGGGTTTGTTGGGGACACAAGAGACTCTTTGTTATTTGGTTGCAGGGTTGTTTGAGAGAGACCAACTTCATCCTACGCCTCCCACGGATTGATAAACCTTAGCTCATCCACTTGAGGGAAATTTGCTACTGTCCTACAAACCTCTGCACTTGGAGGCCAAACAACGTCTACAAGAAGAAGGTTGTGTAGTAGACATCACCTCTCTCCTACCCCGCCCTTCTCCCTCAACCACGTTCTCTTCTCTCCCTCTGCCGTTAAGAACTTACTTTCCATTCGTCAATTCACAACTAACAACTCCGTTTCTGTGGAGTTTGACCCCCATAGTTTTCTTGTGAAGGATCTGGCGGCCAGGACCCCTCTCATGAGGTCAAGTAGTTCAACCGGCCTCTATCTGTTCTTCGGCGAGTCGCCCACCGCTCTCACCGTAGACATCGGCGATTTGTGGCATCAACGTTTAGGGCACCCTAGCCGTGCCTATTTATCTCGTTTAGCTAAAGATTTCCTTTCATGTAACAAAAGCAAACCTCCCTCGGTCGCTTGTGAGGCTTGCCAGCTTGGGCGGCAGCCACGGCTTCATTTCCCTAGCTCTAGTTCTTTTACTACTTCACCTTTTTAGCTTATTCACTGTGACTTGTGGTCGTCACCGGTTCCTAGTTGCTCGGGTTATGAATATTATTTGCTTATTATTGATGATTTTAGTAACTACTCCTGGAGTTTCCCCTTGCGACACAAATCCGATGCCGCTGACGTCCTCATCCATTTCTACGCTTACGTACTCACTCAGTTTCAGCTTTGCATCCAGTGCATCCAGTGTGACAACGGGGAAGAATTCCTCAACATCCGCCTACGCTCCTTCATCTCTGACAATGGCCTCGCCTTAGGCCTCTCCTGCCCCCATACGTCACCACAGAATTGCAAAGCTGAACGTGCCATCAGCGCCACTAACGACATCATGTGCACTCTTCTTCTCCAAGCTAGCATGCCGCCGGAATTCTGGGTCGAAAGCCTTAACACAGCCATCCACCTTCTAAATCTCCGCCCCTCCCTCGCCATTTCCAATAACACTCCCTTCTACATGCTCCACGGCATTGCACCCACGTACGATCATCTCCGGACGTTTGGGTGCCTCTGCTACCCCAACTTGTATGCCACCACGCCACACAAGTTACATCGTCGGTCTCGTCGTTGTGTCCTTATCGATCTCCCCCGCGAGCACAAGGGCTACCATTGCCTCGATCTAGAGCCCCGCAAAGTGATCACCTCCTGTCACGTCATCTTTGACGAACACATTTTTGCCTACGCAGAGGCCGCTCCGCCTGCACGTGCCATAGAAAATCCCATGCACAAAACACCTGATCCAATCCTCCTCGAATACCTCCCCACCAACCCGACCGCACCTGCCGGCGACCTCATCCAGCGCATACCATCCCGCCCCAACCCTATCCTCCTCGGGATCACCGCCCGCCAGACCTGCTCCCACTCCCTCCGGCGCTCCCTGCATCCACCTCGCCTGCCACACCGGCCCCCACTCCCACCAACACTCCCGCATCGCCACACCACCCGCTGTCGGCCCCTTCCTCAGCCGACTCTAGCCCAACCAGCCCCAGCTCACCACCTGGCCGGCCCCTCCCACCCCGTGCTGTCCCCATCACTCCCGGCCGCAACGCCCACACCATGCAAACAGGCGGCAAATCAGGATTTTTGTAGCCAAAAATCTCTTATCTCTCACTGCTGTGGCCACCGACCCCTCCATCTCTCCCATCCCCTCCACCTAAAAACAGGTACTCAAGGATCCGAACTGGTACGCCGCCATGTGTGATGAATATCACGCTTTGTTGCAAAATAATACGTGGTCTCTTATTGCCCGTCTTGCAGGTGCTCACATGGTGATTGGAAAGTGGGTTTTCCGCCACAAGCTACATCCCGACAGCAGCCTCGCTCGCTACAAGGCACGCTGGGGGCTCTGTGGCTTCATGCAACGGCCGTGCATCGACTTCGGCGGCACCTTCAACCATGTGGTGAAGCCGGCGACCATCCGCGTCGTCCTCAGTATGATAGGTGTATAGTCGCACGAACATTAATACATACTGAGTATTTATTTTATGGGGAAAATTCCATCAAAAAAATTATGGGGGAAATAATACAAATATTTTATCATAACATAAATTGTATTCCAATCCCAGCAAAAAAAGGTACTCCCACTGTCTACTCCCCTAGGATCGAACTTCCGGTGCCAGGCTTTTCCCATCGACTCTCCTATGTCCTTAATTTTTTATCTTTTATATATAACGAAACCTCAGCTTACAAGTGCCTAATTCAGAGTGGGTGGGTAAGAAAACTTATTTTATAGATAGAACAAAACCTATTTATAAGTTTTCCCATTTTTCGTTCAATCTCCTATTTCAATTTTTTTTTATTTTTTTAGAGTGAACAAAACAACATCAGCTCACGAACGTCAGGTTGAACATTTTTGCCCAGCTACTACCTATTTATATTAGATAGAACACAACGTAAAAAAAATGATATAACACAATAAACTTTTACCTGGCCACTATACATATTTATATTAGATAGAGCAGAATAATTACATCGCTCCCCTTAAATAAACTATGACAAGCCCCACTACTAACACTGGCGTGTGGGTCCTGCCTCTCAATAAACCATGAAGCAGCTTAGGGGGGTGCCACTACTCGACATTACATGACAAAAAATCGTTTGTCGCGCATTCGTAATATTCGGTGACTCTAGTAGGTTGGTCATGGAAATTATCAAAACGTCATGCAAATTGGCAACCAGATGCGCTCTATGGGCGAGGCGATTTAGTGACGTCTATCTTCACCGATTTGCTGTAATCAGTGATGCTACATACGAAAATTTCACATATTAGTTATTTACGTGACGTTGTCCACCAACGTCACGCGGATTTTCGTCATTGAATCTCAATTTTGTTGTAGTGGGTTAGGGCATTGCTACTTGTGAAATTGTTGGGATTCCCCGAAGAGAAATGGTGATGTAGTACAGTAACAGATAGTATTTCCCTCAGTTAAGAACCAAGGTTTATTAAACCAGAAGGACACATCACACAGACAACTTTAGCAGTACCTGCACAAACACAAACAAATGCTTGCACCCCAACAAAGTAAGGGGAGTCACTCCTCTTGTTATTGCTAGTTGCAAGTATCAAATCTGGTAATGATAGGTATAATAAATAAAAGTAAAAGAAAACAACGAGGAATTGTAAGATTTATTTTATGATAGAAGTGAATGGACCCGAAGGCCATAGCCTCACCAGAGGCATATCTCAAATAGCATCGGCGGGTAAACAAATTACCGTTGGGCAATTAAAAGAATTACACATAGTTATGATGATCATCCAAGGCATCAGGGGCGAAGCTACGTCAGGGCCAACACGTGCTCCGGCCTGCCCAGTGCAACATGATTTTCTTCATTGTACACTTAGTTTTGGGTTGTGCAACGATAATCAAAGGATATTCTCTATAGATTAGCCAGCTTGGCCCACCCAACCTTTTGCCTCAAGCTCCGTCACTGCAACGCATAATCAATATACATGCATTACGTCCGTGACAGGTAGACTGTAATCCAACTACATCTACCACTAACTACTAGGAAAAGGGCTATAGATGAAATTGATACTAATGGCGCACCAGACAGCAAGTGCGCCATTAGTATATAGTAATGGCGCACCAGCAACAGATACGCCATTAGAGTTCGAAGTACTAATGGCGCACCTTGCCCGGAGTGCGCCATTAGTATCAAGAAGTTTTTTTTTAACTAGCGCGCCTGTCCAAACATACTAATGGCGCATCCATTAATAGTGCACCATTACTAGTTGTAAATAGTAATGGCGCACCTGCAGTAAAGTGCGCCATTAATGCTCTTTTTTTATGATATTTTTTATTCTGTTTTTTACAAAACTACTAATGGCGCACTTTCCCAAAGTGCGCCATTACTAGTTTGAACTAGTAATGGCGCACTGTGCGGCAGTGCGCCATTAGTATGTTTTTTTTTTTTGCAAAACTTGTAATGGCGCACCAACTTTAAATGCGCCATTAGTAACCTTGATTACTAATGGCGCATTTGTAGCTGGTGCGCCATTAGTATGCGGGCAGCAACAAGATATTTTGGACAGCCTCTCTACCACACTCACTTTCCCCCCCACTTCTTCATTCTCTCTACTTCCTCTCCTCTCGGGTCCCTCCTCTTTTCCACCTCATTTCCACCATATATTCATTCAAATTAAGTGGTTAAATTACCTTGTTTTGGTAGGTAAGTATGGGGGGAAGCTATATTTATGTTGTTCTCCATACAAACAATGTGCACATGCACTTTTATGGCCTATAGCTAGATCTATGTATGTTTGTGGTGTTGCATAGGTTTGTTGTGTTGCATATGTGTTTGTGTTTGGAGGTGTACCGGTATTTGAAATGCGATAGTTGCCAATATTTTCCCGGAATGTTGATTCATTTCCGTTTCGGTGAGAATTTTGGCATTAAGCATTCATTTTTGTCCTATTTTTAGGGAAAGTCATGGCAAAATTTTCTTGGTTCTAAAATATCGTTTTGCTCTACCCCGCAGGGCGACCATGGTGCGCACGATGACCGAAGGCATCGTGAATAGGTTTTTGAGGTCCGCGAAGGCCGAGATGCTTCAAAAGAACGAGACGGAGATAAGATGTCCGTGTCGAAGATGCAAGCTGAAGAGCCTTATTGCGGACCCGGATTCCAGGCAGGTGCGGGACCACCTGCTCTTGCGTGGTTTCATGGATGGCTATCGGTGGCAAGGTGATGAAGATGACTACGAAGTCGTCCATGGGGGCCGGGCAAGAAATGAGGAAGGGCAGCAAGACAACCACCGCGGCTCGGGCGGGCGAGAAGACGAAGAATCCCCAGGAGATGATCACGACGGTGATGCTGTACACAGTCATCATGTAGAAGATGCAGGACATGATGATGAGGAAGATGCCGGAGCAGACGACGGGCATGATCATGAAGATGATGATGCCGGCGGAGCAGACGACGCTGGACCATCGATGGGCTGGGTGCAGGACCCTCATATTCAAGAGCTGCTTCTCAAGCAGACCGATAACGCAAGAGCTGCCGCTCGAGAGAAAGCCAAGATGGATCAACTTGAGTTAGACGCGGTTACTCCATTGTATGAAGGATGCATGCCCGAGGATACCCGCCTGAAAGTAACGCTCATGGCTCTGGAGATGAAGGTAAAACACAAAATGACCGACGCATGCTTCGACGAGAACATGTCATTCTGGCACGAACGTCTTCCCAAGGGGAACAAGTGCCCCACCAGTTTGGAGGAGGCGAAGAAAATCGTGTGTCCTCTGGATTTACCGCACGTGAAATACCATGTGTGCATGAACAATTGCATCATTTATCGGGACGAGCACGCGGAGTCTACCATATGTCCGGTGTGCGGCGTCACTCGATACAAGAAGAGGAAGAAAGCTCCTCGAAAAGTGGTGTGGTACTTTCCGATCACTCCTCGTCTGCAGCGGTATTTTGCGGACCCTAAGGTAACAAAGCTTCTGCATTGGCACGCGGATAGGGAGGAGAAGAAGCGAGAAGATGACGCAAATGATCCGGAGATAGATAAAAAAGACAAGATGCTGAGTCACCCTAAGGATAAGAGCCAGTGGCAAGCGTTGAACTTCGAAGACCTATAATTTGGGAACGATCCAAGGAACATCGTGCTGGGCGCGAGCACCGATGGAGTCAACCCGTTTGGCAGCCAGAGAAGCACACATAGCACCTGGCCTGTGTTTGTGTGGATGTACAACCTTCCCCCCTGGTTGTGCATGAAGAGGAAGTACATTCACATGAGTATGCTAATTGAAGGACCGAAACAACCAGGGAACGACATCAATCTATATCTGGGGCTGCTGAAAGAGGAGCTAGACACGCTGTGGAAAACGCCAGCCAATACGTGGGACGCCGCAAAGAAAGAATATTTCCCTATGAGAGTCGCGCTGCTCACGACGGTGCACGACTATCTCGGTTACGGATATGTCGCGGGGCAGGTGGTCCACGGATTTTCTGGATGCATCAGGTGCATGGATGACACAACGTATCGCCAGCTAGATAGAGATCCCGGGTCTTCGAAAACCGTGTTCATGGGACATCGAAGGTGGCTTCGCGACGATGACCTGTGGAGAAAACGCAAGGATCTGTTCGATGGTGAAACCGAACCCCGAGGACGCCCGCGTACGAGGAGCGGCGAGGAAATAGACGAGCTGTTGAAAAATTGGAAAGATTGCCCACTGCTGGGAAAGAAGCAAAAGGCGCCAGAGCCGGGAAAGAAGCAAAAGGCGCCAGAGCCGCTGCTGAAGGTATGGAAAACGAGGTCTGTTTTCTGGGACTTGCCGTACTGGAAGATCCACTGTGTGCCTCACAGCCTTGATGTAATGCATATCACGAAGAACGTGTGCGAGAGTCTGCTTGGTACCCTGCTCAACATGCCAGAGAGGACCAAAGATGGGCCGAAAGCAAGGGCAGACTTGAAATCAATGGGCATCAGGCAGGAGCTTCACGCTATATATGATGATGATGATGATGATGAGGCGAAGCAGGACACGGAAAGTCGTCGCAAAGGCAAAAAGGCCAAGAAGACCGGAAATGACTACCCTCCCGCATGCTTCACTCTAAGTCAGGAGGAGATCGAGCAGTTTTTCACCTGCCTCGTAGGAGTACAACTTCCTTACGGTTACGCGGGGAAGATAAGCAGATACCTAGACCGGGCGAAGCTGAAGTTCAGCGGGATGAAGTCTCACGACTGTCACGTGCTGATGACGCAGATACTTCCAGTTGCAATCCGTGGTATCATGGACGCGCACGTCCGTGAAACCCTATTTGGCCTATGCAACTTTTTCGACGTCATCTCTCGGAAGTCTGTTGGCGTGAGGCAACTCAGAAGGCTACAGGAAGAGATCGTGGTGATACTATGGCGGCGCACGCACAGATGGCAGCCAACCGAAGATGCAACGGAAGGACCGGCGCCCGACTGTGCTCCGCACCCTCAAGGAGGAAGTTACTGAAGTGGACCCCGACGGGAATCCAACGGCGCCCGAACGAATAGTCAAGGGGTACTCGATTCAGCTCGGGTGCATTCTCCGGAGCACCGTCTCGATCAACAGCGAGAACCTGAGGCATCCTGACAACGCGAATTACCGCAACCTCCTCTTCACGAAGCTGCACGAATGATACAAGTTCCCCGCTCAATTTAATAACACAAGCCTCAAAGGGAATAAAGTGAACAATGCTGCCCTCGCGAAGATGAGCAAGGCCCTGTCTACTTGGAAAACCAATGTGAAGATAATGATCAAGAAAGGTGAGAGTTATGAGACGATCAAGCAGAAACATCCTTCGATCACCGAAGATGACTACAACGAATTCAAGATCACTTGCTCGAGTGCCTCACACTCCGAATCAAGTCAGTGGGGGAAAGAAATGCGGGAGCTCAACTTAGGGGAACACACACTCGGTCCCGGCGGTTACAGAGTGGCGGAGCCTATATGGGACAAGGAGGAGGCGGACCGTGCCGAGCAAGGCCTACCGCCCCTCTTCGATAAATACGGTGAGAAGCAGACCAGGAACTTTATCAGGGCCCGGTACAAGAAGGACCCGAAAACAAAGGAGCTGACCACGGATCCGAAGACCAGGGCGCTTGAGCTTGTTCTGGTAAGGAATACACCCCCGCGTAATTAGCTCCATATGGTTGCATTCTAATTAATGAAGCCAAATTTCTAAATGATTCACATTCCTTCCGCAGGCGACTGAAAGCAGTAGCGCGGGGTCGACTAAGAGCGGCCCTTGGGACACGACTCTAAATAGGGCGTTGAATGTAATGAAGAACAAGGATAAGCTCGAGAAGCCGACGTCAGCTGGTCGTGTGGCCGGCAAAGGCTAGTCGACAAAATGGTCGTCATACTATAACGCTGGTGGGCGAAAGGAGAAAAAGACCAGCTCGGAAAGCCAGGCGCGCGAGGTTCAAGAACTCAAGGCACAGGTGGCGCGGATTCCGGAGATTGTCCAAGAGCAAGTGCAACAACAGCTCGGAGCGACGATCACCGCCATTGTGCCTACCTTGATCGAGGGGTTGAGTGCGTGGATTGCTGGCGGCCAACAGGGGCCGCCCCCGATTCCCAGCTTCACGGCCAGCAACTCGCAGAACGCGTTGGCGGGGCCATTGGTGTCTCCGGCGGAGGCGGCATTGGTGTCTCCGACGCCGGCACGGGAGCTTAATGCACCCGTGTGTACGCCGGCCGGCACCTCTGCAGCAAGCGGCCCCTCCGTCAACTGCACGCCCGCCGTTGGCGGTGCCTCGACATTAGCCGAGCTCGACGCCATCATCACGGTAACTAATTAAGCCTCTCTCGGCCGAGGACTTCATCTCCTTGCCTTTGACTGGGCATCCCTGACGCCCTACATGTTTTCGCAGGGCGCCGCCGACGTTCCGTGCACTCTCCTGCACTTCGTGAACAACGAGTTGGTCGATGTCGCCAAGGGCAAAATCGTTCAACCGGGCCAGCCCTTGTTCCACGGTACCCAGATGCCACCCAACTTGTTTAGGGTTCAACTAGTTCGGGTGCTGCCAGGCTGCGACGACGTGTTACCTCCGATTCGACCCGTCGGGGCCGACGATGATGATGTCATGACCCTCAGCGCCTGCCTGAGCTGGCCCCTGCTTTGGCCGAAGAGCCAGATTCATTTGGGGGCGGGGGAAACCACACCAAAGACAACACCGCCAGTCGTGCCGGCGCCAAGTCGTCCCCATGGCAAGTCCGCCGCAACGGTGCCGGACATCCCTATGCCACTGGATCCAAACATGCATATGGCACAGGATCAGAACAACGACGACGACGATACATTTGCCAACGTCGATCATTACTTTGCCGATCATGGGTACGGTGACGACTTCATGGGGGCTCCTTCTCAAGAACCCAACCCAACAAAAGACGTGCGCGATCAAGCCGGTACCGCGGAGAAGCCAAGTTGCAACAGGCGTCGTCTGCCGTTCAGCTCTCAGGAGACGCCTCCAGCTGCCGATTTCACCGAGCCTCAGATAGGCGAGGTGCGAAATATGATCAGCCCCAACACACTAAAGAAGGCGGTCTCTGAGCAGAACTCGGTCCCAATTCAGGAGATCAAGAAGAAGGCACGCAAAAGAAAAACTAACAAGGGTGCGAGCCAGCCGGCACCGAGTACGATCCGTGCTCAGGACGGGCCACCTTCACCTGAGGATGTAATGAGGAGGGTGCATGTGGCGGGTAGGCCGATGCTACTGACAAATATGCTCGATGCTGCAACCGGTGCCATGCGGAGTCTGCATGACAGTGTTCTTTCTTTGGAGAAGTGGCGTCTCACACAGAAGGATGTGGCGTACCCGGTTTTCGCGGCCAAGGTGCCGGAGGGCAAGGGCTTTGTGGATAACTCCATCGGGGGTACGATCGTGCTGCGGTTTGATGACATCCACGCTATGTTGAACCTTCATCCGCTGCACTACACCTTCGTTCGGCTATTTTCGCTGAGTATGGAGATGCGGATCATTCGCGACAAGACCCCGGACATCGTGATAGTCGACCCCTTCTACATGCGTGCCAAGATCTTGGGCAGCGCTGGGGACCGGCAAGTCGCGAGTTCTTACCTCGGAGGCGTCATTCTGGCAAACCGAGATAAGGATAACTTCCTCGTGCCTTACTTTCCCGAGTAAGTCCTCCGCCTCAACCGCCCCGTAACATATGAATTCTTAGATTTCGATCGTTCTTCTTTTAACATTCCGTGTTTTCTGCAGTGACACACAGTGCACGCTCATCCTACTAAGCCCCAAATATTCCATGGCCACGTATTTTGACCCGGACCGTAAGTCGGCTGTAGACTACACAAATGTCAAGAAGGTTCTTGATGATGTTCTCGCCGGCTACGCCAAATCTGGAGGCACCTTCACCAGGACAACTCGTAAGTACGGCAAGCACGTGTTCTCCCACAACACGACGTTCTGCTTCGTCAAGCAGCCGCCTGGCGGTCAGAAGGGTGCCTACTACGCCATCCATCACATGCGGGCGATCGTACGGGACCATCATCAACTTCTGCTACCGAGTAAGCTCAAAGATTGGGCCGCGCGCGTGTCGGCAATCCAGGACGCGGACATCAGACAAGATTTCTTTCGCATCCAGTTGGAGTTTGCGGAAATCATCCATCAAGATGTCCTTCGTACCTCGGGGCTGTTCTACCTCAGGAATCAACCGTCGAACAGTGACATCGACACAATGCTACAAATGCAGGCTGACAACGCCCGTGATTTCATGACTCCCACGATAGACGGCGGCTTCATCCACGCTCCGGTGCATTGAGTCGAGTCGAAAGCAGTGATGCTGTGTCTAGTTCTGAAACATCGATTGGCTCTTGTTGTAATTAAACTTTAATGAACTTGTAGTATGTCTCTTTGGTTTCGAGAGTCGTTCAACTTAGATGTAATCGATGCTATTAATGTCTTGCTTTTCTCTTTCGATCATTCTGTTGCATACTTATATATTGCTTATGAATTGTCTGTGAATTGATACTAACGTTTCGTTTGGCTAGTGCATATATATAGCGATGCCGTCGTATGTCGTGTACAAGGGTAAGGTTCCCGGAGGAGTGTCGGAGACAGGTTCACCAATTCAGCGATAACAGTTACAAAGGGTACACCACTAGGGCCGAGGCCGAATCTAGATACGCCCGCTATCTAGCGGGAGAGGGGAGGGAGCGTTGGAGGAACCGGATGAAAACGAGTTTCATCGTGATGATGCTCATCGTGACGACCGCAGCTCTCTTCTATGTGATGGTAGTTTAGATGATCGATATCGACTTGTAATGCGAAGACAAACTCGCTACTCGCGATCTCGAGACTTGTAATATATTGTTCTATCTTTGTTCGGTCTTTTCAATTCGGAGACTAATATGATCGATGAATTGTATTCGGAGACTAATATGATGAATTGTATTCAGAGATTAATCTTCTATTGTATTCGATGAATGTGTTGTTGATGTGTGCTGTCTATATTCTGTGCAATTATACATTTTGTAATCTGTGCAAAAAAAAAACAGAAAAATAATATTAAAAAAAAACTAATATTCATACTAATGGCGTATCAGAGAAAAGTGCGCCATTAGTATGCCAAAGCATAGTAATGGCGCATTAACAGGCAGTGCGCCATTACTGTGCGGATACTACTAATGGCGCATCATACTTAGTGCGCCATTAGTATGCCATAGCACCTGGCCCCTGGGAGGCATACTAATGGCGCACTAAGGTGCACACTAATGGCGCATCCGAGGTGCGCCATTAGTATACCAGATACTAATGGCGCACCAGAGGTGCGCCATTAGTATCAAATACTAATGGCGTGCTAGTAATGGCGCACCACTAATGCGCCATTAATGGCCAAATTAGGTGCGCCATTAATAGGCCTTTTCCTAGTAGTGACTATTACTTCACCCCAAGACCGCTATCCATCACGCATCTCAAAGTATTAAGCTCATACAAACAGAGTAACATGTTAAACAAGATGACATAGTTACTATTGGTGATCAAGATTGCAAAGGTATCCACCCCCTTGCCCATTATTTGATAAAAAAAAATTTGCAAGTGCGCTTTGTACAAAAAAGGCGACACGAGTGAACAGGGCCGGCCCTGAGGGGGTGGCAAGGGGGCGGTCGCCCAGGGCCCCCGAAATCTAGGGGGGCCCTATAGGGTTCCCAAGGAGCCCATGGCCCAGACCATAAGAAGGCAGCAACCTAGACGCATGTAATCCACAAGTAGTCCTGCTTTCCATCTTTCCATCGCAAGTTCACCGCTTCGTGACGATCCTATTCCCCCGAGGGCCCCGATCGCGAGTCACGACGCCGATGTAGATTGCTCTCCGCCATGCGGCCGGCTGGTCTTCGTCCAGGTCCCGGTCCCCTTGTGTTATCCCCGAGATGCCTCTCATGTGCAAGACGACGCTACCCCACTTATAAGGTCATCCCTAACCTCCTCTTTCTCGTTGGTCACGTTCATATGGTGTAGCAGCAGCCAGATCTTAGAAGGTCTCGCATATGATGCACTACACATTTTTGATTTCGTGTGCCCGTTGCTCTATTTCTTACTTCAATCTGGATTTTGTTGACACAACACCAATCACCTCACCTACTGAAAAAGTTGCCTGCTATGCGTTCGATTGTCGTTCTTTGCATTCTCTCTTCAAATCATCATGACTGCAAATATAACTTAAAAATTGGAAGAAGGTCTCAGCTATTCTTACACGCATAATTTCAATCCAAACATGGTTATATAATAAAGCCACTCAGACTCCCACAGCCATCGGGTAGGTAAACGATCTTTTATTGTTGCAAATATATATGTTCCCTGTTCATAGAGATGCTTGACACAACTTGGTTTGATTTAATATAACCATGAGAGAGCGAGTGACAAACCTCCTTGCTCTCAGCTCTCAGGTCCATGTCAGAACTTGCATGTGCCTATACAAAGCTGGGGGCAGCAAGACCTTCCCAATGAGTCGAGGCAAATTTGTGACCAATTGCGCCTCACAGACTCAAGGTTTATGTAAACTGCTTAAATTATTCAGAGCATGGCAACGGGGATGATATGATATCCCATATATCTTTTGCGTACTCATGGATCATACGGTCACTATTGAACTTGGGGGAACCAAATGTGTTGAGGATAGACGTTCTTGTCCAAAGCTGCAGGTAGAGACGGATATGATGTGATTAGGAGGATCAAACACTCTGAATATCTACCAGTCTATCTGTCTATGTGCAGTTAGTAATGAAATAACAAATTAAAATGTTAATCACACATGAAACAGAGTGGAAATATCCACGATAACGGAATAATGTTCAGAAATGAAAATCACTTTTCTGAAGTTATTTTTTGATTGGAATGCATAGAATGACTTTCCTGGAGCTAGGTTTATCAAAGCTCATATATCAACAACCAACAAATGAGTAATTATAGCACATCCAGCACCTGTATTCTCTCATTGGCTATGATGTTCTTCCAACATACTGACTAACACTTGAGTGTGAACTAAGAAATATTCATAAGAATCGTTGAAGTCGTTCATAGTGAAACACTGATGTAGCACTGGGTAAAACTTGCACAGAGGCATAGGTATATAACTGTCATATTCAAATGCATTGAAACCTAACGAATCTAAATCTAACAATGTCATTCTTGTGACATATCATCCGAAAATAGTTAATATAATAGAGAAGAGAAGCTAGACACACTGAGCAAAACATAAGAAATACTTAGCTTTTTGTTAATACAATGATCAAGATGCAATGCGAAATATCTGCCCGGCATATTAAACTTGCGAAAGGAAAACAAATTAAATAAACGAATACGATAAGATGCATGGGAATTTACAACATGGGAGTAATACTTACGAGTGGTCACTGGCATGAACATTGGGCTCGTAAGTTAAAATGTCTTGCTAAGGTTTTGAATCACGTAGATGATGTGCTGCATCAGTCTTGAGCATAGACAGAACGCTGCCACTTTGATTTCCGGCCTCTAAAGCCCCCTTCTCATTAATATGGATGCAACTATGAGGAGAATGGCTGGGGTGCAAAAAAAGGGGCTCAATTGGTTGGGGCCCATAGTAATTTATAATGGTAATGAAAGTAGCAAGTAAAACAGGTACACGACTATCATGTCACCAGTTTTGGTGGGGGCTAAGAGTGACTTGATTGCTGTGAAATTTTCATATTACCAGAAAGCATGATATAGTAAATTGCTTGTCATTGCAACGGAGGCATACACATTCTAGCTGGTTCAACACCAACAATAGTGAGTAACATGTATTTTAGGATTCTCATGGACATTAAGCAACATTATCGACTCTTTTTTTTTTACTTCTAATCACTTCTCTTCCTCTTCTTCATCTTGCACCCACTATCTTCTCTTGTCCTCCTTCCTGGTCCAAATTCATCACCTCTATCAATGGAGCATCCGACTCGCAATCCTCTTTCCACCCACACTGACATAAATAATTTATGTGCTCATCGTAAAAAGGCATGTGTGCATTTCATGTATGCATATTCCAAATCCCAACTTCAATAATGCTAGTGTGGAGAAAATAATGAACATGCTTGTTTATTTGTAAATTAAAATTAACATGCTCAGAAATACAAACATCAATTATTAGTATAAATAATAGAGAACTGGTTAATCCCATCAGGGCAGTGCCCATAGAAGATCCTTGTAAATGTGTACATGCACAATATTGTACTTGTCGTCATCTCTACAAGATAATTGAATACAAAAGGAACTGGAATTTTCTGTGCATACATTTCATCAAAGCAACTATCGTGCATCATAACATCCCAAATCCACATGATCACTAAGAGTACACCCGAATAAAGCATCAGCAAATCGAGAAATACTTGGTTCTATAGTCTCATGCATGAACATTTGTACACTATCAAACGTCACAACGTAACTGGGTGATTATAAAGATGCTCTACAGGTGTTTTCGAAGGTGTTTGTTGGGTTGGCATGGATCAAGATTAGAATTTGTCACTCCGAGTATCGGAGAGGTGTCTCTGGCCCCTCTCGGTAATACACATCATAATGAGCCTTGCAAGCAATGTGACTAATGAGTTAGTTGCAGGATGATGTATTACGGAACGAGTAAAGAGACTTGCCGGTAACGAGATTGAAATAGGTATAGAGATACCGATGATCGAATCTCGGGCAAGTAACATACCGACGGACAAAGGGAATTGTGTATGTTGTCATAACGGTTCGACCGATAAAGATCTTCGTAGAATATGTAGGAGCCAATATGAGCATCCAGGTTTCGCTATTGGTTATTGACCGGAGAGATGTCTCGGTCATGTCTACACACTAGTAGATAAAGGGGATTTAGCCCCGGTTCATTTGGCCTTTTAGCCCCGGTTCTGGAACCGGGGCAACAGGGTCGGTACTAATGCTCTGACCCTTTAGTCCCGGTTCAATCCAGAACCGGGGCAAAAGGGTGTCCACGTGGCCTGTGCACCGAGTCCAGGCAGGAGGGGCTTTAGTCCCGGTTGGTGGTACCAACCGGGACCAAAAGGCATGCACGTGTCAGCATTTCTGTAGCTGTGGTTTTTGTTTTTTTTTGAAAGGGGAGGGGGGGTTTTAGGTTTTGGGGGTTAATTTAGGTGTTTGATATATTGTGTTAGCTAGCTAATTAATAGAGAGAAGTGTTCTCTCTTATGTCCGTGCTTTTGGTCGACGCTACATACTACACATACGTATATATATGGACTAGAGTCACGCTAGCTAGCTAGCTAGCTGCTAGCTATACTAAGCAAACGAAGGAACAGAAGATCTCGTATATATAATCAACATATATATATATGCATACAGAGAGAAGTAATAATATCGACCACCTCTCCTTCTCCGAGAGATTGGTCGAACAACAAGTTCTCGTATATCTATCGATCCGACACTACCGGGCACATATATATACAATAATTATCTCTTACAAAAATAATCTCCTAACACATGGATGCAGGGTCCACATAGTATTCTCCGTCTTCAGCGATCACGTGTTCAAGGAAGAATGCCGCCAATTCCTCTTGAATTGCTCGCAGACGATCTGGTGTTAGGAGTTCATCCCGCATCCGAAACATCTAATTTGAAGTAGGGGGTCAATACATGAAATGATGCTATAAATTTGTGAATATTATTGATTGCTTACGCACTTCAAATTGTTCATCAGTGTAGCCCCGCTCACAGGTCGTGTGGCGGATGGACTCGCAAATGTAGTATCCACAATAATCATTCCCGGGTTCCTGCCACAACCACTTTACAAGAAATAGAGCTCAATCAAACTGATAAGCAAGAATGCCAAATTGGTATTGATGAAACTAGCGCTTGAATCAATATATAGGAGAAGCGCGCGCGGAACATGCTACTATATAGTACTTACTTTCGGGTATCTAAATTGTAGCTTCTTCGGCAGTCCCGGAGCTTTTTTGATGAATTTTTTCCAAGCCCTGCCAGACAAAGGAAACAATTAGTTGATATCAGAAATGAAGTTGCTGATATATATGCATGGTGGATAATATTGATCGATTTAACTTACCTGGCTAGCATTTGAGTCATGTCCGCATACTCCTCGGGATCTTTACGTTTAGAGTCGAAGACAGTTACTATTCCCTTCTCAAGCTTAATCTCTAAGAGAATATAGTGGAAGCTGCGCACGAATGCATGAGATCATCAATTACATCACTATAAACTTGACTGATATATAAGGGAAACCAAATATGCACAAGACATTAACACTCACTTGAAGTTGTAAGGAAAGAGTATTATATCTTTGTTTTCATTTACCACCAACGATCGTAGCAAGTTGGTCTCGGTATCGTTGGGACGCAATTTAACCTCGGTTGCATCTATGAGGTATGTGTTAATAAACCCAATATCACCTACTTGTCTTTTCTTCAATTCGACGATCTTCAATCTGCATAATATAGTGAGGATAATTATAAATACATGCAATGAAGATCAGCTATATAGAGAGACTTAATGACAGAAGTAGTACTACTTACAGACAGTAGCAGGTGATCGTTGTTTTATCGAGGGTCAATTGATTGAAAAATTGATAGAACTCCTCAAATGGAACAGGCAACAGGTCAATTCCAACGAGGTCATGCTCCGGTTTAACTCTCAAATATAAGTTATTCCTCCCCCCAGACTCTTTGCAGATTTTCATGTACCAATCATGCAATCTTCGCATATTCGTTGATAGAGATCTTTCATTTTTGACGAGAGGCTTTTTGTACTCGTATCTTTCTATCTGCACGTCCATGAAATCATAGTGTACATCGTCGGACGCGTAATCTGCAAGATTGGTATAACCGGGCACCATCCTCGGATCATTAGCGACCATGTCGCTAGACACCTTGAGCGGGGGGCACGATTGGTTCGCTTGTTCGCCGAGCTGGGCAATTTGTTTCCCAGCTCGCCCTTCTGCTAACCTCTGATCACTTTTTGTACTTCCGGACCGCTTGGCATCTTGAAATGTCTTTTGAATAATGCGGTCATAGTTGCCCTTCGGCTTACTTTTCGCTGGTTGCTTCAGGGCAGCAAGAGTGCGCTTTGCTTTCACCGCATCTATCTTCTCCTCCGGAGGTGGATGTCTCTGTGCTTTCAACCCTTCAAAAAAGTCCTTCACTTCGCCTTCAGCGATCTTCGTGTTTTCCTCATCGGACCTCTCGTACGGTAACTTCTCTAGAGGCGTGAGAGAAGGACCGAATCTGCATCGCCTCCCGCCTCTGGCTGTACTGGTAGACGTCGCCGGACCAGACGAAGCGGCTGTCTTTTTTACTTGCTTAGGCGCCGGAGCAGGAGCAGCCGGAGCGGCGGCAGGTCTCTTCCGCCCTTGCTGATTAGGCGAAGGAGGAGCTGGCTGTCTGCTCGGGCGCACCGGCGGCGAAGGAGGCGGAGTGCCGCCACGCGCCGGCGGCGAAGGAGGCGGTGTGCCGCCACGCGCCGGAGAAGGAGCCGGAGTGCCCTGATGGTCACTCGCCGGAGTGCCCTGATGGTCACTCGCCGGAGGAGGAGGCGGTGGAGGAGGCGGAGTGCCCTGACTCGTCGGAGGAGGAGGAGGAGGCGGAGGCGTCCAGTTCAGAATGTTGATTAGGTCCTTCCGCCATAGGCATGGAGTCTTCAGTGAAGAACCCAGCCGAGTCTCCCCTTCACCGGTAGGGTGGTCAAGCTGGAGCTCCTCAAATCCCTCCGTTATTTCGTCGACCATCACCCTAGCATATCCTTCTGGAATCGGCCGGCAGTGAAAAGTGTCGTCTGGTCCAGAAGGATAAACAGAGCCAGCAGCCGCCTTGACCTTCAGATTCATCCACTGTGCCATAAGGTGGCAATTTTGTGCCTCCGTGATAGCATCCACAGGATTCCTGGCAGTAGCCGTCAAGGCAAGCTCTGGCTGAAGCAGCTCGGTGGAAGCCACGCTGCTTCTCCGCTGAGATGGCGGGGTAGCTTCGGGGGAAGCTTCGGCAATTCTTTCCCGATCTGCTTCCCGTTCCTCTATCGCTTGTACTCTGGCCCGCAGCGCCTGGATTTCGGTCATCTCCATTTTCTTCCTCCTGTCGTGGCATTTTTAGCCTCCTGCGTCCGGAAACCCAGCACGCCACGGAAGGGAGCCTGGCGTGCCTCGTGTCCGTCCAGGGTGCTCAGGATTCCCGAGGGCCATTGTCAGCTCGTCGTTCTCTCTGTCGGGGATGAACGTCCCTGCATGCGCTGCTTTGATATACTGCCGCATCTTCCTGAGTGGTGTTTCCAATTGCTTGTCCGTCCAAATGCACCACCCTGTTACAGGGTCCAAGGATCCGCCAGCCCCGAAGAACCAAGTCCGGCAACGTTCTGGCCAGTGCATTGTCTCTGGTTCGATCCCTTTCTGAAGCAGATCATTCTCAGCCCTGGCCCACTTAGGCCGGGCTACGAGGTAGCCGCCCGACCCCGTGCGATGGTGATGCATCTTCTTTGCAGCATTTATCCGGTTTGTCTCCGACATCTTCTGACTCTTTTCCGACTTCTTATGGGCCACAAATGCGGGCCAGTCATCTTTGATCTTCTCATATATGCCCACGAATTCTGGATTCGTTTCATCTTTGACAAACTTATTCAGTTTTTTCTTCCATGCCCTGAATTGGTCTGCCATCTTCGAAAGTGCATAAGACTTGATTAAGTCCTCTTTAACTGGCTTCGCCGGATCAACCTCTCGCGGTAGGACGAAGTTTGACTTCAGCTCAGTCCAAAGATCTTCTTTCTGCATATCAGTGACATAAGTCACCTGAGCGTCGTTTGCAGCCGGCTTTAACCATTGATGGATGCTGAGCGGGATCTTGTCCCTAACCAGAACCCCGCACTGATTAACAAATGCGTTCTTTGTGCGGATGGGTGCAATCGGCTCGCCGGAGCGCGAGATTTCTGAGATCTCAAACTTTTCATCCGGCCTCAACTTTTTCTTCGCTCCTCGTCTCTTTACCGAAGATTTGCTCGATCCGGAGGGCTAGAAAAGGAACAAAGACGAGAGTTAATGAATGAATCAATTAACTAGTCAGCACATGCTTAACTAACATATATACCTCCTGGCCGGACTTGGTTCGGTCACCGGAGCCAGCATCACGGTCTCCTTCTTGCACCGGCATTGGGTCACCGGAGCCGTCCTCACGGTCTACTTCTTCCATGTGCATTGGGTCACCGAATTCATCAATATCATAGCCTAGATCTTCCAGCCGCAGCTCTTGTTCGACCTGCTCATCGGTGTCGTTGAGAAACGACCTGACGGCATTTTGTCCGTCTGCGATTATGTCCATCAACATCGCTTCTTGTGCTAGGTCTCGGGTGTTGTCGTCCATTGTTTCTACAAATATTTACAACATGCCAATTATTATTCAAACATGACAGATGGATATATTAATGGCAAACGTAGAACTAGCTTCAACCCTCGACTGCTCGGCGATCCACAAACCCTAGACCCCCTCATGTCACATTTTGTCTAGCTAGTGTCAAAGGATTCAACAAAACCAATACTTCATCATTAGGCAAAAGTAACAGTAGAATGATGGTACGAAGCTCTCCAAAGTTGTTTTGGAACGGAGTCCCAGATAAGATAATCCGTAACAAAAGACGGATTATCCTATCAGGAACTCCGTTCCAGAACATCTTTGCATAACTTCGTACCAACATGCCCCGGTTACTTCTGGCAAATGATGAAGTCATGGAATTTTTCAATACTTTGACACTAGCTAGGCAACCTCTCTCGACCCCTCGACCCCCGACTGCTCGGCGATCCACAAACCCTAGACCCCCTCATGTCACATTTTGTCGAGTGTCAAAGGATTCAACAAAACCAATACTTCATCATTAGGCGAAAGTAACAGTAGCATGATGGTACGAAGCTCTCCAAAGTTATTTTGGAACGGAGTCCCCGATAGGATAATTCGTAACAAAAGACGGATTATTCTATCAGGAACTCCGTTCCAGAATATCTTTGCATAACTTTGTACCAAAATGCCCCGGTTACTTCTGGCAAATGATGAAGTCATGGAATTCTTCAATACTTTGACACTAGCTAGGCAACCTCTCTCGACCCCTCGACCCCCGACTGCTCGGCGATCCACAACCCTAGACCCCCTCATGTCACATTTTGTCGAGTGTCAAAGGATTCAACAAACCAATACTTCATCATTAGGCGAAAGTAACAGTAGCATGATGGTACGAAGCTCTCCAAAGTTATTTTGGAACGGAGTCCCCGATAGGATAATTCGTAACAAAAGACCGATTATCCTATCAGGGACTTCGTTCCAGAACAACTTTGCATAACTTTGTACCAAAATGCCCCGGTTACTTCTGGCAAATGATGAAGTCATGGAATTCTTCAATACTTTGACACTAGCTAGGCAACCTCTCTCGACCCCTCGACCCCCGACTGCTCGGCGATCCACAACCCTAGACCCCCTCATGTCACATTTTGTCGAGTGTCAAAGGATTCAACAAACCAATACTTCATCATTAGGCGAAAGTAACAGTAGCATGATGGTACGAAGCTCTCCAAAGTTATTTTGGAACGGAGTCCCCGATAGGATAATTCGTAACAAAAGACGGATTATTCTATCAGGAACTCCGTGTAGGGTAACGCAGCAGAAAATAAAAATTTCCGACCTACGCACCAGCCCAGGACCACTATGAAGACTGCATACAAGGTTTGATCTGTTTCGTTACCGACTCGTAGCGCAGCGGAAGTAGAGTCGATGACGATCGTTGGTGCAGATCCCCGCAGCTAGGATTTACAACCTCCCAACCGCGAGGATGTATACCCTCATCTTCTCCTCGGACAGCCCTCCGGGAGACGGTCGAACAGTCCCCCGGATGGTGTCGCGGACAGCCCTTCGGGAGGACCTTCGAAACTTGAACGGTCACTCGGACAGCCCTTCGGGAGGACCCACAGAACTCGGACCGTCACTTGGACAGCCCTTCGGGAGGCACTCACGAACAGCCCCTCAGGGCACTAAGATCGAATCTACGACCTCTCTACAGAGTTGCACACATACGGTGTCATCTATCCGGCAGGGCTTCGCCGTCCAGAACTAGTTCCCACCGGAACCCAGACAGCCTTTCGGCTCTACGAAACTATTTCGTGGGAGGGAGAGAGAAGCCAGATCATTGCAATGGCATGTATGTGAGAAGGAGTGAGTGTGGAGGGCTGCCCCTCCACCTCTATTTATAGGCCAAGGCAAGGGGTGGGGTGGTGGAGGAAATACCAAATTACCCATGCTACATGTCCCACATGGAAGGGTAAAAAGGTAACACAAGGGGGGCACCAAGGGGACACTCCCATGGCAGCCCAACACCTTGTCCCCCCCATGGGGGGGGGCCCAACAAGCCACCAACATGTCTCCATGAAACATGCATGCTCCCTAGACAAAAAGCCACCAAACATGCAACCCCCGATTCGTGGGATCTTGTCCCCTCGCGCTGAGACAAGATGTTTTCCGCGAAACTTTTTTCTGAAAAATTCCAGAAGGTCCCAGAACATTTCCGGTACCCTCTAAAATTATTCTGGGCATGATCCGAAACATTTTCGGTGCTGTGGTTTTTATCAGCGGAAAGCATTAACAGCGGTTACGGCAGTTTCGGAACATTTCCGGTTTTTCTCTCTGAAAATTCCCAGAAGTTCCCAGACCAATTCTGGCACCCTCTGATAATTTCCATGCGGTGCCGAAACCCTTTTTGACCTAATAATATATTCCGAAACATATTTTCGGTTTTACCGAAACTCTTTCGGTGTTCTCTCTCCGGAACTCTTCCGTTGTCTCCGAAACTTTTTCGGTGATTTTCTCTCAGACTCCCTGTCTAGTATTCAGCAGATAGATGACCCTTAAGCGTGTGACCCTATAGGTTCAGTGAAGTATAGACATGACCCAGAAACACTTCCGATCAATGATCAACATCGGAGCCGTGGACACCCATATTGACCCCCTATACCCACATGAATAAATATTCGAGTGAACCTCCAGTTGCTGTGTGCTATTCCTTTTGCTTCGCGATATGTCACAAACACCCGAGGTGAGATTTATTGCATCCCCGTGGGCAAACACTTTGTCCACTATGCAAGTTACCTCGTTACCGGTTTTGTTCTCTTTTCTCGTTTTCGTGTTCCGGCATCCCAGTGATCAAATCACCCTGTGTCTGGCCAGACGATGATGGATACCGTTACACCGAGAGGGCCCGAGTATATCTCTCCATCGTCGGAGGAGCAAATCCCAATCTTGAGCTATCTCGTTACTTGCCATACTTTCCCATGAACCCGTAAGCCGCCGTAATAGCCATCCAGTTACGGATGACGTTTAACAAACCCCAAAGTTCATGAATCAAGCATGAAGGAACTCGATACTCTCATGGTCTAAGGAATTATGCAAACATTAACTTCCTGTGTTATTAACCATTAACTTGTGACGAATGTAACTCATAGCATAACATCAATTCGGGTCGATTCAACACAAATGTTCTGCTAACATTGTGCCCTCAAAGTTGCTGGCATAGACATGCCCATGATCAGGAAAACAGAACCATCATGCAACACTTGAGCTAGTCTTAGAGGCCAGACCAGGAATACATTTTATCGTTTATTATTCCACACGTGCATATGAGTCTTCCTCCGAGCCTCGTTTTATTTGTAGACTCGAGAACCATAGCAGTTATAGCATGGAACATAAACCTAATTATGAACAGAGAGATACATAATAATATTTATTATTGCCTCTAGGGCATATCTCCTACAGAAATAGAGTCATGTAACATTGTTCTGCATGTCATTATCGTAGTATGTGTCCGTGGGTGAGCTCACGGTAGGGTGGTAGACGCTAGAAGAGTGCACGCCAACCACTAAATCATCCGAAACTTAATTCTGCATGCCGTTTTCGGCCTCCGAAATTATTCCGAAACAGACGAAGTGTGTGACAGAAGGATACGAATTTTCACTGTGGTCGTTTTGGCAGGTCATGGAGCCCAAACGGAGTTCGTATAGCCAGGGTACGGTCGTTCTACGGATACACCTCAAATGGATTTCAGCAACGAGGGATATCGTGAATCCGGCTTCCAGGGTAACTTGCTCGCGCCCACGAGCCATTTTGCGCCACTCGAAATGGCCTATTATTTTCGAACAGTATGAATGTAATGTAGAAGAGCTGGTATGCACAGTTTTGTCCAAGAACAACACATGTGCGTGGACAAAAATGTGGGTGGTAGCGGTATGTGTGATAAACCATGCAAAACGGCATGTTTCTGGGTGTTCGGTGCACCGAAGAGGCGTCTCCTTCCATCCAGACTAGCATGTAGGGCTTGTTGGTGCAGAAATAGAGTCATGTAACATTGTTCTGCACTTCATTGTCGCAGTATCTGTCCGTGGGTGAGCTCACGGTAGGGTGGTAGACGCTAGAAGAGTGCACGCCAACCACTAAATCATCCGAAACTCAATTCTGCAATCCGTTTTCGGCCTCCGAAATTATTCCGAAACAGACAAAGTGTGTGACAGAAGGATACGAATTTTCACTGCGGTCGTTTTGGCAGGTCATGGAGCCCAAACGGAGTTCGTATGGCCAGGGTACGGTCGTTCTACGGATACACCTCAAATGGATTTCAGCAACGAGGGATATCGTGAATACGGCTTCCAGGGTAACTTGCTCGCGCCCACGAGCCATTTTGCGCCACTCGAAATGGCCTATTATTTTCGAACATTACGAATGTAATGTAGAAGAGCTGGTATGCACAGTTTTGTCCAAGAACAACACATGTGCATGGACAAAAATGTGGGTGGTAGCGGTATGGGTGATAAACCATGCAAAACGGCAAGTTTTTGGGTGTTCGGTGCACCGAAGAGGCGTCTCCTTCCATCCAGACTAGCATGTAGGGCTTGTTGGTGCAGAAATAGAGTCTTGTAACATTGTTCTGCACGTCATTATCGCAGTATCTGTCCGTGGGTGAGCTCACGGTAGGGTGGTAGACGCTAGAAGAGTGCACGCCAACCACTAAATCATCCGAAACTCAATTCTTCAAGCCGTTTTCGGCCTCCAAAATTATTCCGAAACAGACGAAGTGTGTGAGAGAAGGATACGAATTTTCACTGCGGTCGTTTTGGCAGGTCATGGAGCCCAAACGGAGTTCGTATGGCCAGGGTACGGTCGTTCTACGGATACACCTCAAATGGATTTCAGCAACGAGGGATATCGTGAATCCGGCTTCCAGGGTAACTTGCTCGCGCCCACGAGCCATTTTGCGCCACTCGAAATGGCCTATTATTTTCGAACAGTACGAATGTAATGTAGAAGAGCTGGTATGCACAGTTTTGTCCAAGAACAACACATGTGCATGGACAAAAATGTGGGTGGTAGCGGTATGGGTGATAAACCATGCAAAACGGCAAGTTTTTGGGCGTTCGGTGCACCGAAGAGGCGCCTCCTTTCATCCAGACTAGCATGTAGGGCTTGTTGGAGAAGAAATAGAGTCATGTAACATTGTTCTGCATGTCATTATCGCAGTATCTGTCCGTGGGTGAGCTGACGGTAGGGTGGTAGACGCTAGAAGAGTGCACGCCAACCACTAAATCATCCGAAACTCAATTCTTCAAGCCGTTTTCGGCCTCCGAAATTATTCCGAAACAGACGAAGTGTGTGAGAGAAGGATACGAATTTTCACTGCGGTCGTTTTGGCAGGTCATGGAGCCCAAACGGAGTTCGTATGGCCAGGGTACGGTCGTTCTACGGATACACCTCAAATGGATTTCAGCAACGAGGGATATCGTGAATCCGGCTTCCAGGGTAACTTGCTCGCGCCCACGAGCCATTTTGCGCCACTCGAAATGGCCTATTATTTTCGAACAGTACGAATGTAATGTAGAAGAGCTGGTATGCACAGTTTTGTCCAAGAACAACACATGTGCATGGACAAAAATGTGGGTGGTAGCTGTATGGGTGATAAACCATGCAAAACGGCAAGTTTTTGGGTGTTCGGTGCACCGAAGAGGCATCTTCTTCCATCCAGACTAGCATGTAGGGCTTGCTGGTGCAGAAATAGAGTCATGTAACATTGTTCTGCACGTCATTGTCGCAGTATCTGTCCGTGGGTGAGCTCACGGTAGGGTGGTAGACGCTAGAAGAGTGCACGCCAACCACTAAATCATCCGAAACTCAATTCTGCAAGCCGTTTTCGGCCTCCGAAATTATTTCAAAACAGACGAAGTGTGTCACAGAAGGATATGAATTCTCGCTGCAGTCGTTTTGGCAGGTCATGGAGCCCAAACGGAGTTCGTATGGCCAGGGTACGATCGTTCTACGGATACACCTCAAATGGATTTCAGCAACGAGGGATATCGTGAATCCGGCTTCCAGGGTAACTTGCTCGCGCCCACGAGCCATTTTGGGCCACTCGAAATGGCCTATTATTTTCGAACAGTACGAATGTAATGTAGAAGAGCTGGTATGCACAGTTTTGTCCAAGAACAACACATGTGCGTGGACAAAAATGTGGGTGGTAGCGGTATGGGTGATAAACCATGCAAAACGACAAGTTTTTAGGTGTTCGGTGCACCGAAGAGGCTTCTCCTTCCATCCAGACTAGCATGTAGGGCTTGCTGGTGCAGAAATAGAGTCATGTAACATTGTTCTGCACGTCATTGTCGCAGTATCTGTCCGTGGGTGAGCTCACGGTAGGGTGGTAGACGCTAGAAGAGTGCACGCCAACCACTAAATCATCCGAAACTCAATTCTGCAAGCCGTTTTCGGCCTCCGAAATTATTCCGAATCAGACGAAGTTTGTAACAGAAGGATACGAATTTTCGCTGCGGTCGTTTTGGCAGGTCATGGAGCCTAAACGGAGTTCGTATGGCCAAGGTACGGTCGTTCTACGGATACACCTCAAATGGATTTCAGCAACGAGGGATATCGTGAATCCGGCTTCCAGGGTAACTTGCTCGCGCCCACGAGCCATTTTGCGCCACTCGAAATGGCCTATTATTTTCGAACAGTACGAATGTAATGTAGAAGAGCTGGTATGCACAGTTTTGTCCAAGAACAACACATGTGCATGGACAAAAATGTGGGTGGTAGCGGTATGGGTGATAAACCAAGCAAAACGGCAAGTTTTTGGGTGTTCGGTGCACCGAAGAGGCTTCTCCTTCCATCCAGACTAGCATGTAGGGCTTGCTGGTGCAGAAATAGAGTCATGTAACATTGTTCTGCACGTCATTGTCGCAGTATCTGTCCGTGGGTGAGCTCACGGTAGGGTGGTAGACGCTAGAAGAGTGCACGCCAACCACTAAATCATCCGAAACTCAATTCTGCAAGCCGTTTTCGGCCTCCGAAATTATTCCGAAACAGACGAAGTTTGTGACAGAATGATACGAATTTTCGCTGCGGTCGTTTTGGCAGGTCATGGTGCCCAAACGGAGTTCGTATGGCCAGGGTACGGTCGTTCTACGGATACACCTCAAATGGATTTCAGCAACGAGGGATATCGTGAATCCGGCTTCCAGGGTAACTTGCTCGCGCCCACGAGCCATTCTGCGCCACTCGAAATGGCCTATTATTTTCGAACAGTACGAATGTAATGTAGAAGAGCTGGTATGCACAGTTTTGTCCAAGAACAACACATGTGCATGGACAAAAATGTGGGTGGTGGCGGTATGGGTGATAAACCATGCAAAACGGCAAGTTTTTGGGTGTTCGGTGCACCGAAGAGGCTTCTCCTTCCATCCAGACTAGCATGTAGGGCCTGCTGGTGCAGAAATAGAGTCATGTAACATTGTTCTGCACGTCATTGTCGCAGTATCTGTCCGTGGGTGAGCTCACGGTAGGGTGGTAGACGCTAGAAGAGTGCACGCCAACCACTAAATCATCCGAAACTCAATTCTGCAAGCCGTTTTCGGCCTCCGAAATTATTCCGAAACAGACGAAGTTTGTGACAGAAGGATACGAATTTTCACTGCGGTCGTTTTGGCAGGTCATGGAGCCCAAACGGAGTTCGTATGGCCAGGGTACGGTCGTTCTACCACTAGTAGATAAAGGGGATTTAGCCCCGGTTCATTTGGCCTTTTAGCCCCGGTTCTGGAACCGGGGCAACAGGGTCGGTACTAATGCTCTGACCCTTTAGTCCCGGTTCAATCCAGAACCGGGGCAAAAGGGTGTCCACGTGGCCTGTGCACCGAGTCCAGGCAGGAGGGGCTTTAGTCCCGGTTGGTGGTACCAACCGGGACCAAAAGGCATGCACGTGTCAGCATTTCTGTAGCTGTGGTTTTTGTTTTTTTTTTTGAAAGGGGAGGGGGGTTTTAGGTTTTGGGGGTTAATTTAGGTGTTTGATATATTGTGTTAGCTAGCTAATTAATAGAGAGAAGTGTTCTCTCTTATGTCCGTGCTTTTGGTCGACGCTACATACTACACATACGTATATATATGGACTAGAGTCACGCTAGCTAGCTAGCTAGCTGCTAGCTATACTAAGCAAACGAAGGAACAGAAGATCTCGTATATATAATCAACATATATATATATGCATACAGAGAGAAGTAATAATATCGACCACCTCTCCTTCTCCGAGAAATTGGTCGAACAACAAGTTCTCGTATATCTATCGATCCGACACTACCGGGCACATATATACAATAATTATCTCTTACAAAAATAATCTCCTAACACATGGATGCAGGGTCCACATAGTATTCTCCGTCTTCAGCGATCACGTGTTCAAGGAAGAATGCCGCCAATTCCTCTTGAATTGCTCGCAGACGATCTGGTGTTAGGAGTTCATCCCGCATCCGAAACATCTAATTTGAAGTAGGGGGTCAATACATGAAATGATGCATGCTATAAATTTGTGAATATTATTGATTGCTTACGCACTTTAAATTGTTCATCAGTGTAGCCCCGCTCACAGGTCGTGTGGCGGATGGACTCGCAAATGTAGTATCCACAATAATCATTCCCGGGTTCCTGCCACAACCACTTTACAAGAAATAGAGCTCAATCAAACTGATAAGCAAGAATGCCAAATTGGTATTGATGAAACTAGCTAGCGCTTGAATCAAGATATAGGAGATGCACGCGCGGAACATGCTACTATATAGTACTTACTTTCGGGTATCTAAATTGTAGCTTCTTCGGAAGTCCCGGAGCTTTTTTGCTGAATGTTTTCCAAGCCCTGCCAGACAAAGGAAACAATTAGTTGATATCAGAAATGAAGTTGCTGATATATATGCATGGTGGATAATATTGATCGATTTAACTTACCTGGCTAGCATTTGAGTCATGTCCGCATACTCCTCGGGATCTTTACGTTTAGAGTCGAAGACAGTTACTATTCCCTTCTCAAGCTTAATCTCTAAGAGAATATAGTGGAAGCTGCGCACGAATGCATGAGATCATTACATCACTATAAACTTGACTGATATATATAAGGGAAACCAAATATGCACAAGACATTAACACTCACTTGAAGTTGTAAGGAAAGAGTATTATATCTTTGTTTTCATTTACCACCAACGATCGTAGCAAGTTGGTCTCGGTATCGCCGGGACGCAATTTAACCTCGGTTGCATCTATGAGGTATGTGTTAATAAACCCAATATCACCTACTTGTATTTTCTTCAATTCGACGATCTTCAATCTGCATAATATAGTGAGGATAATTATAAATACATGCAATGAAGATCAGCTATATAGAGAGACTTAATGACAGAAGTAGTACTACTTACAGACAGTAGCAGGTGATCGTTGTTTTATCGAGGGCCAATTGATTGAAAAATTGATAGAACTCCTCAAATGGAACAGGCAACAGGTCAATTCCAACGAGGTCATGCTCAGGTTTAACTCTCAAGTACAAGTTATTCCTCCCCCCAGACTCTCTGCAGACTTTCATGTACCAATCATGCAATCTTCGCATATTCGTTGATAGAGATCTTTCATTTTTTACGAGAGGCTTTTTGTACTCGTATCTTTCTATCTACACGTCCATGAAATCATAGTGTACATCGTCGGACGCGTAATCTGCAAGATTGGTATAACCGGGCACCATCCTCGGATCATTAGCGACCATGTCGCTAGACACCTTGAGCGGGGGGCACGATTGGTTCGCTTGTTCGCCGAGCTGGGCAATTTGTTTCCTAGCTCGCCCTTCTGCTAACCTCTGATCACTTTTTGTACTTCCGGACCGCTTGGCATCTTGAAATGTCTTTTGAATAATGCGGTCATAGTTGCCCTTCGGCTTACTTTTCGCTGGTTGCTTCAGGGCAGCAAGAGTGCGCTTTGCTTTCACCGCATCTATCTTCTCCTCTGGAGGTGGATGTCTCTGTGCTTTCAACCCTTCAAAAAAGTCCTTCACTTCGCCTTCAGCGATCTTCGTGTTTTCCTCGTCGGACCTCTCGTACGGCAACTTCTCTAGAGGCGTGAGAGAAGGACCGAATCTGCATCGCCTCCCGCCTCTGGCTGTACTGGTAGACGTCGCCGGACCAGACGAAGCGGCTGTCTTTTTTACTTGCTTAGGCGCCGGAGCAGGAGCAGCCGGAGCGGCGGCAGGTCTCTTCCGCCCTTGCTGATTAGGCGAAGGAGGAGCTGGCTGTCTGCTCGGGCGCGCCGGCGGCGAAGGAGGCGGAGTGCCGCCACGCGCCGGCGGCGAAGGAGGCGGTGTGCCGCCACGCGCAGGAGAAGGAGCCGGAGTGCCCTGATGGTCACTCGCCGAAGAAGGAGCCGGAGTGCAAGTAGTATTGAAATTATTTATTTTATTTTATTTGTTGCTTTATTTATTTTCTTTGTTGCTTTATTTATTTTATTTTGTTTATACTTACAACAAAATACTTATTGTTGCTATTTATTTTTCAAGTTTGTTTTGTTTTGTTTTGTTTTGTTAGTGCAAGTAGTATTGAAATTTGAATAGTACAAATGGACAATGGTATCATACTCGTTTGTTACAAAGTTGGCATGGTATCATCATAATAGTTGCGGAAATAACTCTTCACTTTTTCTTCGCTTGTGTCATTTGCTTATTGCGCCGTAACCATGGATAATCTTCATCGTTTATCAGGATGCTTGGGTCAGCCTTGACTTTGAAGGGAGGAATTTCATGAAACTTTTCATAATCTTCAGACATGTCTGTCTTGCCCTCCACTCCCAGGATGTCCCTTTTTCCTGAAAGAACTATGTGGCGCTTTGGCTCATCGTATGATGTATTCGCTTCCTTATCTTTTCTTTTTCTCGGTCCGGTAGACATGTCCTTCACATAGATAACCTGTGCCACATCATTGGCTAGGACGAACGGTTCGTCATTGTATCCAAGATTTTTCAGATCCACTGTTGTCATTCCGTACTGTGGGTCTACCTGTACCCCGCCTCCTGATAGATTGACCCATTTACACTTAAACAAAGGGACCTTAAAATCATGTCCGTAGTCAAGTTCCCATATGTCCACTATGTAACCATAATATGTGTCCTTTCCCCTCTCGGTTGTTGCATCAAAGCGGACACCGCTGTTTTGGTTGGTGCTCTTTTGATCTTGGACAATCGTGTAAAATGTATTTCCATTTATCTCGTATCCTTTGTAAATCAATACAGTCGAAGATGGTCCCCTGGACAACAAGTACAACTCATCACAAACAGTGTTGTCACCTCTGAGACGTGGTTCCAACCAACTGCTGAAAGTCCTGATGTGTTCACGTGTAATCCAGTCATCGCACTGCTCCGGGTGTTTGGAGCGCAGACTGTTCTTGTGTTCATCGACATACGGGGTCACCAATGTAGAGTTCTGTAGAACTGTGTAGTGTGCTTGAGACCAAGAATAACCGTCCCTGCATATTATTGAGTCCCTTCCAAGCGTGCCTTTTCCAGTCAGTCTGCCCTCGTACCGCGATTTAGGGAGACCTATCTTATTAAGGCCAGGAATGAAGTCAACACAAAACCCGATGACATCCTCTGTTTGATGGCCCATGGAGATGCTTCCTTCTGGTCTGGCGCGGTTACGGACATATTTCTTTAGGACTCCCATGAACCTCTCAAACGGGAACATATTGTGTAGAAATACGGGCCCCAGAATGACAATCTCGTCGACTAGAGGAACTAGGACGTGTGTCATGATATTGAAGAAGGATGGTGGGAACACAAGCTCGAAACTGACAAGACATTGCGTCACATCACTCCTTAGCCTTGGTACGATTTCTGGATCGATCACCTTCTGAGAGATTGCATTGAGGAATGCACATAGTTTCACAATGGCTAATCGGACGTTTTCCGGTAGAAGCCCCCTCAATGCAACCGGAAGCAGTTGCGTCATAATCACATGGCAGTCATGAGACTTTAGGTTCTGGAACTTTTTCTCTGCCATATGTATTATTCCCTTTATATTCGACGAGAAGCCAGTCGGGACCTTCATACTGAGAAGGCATTCAAAGAAGATTTCTTTCTCTTCTTTCGTAAGAGCATAGCTGGCAGGACCTTCATACTGCTTCGGAGGGATGCCGTCTTTTTCGTGCAAACGTTGCAGGTCCTCCCGTGCCTCAGCTGTATCTTTTGTCTTTCCATACACGCCCAAGAAGCCTAGCAGGTTCACGCAAAGGTTCTTCGTCACGTGCATCACGTCGATTGAAGAGCGGACCTCTAGGTCTTTCCAGTAGGGTAGGTCCCAAAATATAGATTTCTTCTTCCACATGGGTGCGTGTCCCTCATCGTCATTCGGAACAGCTAGTGCGCCGGGGCCCTTTCCGAAGATTACATGTAAATCATTGACCATAGCAAGTACGTGATCACCGGTACGCATGGCGGGCTTCTTCCGGTGATCTGCCTCGCCTTTGAAATGCTTGCCTTTCTTTCGACATTGATGGTTGGTCGGAAGAAATCGACGATGCCCCAGGTACACATTCTTCCTGCACTTGTCCAGGTATATACTTTCAGTGTCATCTAAACAGTGCGTGCATGCGTGGTATCCTTTGTTTGTCTGTCCTGAAAGGTTACTGAGAGCGGGCCAATCGTTGATGGTCACGAACAGCAACGCCTTTAGGTCAAATTCCTCCTGTTTGTGCTCATCCCACGCACGTACACCGTTTCCATTCCACAGCTGTAAAAGTTCTTCAACTAATGGCCTTAGGTACACATCAATGTCGTTGCCGGGTTGCTTAGGGCCTTGGATGAGAACTGGCATCATAATGAACTTCCGCTTCATGCACATCCAAGGAGGAAGGTTATACATACATAGAGTCACGGGCCAGGTGCTGTGATTGCTGCTCTGCTCCCCGAAAGGATTAATGCCATCCGCGCTTAGAGCAAACCATACGTTCCTTGCGTCCTTTGCAAACTCCTCCCAGTACTTTCTCTCGATTTTTCTCCATTGCGACCCGTCAGCGGGTGCTCTCAACTTCCCGTCTTTCTTATGGTCCTCATTGTGCCATCGCATCAACTTGGCATGCTCTCTGTTTCTAAACAAACGTTTCAACCGTGGTATTATAGGAGCATACCACATCACCTTCGCAGGAACCCTCTTCCTGGCGGGCTCGCCATCAACATCACCAGGGTCATCTCGTCTGATCTTATACCGCAACGCACCACATACCGGGCATGCGTTCAGATCGTTGTATGCACCGCGGTAGAGGATGCAGTCATTAGGGCATGCATGTATCTTCTGCACCTCCAATCCTAGAGGGCATACGACCTTCTTTGCTGCGTATGTACTGTCGGGCAATTCGTTATCCTTCGGAAGCTTCTTCTTCAATATTTTCAGTAGCTTCTCAAATCCTTTGTCAGCCACAGCATTCTCTGCCTTCCCCTGCAGCAATTCCAGTACGGTACCGAGCTTTGTGTTGCCATCTTCGCAATTGGGGTACAACCCTTTTTTGTGATCCTCTAACATGCGATCGAACTTCAGCTTCTCCTTTTGACTTTCGCATTGTGTCCTTGCATCGACAATGACCCGGCGAAGATCATCATTTGGTTCCTCTTGATCTTCAGCAGCTTCACCCGTTGCAGCATCATTGGGCACATCGTCTGGTTCCTCTTGATCTTCACCAGCTCCCCCCATTGCAGCATCACCGTATTCAGGGGGCACATAGTTGTCATCGTACTCTTCTTCTTCGCCGTCTTCCATCATAACCCCTATTTCACCGTGCCTCGTCCAAACATTATAGTGTGGCATGAAACCCTTGTAAAGCAGGTGGGAGTGAAGGATTTTTCGGTTAGAGTAAGACATCGTATTCACACATTGAGTGCATGGACAACACATAAAAACATTCTGCTTGTTTGCCTCTGCCACATTTAGAAACTCACGCACGCCCTTAATGTACTCGGAGGTGTGTCTGTCACCGTACATCCATTGGCGGTTCATCTGCGTGCATTTATATATAATTAAGTGTGTCAAAAACCATTACAGAACATCATAAATAGATAATTAAGTGACCAAATGGATAAAAGTTCATCATCACATTAAAACCAAAGTACATACATATATATAGTTCTCATCTAACAACATATATAGCTCTCCATACACATCGAAACTATGTAAAACATTTCAACGCGAAAACAAATGCTATCATAATCGCAACCAAGGTAACAATTGATCCAACGGCATAATGATACCAAGCCTCGGTATTAATGGCATATTTTCTAATCTTTTTAATCTTCAACCGCATTGCATCCATCTTGATCTTGTGATCATCGACGACATCCGCAACATGCAACTCCAATATCATCTTCTCGTCCACAATTTTTTTTTTCCTTCAAGAATTTGTTTTCTTCTTCAACTAAATTTAACCTCTCGACAATAGGTTCCATCTTGATCTTGTGATCATCGATAACTTCCGCAACATGCAACTCCAATTCCATCTTCTCCTCCTCCATTTTTTCCAATTTTTTCTTTAACGAAATGTTTTCCTCTTCAACTAAATTTAACCTCTCCACAAGAGGGTCGGTTGGAATTTCCGGTTCAACTACCTCCTAGACATAATAAAACATCTATGCATGTCAGGTTGGTCGGCATAACTATCATAAGCACTAAAACAAATAGTTATAAATTAAAGATAATATACCACATCCGAATCGTAGACCGGACGAGGGCCCACGTGGGCGGATATCAAAACCATCGCACTATATAATAACAAGCAATAATAAACGTAAGAAAATTAGACAAATATCTATCTAAAGCAATAATAAAAGTAAGAAAAGCATGGACATAACAAGAGGCTCACCGCGGTGGTGCCGGTGACGAGATCGGCGGGGGCGATCGACGGCGGCGAAGACGGGGACGGGACGTGACGGACCGCTAAACCTAGACAAATCTCGAAGAAAATAGAGCTTCGAGAGGAGAAAAGCTTAACTAGTGTGGCTCGGGCATTCCACCGAACATGTTGTGTGCATAGGAGGTGAGCTAGAGCACCACTAACCCCTCTCCCCCTCGGCCAGAAAAAAAACAGAGCAGTGAGCTCTGCTCTTGAGTGAGGGGGTATATATAGGCAACTCACTGGTCCCGGTTGGTGCTACAAACCGGGGCTAAAGGGGTGCCTTTGGTCCCGGTTCATAAAACAAACCGGGACTAATAGTGGTGGGCCAGGAGCAAGAGCCATTGGTCCCGGTTTTTAGCTCCAACCGGGACCAATAGGTCCAGACGAACCGGGACCAATGGTCCACGTGGCCCGGCCGGCCCCCTGGGCTAACGAACCGGGTCCAGTACCCCTATTGGTCCCGGTTCTAGATTGAACCGGGGCTAATGGGCTGGACCAATGCCCTGTTTTCTACTAGTGACATAGTTCTCGAACCCGTAGGGTCCGCACGCTTAACGTTCGTTGATGATATAGTATTGAATGAGTTATTTATGTTGATGACCGAATGTTATTCGGAATCCCGGATGTGAACACAGACATGATGAGAAACTCCGAAATGGTTCGGAGATAAACATTGATATATGGGATAATAGTGTTTGGTCTCCGGAAGGGTTCCGAAATTCACCGGAAGGGGTTCCGGATGTTTCCCGAAATGTTTGGGTACGAGAACACTTTATTTGGGCCAAAGGGGATAGCCCATGAGGCTTTAGGAAAGTGCATAAAGAAGTTTTGCGGAGACCAGAGGCTAGACGCCAGGAACCCTGGCGTCTAGGGGGTAGACGTCGGAACCCTGGCGTCTAGCCCCGGAGTCCGAGTGGGACTCTTACCTTTCGGGAAAAATCGACTTTAAGGGGGCTTTTGCTCCAAGTTTCGACCCCATGGCTCAACATATAAATAGAGGGGCAGGGCTAGCACCTAAGACACATCAAGATACACCAAGCCGTGTGCGGACAAGCCCGTCCCTCTAGTTTCTCCTACGTCTAGTTTCTGTAGTGCTTGGCGAAGCCCTACGGAGATTGTTCTTCACCACCAACTGTCACCACGCCGTCGTGCCGCCGGAACTCATCTACTACATCGTCCGTCTTGCTAGATCAAGAAGGCTAGGACGTCATCCAACTGAATGTGTGCTGAACGCGGAGGTGCCGTACGTTTGGTACTTCATAGGGACGGATCGTGAAGGTTGGAGAGTGGCCAACGGCGCGAGCGCGGGGAAGGAGCTCTCCTACGCTACTGCCCCGCTAGACGCTCTTACTATGCGATCGCGCTGTATAATCAATGGAAACGGTCTCAAGATCTGGGAGAGGAAAAGTAGATTTGTTTGTGTTCAAAGTGCTTAAGTGCTATGCTGGCATAATTGTACACGGGAGAATCTACCTAGCTAGAGAAATGTTTTGGTGCTCGTATATACACATACAGTGGGCATGGTGATAACAATACAGGGCGTGTTTGGTAGCCCTAGCCTAAAAATCCTCATCGCCCGCTTTCAACTCCGTGAACAAAACGTTTGAAATCACTAGTTGAGGAGTACTCGTTGGAAAAATCACTTCAACTTTCATAGATTGTGACAAGTAGTGCGTTGCATGTGCGCCATTTGTCGCAACCTGAGAGTTTTTCCTTTTTTGATAGACTCGTTTATTCAAAACTTTTTATCTCGTAAATCGTGCGTCCAAATCTCAAACCGCTTTCACCGTTGGATTCCTAGCATCGAGATCTTCAAAATTAGATTCCATGTTGATAGGTTTTGACGAAAAAAAATTCACAAAAAAAACAGACAAAAAAACCGTGCCTCTGACGAAAGGGGCATGGGTTTTTCCCTTTCTGAAAGAGGCACACACGTGCCTCTCACGAAATCATAACCGTGCCTCACGCGGAAGCAAAACCGTGACTCTCGTGAAAGGAAAAAAAAAGAGAAAACGTATTTTTTTTTCGTTTCCGAGTAGGTGCGACCGTGACTCTCGTGAAAGAACAACCGTGACTCTCCTGGAAGCAAAATCGTAAATCTCATGAAAGAAAAAAACATGTTTTTTTCGTTTTCGAGAGGCACGGCCGCGACTCTTGCGAAAGCACAACCGTGCCTCTCGCGGAAGCAAAACCATCACTCTCGCAAAAAAACAGAAAACATGTTTTATTCCGTTTCCGAGGGGCACGGCCGTGACTCGCGGAAGCAAAATAGTGACTCTCGCAAAAGAAAATGCGGTTTTTTTGCGAAAAAATTATTTTTTTATCGAAAAGCTAGGGAAGATCGGTGAAAAACCAAAATGTCAAAAAAAAGAAAAAAAGCCGTTAAAAAAGCCGAAAACGCGTGCGAAAAAACAAAATAAAAAAACAAAATCCGGAAGGAGTGCACAGAGCGCGACACGTGGCGAATGGATGAGAGCGTGCCAAATGACGCTGATCATTGCGATGCTTCCGAAGAAGCACTCGTTAATTAGTTGCTCTCTTTACGAGAAGTAGCATTTCGTTCGGCACCGTAGCTTCTGTATTTCCTCGTTTTCCTCCAGGTTCAAAGCTCATTTAGCTTCTTTTTTTGGCCCAGTCAGCGATAGTTGTTGGTCTGGTAGCTCTAAGCCTGGGGCTGTGAATCCCTTTTTTAGGTGAGAGAGGCAAAACACCTAAGGCCTCCTTTGGTTCATAAGATAGGATTATTATAGGAATAGAAAATTTGTAGGAAATGAGATGACATGTATCTTAAATCTTATGAGTAGGAATAAGAAAAGAGATGTCATTTGGTTCACACCAAAGGAATTTTTCCATTGAGTCTATGCTTATTTTTATTTTCCTATGAAATGTGGAGGATAGGAACCAATCCTATGTAGGAATAGGAATCTATTCCTATGAACCAAAGGGCTCTAAAAGAAAATTTCCTATAAGAATCCCTATAAAATTCTTCCAAACCAAAGAAGGCCTACAAAGGTGAGAGAGGCAAAGCTCGGGCACGTGAAGGGATTAGACAGCAAACTGGTACGCTAGCTTTTCAGTTCACGGTGGCATCTCCTTGTAATTTAACCCAACTCCAACTTCTTCGTCTTCTAAGATCTAGGAAACACCAACTCCTCAACTCCTCACTTTTTACACTACGATATTTTCCAGCTTCTCGATTCCGACTCCGCAGAGTCAGGGCGTTCGGCCCAGCTCCACTCGTGAAGTCGACGAAGTCAGAAGCTGGAGAGCTACCGAACACGCTCTTAGTACTAGCTGGTGGGCGTGCATGCACAGAGTCACGGTGAAAAGTAAGTGAAGCTTGGTATCGATCCAAGGATATGCTGCAAAGGCCATGATCCTTGGTGTTGTTGTAAGATTAGGAAACACTAAACACAGCGGCGTTTCTTGCAGATGTCCTGCCGTGGGCAAAGTCTGCAACGCGGATGACTTTGGCATGTCTATGTGAAGCGGAAACGCCACAAGCCATGGCGTTACTAAGGGTGTGTTTGGTAGCATTCTCAACTTAGCATGGTTGTTCTCCTCTGATACATGCTGAGTGTAGACATGTTAAGTACATGCATTTGCTATTGTTTGATAGCGGTGTATGTGTTGAGACATGCTAAGCTGAGACTTTGTTTGGCAGCCTGTATCTGTTTTGACATGGTGGGTCCTTTTTAAAATTGTGAACAAAATTTGAAATTCTGAACATTTTTTGAAAATTTTTAAAAAATCGAAAATCTGACTTTTTTAAAAATTTAAAAAATTTAGAATTTTAAATAAAAGTAAACAAAATTGAAATTCTGAACATTTTTTTAAGAAACTAAACATTTTTTGGAAATTTTAGAATTTTGATTTTTTGAAAATTTAAACAAAATTTTGAAATTCTAAACATTTTTTAAATTTTAAACATTTAATCAATTTTTTGAATTTTGTACATTTTTTAAAATGTAAACTAATTTTGACCATTCTTTTAAAATTTAAACTATTTTGGATTTTTGAACATTTTTTTAATTTTTTTCTGAAATTATGAACATTTTTTCCAAATTGCTTTGCTCGTGCATGCTGACCAGCGAACGGCTGCTGGGGTGTTCTCTCTTCGTGCATTCTACGAGCGTATTTGGGCTGAGCTCATGCATGCTGAGAAGACACCATGCAGGCTACCAAACACTCAAAAGCGGGTCGAACGGGGAACTTTTGCCCTCATACAGCCTCCATCCACCCTGCCAAACACACCCTAAAAAGGCCAGATCTGGAATAAATGTTTGGGGAGTTTATTTTGTGCTAAATTTTTCAGACAAATGTCAAAATTGTGAATTTGGCCGTGCATGCGCAGGGATCGCTCCCTCGCTGGAGTAAACTCGCTATCTCAATTCACAATAAACTCGGGTATAAATAGAATATATACAAACTAAACACTTCCAAATAATTAATTTGGATAGGAGGGAGTAGATGAACCGAAAAAGGTTTTTTTAACCCAAAAGGGGAGTATAAGAAACCACACGATCTTGTCTTATTGCTGCCCAACTACCAGCATTCATTTTAACACATCACAAACCTCTCGCACAATCTGAGACATCATGGCTTGCCTTTCTTCTTAAACGAAGAAGCCTTATTTCGCATTGGGGTCATTTGGGGCTCTTTATTGCCGTCTAGCATGTCAACAACATCCCACATTGTGGGCCTGTCTGTCCGCTCCTTTGCCGCACACTGCACTCCGATCTTCATGCATCTTTTTATTTCCTTTAGCTCGGGCTCGTCATGCGATGAAGGAGCTAATAAGTCCTCCACATGGTTCTGATCTGTATACTCAAACTAAGGGAAATAATGATTTTTTACAAGCTTAGTTAGTTATTGGTTAATCGGCTGAAAATGCATGTCAGCGTCCAGAAAAGGTTCAAAATCGTACCCAATCAGTTGAATCTTGCAGAAATCCCGACTTGCTAATGGTCTGGATGAGGATAATGCCGAAGCTGTACACATCATATTTAAATGAAAAAATACCATCTGCAATATATTCCGGAGGTAAATAGCCCCTGAAATAGAAACGAGGGTCTCAGGAATATAGAAATGAAGGAAAATAAAATACTACTCCCTCTATAACTTATATGATGTTTTTTGGCACTATGAAAGTGTCAAAAAACATCTTATATTTAGTTACGGAGGGAGTAGCATCCTATGACTGCAGCCCTTACATTGTTCCCACCAACTCTCGTGTCACTTCTTCAGCAAATAATTCATCATGTTGATTCAGTATTTTAGACAGCCCAAAGTCACAGATCTTAGGGTTCATGTCGGAATCCAAGAGGATATTGTCTGGCTTCAGATCCAAATGGACAGCGCCTTTGGTGTGGATGTGAGCTATGCCCTGTGCAATCCCTCGAATGATTCGAAATGCGGAGGTCCAATCCAGCTGCCGTGAGGACCCTGCAAAAGCGCAAACCGACCAACAAATTAAGTTAGATTTTATTTTTATGAACGTAATTAACTGTGACCAATATATACTACTCCAGTATAAATTTCAATGGAAAATTAACATGCCATTGATAATGCCGGACAAGCTTCCATTGGCTATGTACTCTTCCACCGCGAACATATGATGTGTTTCAACAGGCACACATTTGTCTTCCCATCGCATGAACTCAATCTTCATTTCATGGCAATATCCCAGAAACCTAACTACGTTCTCATGCTCACCGATCACCGAGAAAACTTTAGCATAACGCGCTAAGCCATCATCTTGGCCATGAACTGAAGTGAACATCTTGATGGCAACCTCTGCTCCATTGGTTAATACACCCTAAAAAACCAGCACACATATTACGTACAAATACAATATAGCTACTTAAATTGTGTTTGATTCCAAAAATATACACATACTTTTGTTTATTTATAACAATCGTTTTGAAAAAAAAATTATAGCTTACCACATATGCCATGTGGTAAGAATTGTTGACGTGTCTACCTAGGCTTACTAATTAACGATTAGTCTTGTCAAAAAAATTAATGATTAGTTGGTTGTGTTATGTACATTTATGTACCAAAAGAAAAGACAAACCAAGTACATGCCATTCAAGAAAAAGTACATGGATGGAGTGTACCTTGTAAACAATACCAAAACCACCTCTTCCAATCACAAGTTCATTTGAAAAGTCTTTTGTAAGCGCCTTCAGTTCAGATAAACTGAAATTTTTTAGGCCTGCCATGAAACGACAATATGCGTACAGAAAAGAGAATGTTATTAATCACCCTAGAAGGTGCCTAGATATAGGAGGTATGATCTTACGTGATATATTATACTCTAAGCTTCCTGCTGGTAAACCTTCTCATTCATCACGAACTTCAGATCTGCCATGATAATATATATGATTGCTTTTTTATTCAGAATAAGTGCAAATGATTTTGGTCTTTATGTCTCGTTATGGTATATGGACGACTAAACAAACTGAAAAATAACATTTATCCAATTGATTTTTACTCTGTAATGGTATCTGTGAACAGTTTTGATGAGTGGTCAGTGACATATATCCAGTTAATCCTCCAAGATAACCCCGCAAAAAAAAAAGTGTTAATCCTCCAAGATAAGAATGCACTGCTAGTCTCCCTGAACAAAACCCCGACCCCCGCGTCGTCCACAGGGGGCTCGGGGGAACCCTAGTGCGCCGCCGCTGCCCCCATCTACAGCACGCCCTCCTCCCGCTACCGCCGGATGAGTCGGTGGCCGCGGGGATCTCCGCGCGCGCGGCTAACTGGATTGCCGGCGTGAGCTCGTGGTTGGGGGAGACTCGTCCTCGGCGTCTCCGGCCGGTGTGGCAGCTTCCCGGCGCGGCGTCCTCGTCCTCTCGCGGGTGGTGAGCTGCCGGCTGCTCATGGCTGCCTTGACGCGATGGCGTCCCGAGGTTTCAGATCTGGCGTGGCGGGCTCGGCCGATCTGGCCCGTCAGCTTCGGCCGACGGTGAGGTTGGTGGTCGTGCGTGGTAGTGGCGCTGTCGCCGCGCAGGAGGTGCTTGGGCCAGTGGGTTTGCTGGCGGCGCTGGAGTTCCCCCATCCTTGTCCAGCGGTGTGAGGTTGCAGAGGTAGAGTTGCTCTTGGCGAAAGCCGACGGTGCGGCGTCTACGGATGTCGCTCTCCTCCTGGGGGCCCGTAGAGCTCTCCGACCTCCTCCTCTCTCGGGTCACTTTCTTTGGGTGAAAGCCTAGGGCCTGCGGTGCAGGGCCAGACGATGGCGTGACGTCGCTTCCCCTTCCGAGGATGTCGTCTTGAAGATTGTGATTCCCTGCGTGCTTTCTCGGGGCTGGATTTGCACGGCATCGCGGCAGGTGGCCGGCAATGCGCCCAGATGTCGAGCAGTGTTTCCTCCTCCGCATCGAAGACGGCAGATCTCAGCGACGTGGCGCGGTGGAGTCTCAGCGTTTGATGCGTGTAGATGGACTTGCGAGGGAGGTTGGAGCTATCTGGCGTCCTAGTGACGTCGATGGTAGGACTCGCAAGGTCGATGCGTAGGCAAATGCTCTGAAGATGGATCAATGGAAGACGGCGGCGGTGGCCTCTGTGAGGGCGTCGGATCTCTGTGTGCCCCAGACTTGGCAATGGATTGGTTGGGACCTCCGGTTCTAGATGTCAAGCTTGATGCAAGGTCTGTTTGGTATTAGGCTCGGACTATCAGGACCCCTTCATCAAGTGGATAGGAGTAGCGACATATGTTGCCAGAATGGTGGCTTCAGACTTACTGATGTATTACTTTGTAAGATCTTCATGAATAATTAATAAAGTGGCTGCATGCATCGCCCAGATGCAGAGGCCGGGGGTCTCCTCCTTTTCAAAAAAAAAAAAGGAATGTGCTGCTACATTCTGACCTAGTATCATTGGCTGAATAATTGGCATGCGCGTCCTCTACTCCTGTAGCATCCTGAAGTAGACAAGTAACTCCATTATGGTATAAACAGCAGCTTTTATCAAGTACTAATTCATTTCAACAATACCTCATCAACCCAAATATCTGTGTCCTGCCGCACCAAATGGCTGCCAACCACACAGATTTCTTCCTCCCCTTGCATCGACTGCACTTTCAAAAGTTTCTGTATCCAAGAAAAAAATATTGATGTGTTAAATGATGAACAAAAGACATCCATATGCTGAAACTGAATCTAAACAACTCCTGAACTAAAAGTACATTGATCATTCAAACCAATTAATTGTTCCCCAGATTGATGAAAACTAGTGTTTCATATGGGAGAAAGTTAAGCATGAATAACTCATTATATAGCATGTATTGGCTCTGTTCCAAAATATAAGGCATACTCCGAGCATTGAAATACATTCTTTGACGGATAATTAGTCTAATAACATGTGCATTTCTATTTGAATGTTCTTTCCATGATTGCAATTTTGCAACCATTCACAATATATGAAAAGAGTAATTTATGGTCAAAACTCAAATGTGGCCAGTCGAAATATGCCTTATACATTGAAAAGGAGGGAGTGCCCGTAGTTGAATTACTTTCCATGAACTGTTGCTCTCCAACATCTTATCACTAATCAGTGAAGTGTACCTGTAGTCAGCATCCTATAATCCTACTATAGGACCAGGGGTCAAATGATGCCTCACGATAACACACATGGTAGACTGTATTCATCCGACATTCATATCCTATGCCTACTAAGACTGATGGTGATGGATGTAAGAAACAATTAATATAGAAATCCCATTAGGGAAGGATATATATAGGACTCCTTTTCTATACTCCTGGGAGTATGTACTCCCATCCTTAATATACCTCATATACGCATTAATTATACCACTTTATCATTCTCAATATACTTCATTAAATATTCTAAGATATCCCAATATGAGTTTTGTTGAAAAAATATCATCTGCGACGTACTTTTTGTAATATACTTTTTTCACGTGCAAACATATCAGTATATACGTAAACATTTAAAATATGTAGACTCGCATGAATTTTTTCATAAAAATCATTTTGGGGTATCTAATAATTACTAATGAAGTATATTAAAAATAATAATGAGTTATAAAAGATTCATCTATATGGTATATGAGGAGCGGGAGTACGTACTCCCAGTCCCAGGAGTACAGAACTATTTTCCTATATATATATATATACTTTATTTTTTAAAATAGTATATATATTCTATTTTGATAATTAGAAGTGTATATATGCATTATGAAAGTATGCACAGGTTGGTAATTATGGCGGCTACTCTATCTCATGTCTCAAAGACTAGAAGCGTGGTGGACAATGTACAAAGATGTGTAATACATATACAGGTTTGCTCCTTTGTCTAACTTTAAAAAGGTTTGAACTGGAGCTGAATTCAACATGATGAAATAATACGAATTTCATAAAATACGAATCTATGCGGAAGCAGCGAATACAGGAATGTAAATTTCACTGGCCTTTGCTCTGGTGTACATGACGGTTTGCTGCCGGATTCGTAATATATGCTCTGGTGTACATGACGGTTTGCTGGACGCCGTTGCTGAAGTTTGCAATGTGCATATGCTCCATGATCTCGTCCTTGACCTCACGCAGCTGTTTGGATACGTTCCCGGCCCTGAGAAAAAGGCAAACGATGTTCTTGGCCTGGCAGGCCTTGACGAGCTTGAGGGCACGACCGAACGTCTCTTCGAGTTCGTTGAGTGCGTCGATCATGGGTTTCGTGCTGGAGACATCCGTATCGTCAAGACACTGGACGATAGCACGGAGCCTATCCACACGCGTTGCGATCTTCTTGCAGTCGTCTTTATTCTGGTGAACCGTCTCGACCAGCTCCTGTATCTGGAGCGCGATTTGGACAACCCCCTTCACGCTGGCTACTAGATCCATCTTGTACGTTTTACAGGCGGGATGAATGAGGAATCCACAGGAAATAATCAAACAGATCACGCATGGAATAACTATGAAACAGATCACTCATGGAATAACTAAGTAGATGGTGTTGGATAATTAGGCATCTTTTCCATGATTAATTCCAGCATATTAAATATGACGACAGCAGCTACTAACATGTGAAACTCCAATACAGTAGATGTACTAATCAACATGCAGAATAGCAGCAACAGATCGCTAAACACGTACACAGTAAACATGTTTAGACAACGAACAGAGACACTGCGCACGTACCGAGCGTTTGCAGATGAAGCAGCGGTGCTCGTTGTGGCGATGTTGTTGATGACAACGTTGGTGATGATCGGTCGAAGACGGCGTCGGTGGCGAACCGCAGCACCAGCAGGTAGACGAGCCGTGGTGGAAGCAGCGAGCAGTCGCGCGAGGTGCTTCCCAAAAACCTAATTCGCCCTCTCCCATGCAGGATCACAAGAGCGAGTGGTTCCGGAGACCTGCTCTCCCGTTCGACGGTGCACTCCGGCGCTCGGGATGGAGTAGACTACGATGGCGGCGCAAGGAACGAGAGTAGCAAAACCCTAGATTGGTTTCGGTGGTTTGCGTCGCAGGCAGTGCACAACTTATACGCACGTTCGGGTCGGTTACAGGTAGCCCACGATCCGGGAGCGACCCGAATTGGCTAACTGTTGACACGTCTAAATAAGCTCGGCTCGGCGAGATTCCCGCAACCCGCAACCCGCGGCGCGTCATGACGAGACGGACGGACGGACGGACGGACGGACGGACGGACGGACGGACGGGCGGGCGGGCGGTGCGTGCGTGCGAGCGGCGGCGGCGTCGTCGTCGGAGGAGGAGTGCGCGAGAGGCTCTCCTGTTCTCACTCACTTACAAGTGGTAGAACACTCCACCTTATAAGGTGGTGTACATCTCCTCCAACTTCCAAGGTGGGACTAAACTTTAGCTCCCACTCCCCACTCCACTAGCAAGTGAGCTGCCACAAATATGGACCCATTTGAGATTTCAGAGTTTGCTAATTGGGCTGCCCCAAATAATGGGCCCAATTCTAACAATCCCCCACCAGATCTCAAATGCCCATTTAGAGTTTTGCCAATCCTCGCTACTTGTTTATATACGAGTGTTTCAGCAGAGACTGTTAAGTTGAACTTCCGCCTAGAGCTTTAAGCTACATCTGCTGGCAACTTGAACAATGGACTATGCCTTGAATTGCAAGCTTGTGCCAACAGACTTCACTCAAAGTCATAACCAGTACCTGGCTACAAGTAGCCTACCCCGCGGGTGGAGCATATACGTCATACTCCCTGGTCTCTTCATGAGTTTACTAGAGATCTCCCAAATCTCATAGACTGCAACGTTTGACAGTCGGACTCATATAGGTGTGTTCTTTCAAGAATGCTCTGTAGGACATCATCTTTGCTATGAATAGCCAACATGAACACATTAAGGCAATATTGCCAACCTGCCTTACAGCACTTGAGAGTTCTGCATCTTCACTAGAGAGGGTCTCACATAGAACTCTCCTCAGTTAAACCAATAGCTTGTTCTTCCCAGGTCCTAATTCACGGGATCTCCGATCACATAGGTTGGGTTACCACTATGGTGTAACATCCACGGGTCTCATACCCATCTCTCTCGATGCACCTTCTATCACATTACGCGATAGTCCCTTCGTGAAGGGATCTGCCAGGTTTTTGTCTGTCTGAATATATGTGACAGTTATCACTCCGGAGTTTCTCATTTTCCTGACATACTTGAGACGTCTCTTAATGTGTTTTGATGACTTCGCATTATCCTTACTACTGTTCACTTTGGCAATTACCGTTTGGTTGTCACAGTTCATAAGGATCGCCGGTAATGGTTTTTCAACCACTGGCAAGTCCATCAAAAGCTCACGCAGCCATTCCGCCTCAACAGTGGCTGTATCTAAAGCAGTAAGTTCTGCTTCCATGGTTGACCTCGTCAATATGGTTTGTTTACAAGACCTCCATGACACTATGCCACCTCCAAGAAGAAATGCATATCCACTTGTGGCATAGAGCTCATCAACATCTGAGATCCAGTTGGCATCACAGTATCCCTCGAGCACTGTAGGGTGCCCTGAATAGTGTATCCCATAGCTCATTGTACCGTTGAGATAACGCATGACCCTTTCAAGTGCATGCCAATGATCAGTACCCAGGTTAGACATGAACCTACTCAACTTGCTCACAGCAAAAGAGATAGCAGGTCGTGTCACGCTCGCAAGGTACATGGGCGAACCGATCACTTGAGAGTATCTCAGTTGATCTCTTGGTCCTTTCTTATTCTTTTGCAGTGTCACGCTGGGATCATAAGGCGTTGGAGAGGGCTTGCTGTCTATAAAGCCAAACCGGCTCAAGAACTTCTCAACATAGTGTGATTGCGTTAACGCAATCCCACTCTCATCCTTAATCAGCTTAATGTTCAGAATCACATCAGCTTCTCCCAGATCTTTCATATCAAAGCAACTTGATAGAAAAGACTTGACTTCAGTTATCACACTCATACTTGTACCAAAGATCAGTATGTCGTCAACATACAAGCACAGTATAACCGTATCGCTCCCACCATGGCGATAATAAACGCACCTATTAGCCTCATTAATGACAAAGCCCGCAGAAGTTAGAGTTCTGTCAAACTTCTCATGCCATTGCTTAGGTGCTTGCTTCAGCCCATACAAAGATTTTAACAATTTGCACACCTTTCTCTCTTCACCCTTTACCACAAACCCATCAGGCTGATCCATATAGATTTCCTCTTCCAACTCTCCGTTAAGGAAAGTTGTCTTTACGTCCATTTGCTGAACGATAAGACCATAAGAGGCAGCCATGGAAAGTAGTACACGAATGGTGGTCAGTCTAGCAATAGGTGAATAGGTGTCAAAATAATCTTCGCCCTCTCGCTGAGTGTAGCCTTTGGCTACAAGCCGTGCCTTGTACTTTTCAATAGTACCATCAGGCCTTAGCTTCTTCTTAAACACCCACTTACAACCCACTGGTTTGCAACCATAGGGTCGTTCAGATAACTCCCAAGTTCCATTGGAAAGAATCGAGTCCATCTCACTATTGACAGCTTCTTTCCAGTCATCTACATCAGGAGATGCAAATGCCTCTGCAATGGACGTGGGAGTATTGTCCACAAGGTACACAATGAAATCATCACCAAAGGATTTTTCAACCCTCCGTCTCTTACTCCTCTTGGGAGCTTCATTGTCATCCTTCTCATGGATTTCCTCAACATGTGGTTGTTCAGAATAATCACTAGATGTACTAGATTCAGGAATGAGCTCAGAAGAAAATCTAGTAGGTCTATGCATATCTTTCATAGGAAACATATTCTCAAAAAATGTTGCATCACGAGATTCCATAATACTATCAACATGCATATCAGGTATCTCAGATTTAACCACTAAAAATCTATAGCCAACGCTACGCTGTGCATAGCCTAGGAAGACACAATCCACTGTCTTTGGTCCGAGTTTGCGTTTCTTGGGAATTCGAACGTTGACCTTAGCCAAACATCCCCAAGTGCGCAAATAAGAAAGTTATGGTTTTCTCCCAGCCCACTCCTCATAAGGGGTCTTATCTTTATTCTTGTTCGGAATTCTATTCAGGACATGACATGAAGTCAATAAAGCCTCCCCCCACCATGCCTTAGATAAACCAGCAGTGTCCAACATGGCATTCACTAAGTCGGTCAGCGTGCGGTTTTTCCTCTCAGCAACCCCGTTTGACTGGGGTGAGTAGGGAGGCGTCCTCTCGTGAATAATACCATGTTCCTCACAGAAATCATCAAATACTTTGGGAAAATACTCTCCACCATGATCCGACCTAAGACGTTTGATCTTTCTCTCTAATTGATTTTCAACTTCAGCCTTATAGATTTTAAAGTAGTCTAATGCCTCATCTTTAGTTTGCAACAGATAAACATAGCAGAATCTTGTAGCATCATCAATTAACGTCATGAAATATCTCTTTCCACCTTTTGTCAACACACCATTCATCTCACACAGATCAGAATGTATGTGTTCTAGAGGTGCCAAGTTTCTCTCCTCGGCTGCCTTGTGAAGCTTCCGAGGTTGCTTTGATTGCACACAACTATGGCACTTAGAACCTTTGGCAATAGTGAAATTCGGAATTAAACTCATACTGGAAAGCCGAGACAGTAAACCAAAATTAACATGACATAAACGAGAGTGCCAAACACTAGCATCTGAATCAACATTGTCACAAATATGGTATACTTACTTATTACAAAACTCAGAAAGTGATAAGCGGAACAAGCCTCCGCACTCATAGCCTTTACCAATAAATTGTCCAAATCTCGACACAACTACTTTATTGGACTCAAATACTACTTTAAACCCATCTCTGCAGAGTTGGGAGCCACTAACGAGATTCTTGTTTATAGTAGGGACATGCTGCACGTTCCTTAGTTGCACGATCTTTCCCGAAGTAAACTTCAGATCTACCGTGCCAACACCATGAACAGTAGCATGCGAACCGTTCCCCATTATGATGGGAGAATCTCGGACGACCTGATAAGAAGTGAAGATAGAGATGTCAGCACACACATGAACATTAGCACCCGTATCAATCAACCAACTTGGAGATTGAAAAGCTGAAAACACAAACGGTAAATTACCGTACCCATCAGCACCGCTAGCGGTCACGACGTTGACATTCTTCTTCCGGTCTGCACGGTCTGGGCAGTCCTTGGAAAAGTGGCCGACTACTCCACAGGTGTAACACCCTAGTCTGGCCAGCTTGTTCGGCTTCTTCTTCTTCTTGAAGGAAGTAGTATTGACAGGCACATTTGTCGGAGGCTTATAGTTCCCTTTCTTGCTGTTGTTGTTGTTCTTGTAGTGTGAATTTTTCTGCACCATGTTGGCGCTAGATTGACCCTCAACACCTCTCTCATGAGCGTCCTTAGCCCGAGCTTTCTCCTCAACCACTGATAGATAAAGGGTCATCAGACCCGGTTCGTTTGGGCCTTTAGCCCCGGTTCCTGAACCGGGACAAGAGTGTCGGTACTAATGCTCTGACCCTTTAGTCCCGGTTCAATCCAGAACCAGGGCAGATGGGTGTCCAAGTGGCCTGTGCGCCGAGCCCAGGCGGGAGGGGCTTTGGTCCCGGTTGATGGTACCAACCGGGACCAAAAGGCATCCATGCGTCAGCATTTCTGTGGCTGTGGTTTTTTTTTGAAAGGGGAGGGGGGGTTGGAGGTTTTGGGGGGTTAATTTAGGTGTTTCATATTGTGTTAGCTAGCTAATTAATAGAGAGAAGTGTCCTCTCTTATGTCCGTGCTTGGTCGACGCTACGTACTACACATACGTATAGAGAGGACTAGACACGCTAGCTAGCTAGCTAGCTAGTAAAGCAAACGAAGGAAACACAAGATCGTATAATCAACATATATATATATATATATATATATATATATATATATATATATATATATATTCATACAGAGAGAAGTAATGTCGACCACCTCTCCTTCTCCGAGAGATTGGTCGAACAACAAGTTCTCGTATATCTATCCGACACTACCGGGTACATATATACAATAATTATCTCTTACAAATATAATCTCCTATCATATGGATGGATGGTCCACATAGTATTCTCCGTCTGGCGCGATCACGTGTTCAAGGAAGAATGCCGCCAATTCCTCTTGAATTGCTCGCAGACGATCTAATGTTAGGAGTTCATCCCGCATCCGAAACATCTAATTTGAAGTAGGGGGTCAATACATGAAATGATGCTATAAATTTATGAATATTATTGATTGCTTACGCACTTCAAATTGTGCTTCAGAGTAGCCCCGCTCACAGGTCGTGTGGCGGATGGACTCGCAAATGTAGTATCCACAGTAATCATTCCCGGGTTCCTGCCACAACCACTTTACAAGAAATAGAGGTCAATCAAACTGATAAGCAAGAATGCCAAATTGGTATTGATGCAACTAGCGCTTGAATCAAGATATAGGAGATGCGCGCGCGGAACATGCTACTATATAGTACTTACTTTCGGGTATCTAAATTCTAGCTTCTTCGGCAGTCCCGGAGCTTTTTTGGTGAATTTTCTCCAAACCCTGCCAGACAAAGAAAACAATTAGTTGATATCAGAAATGAAGTTGCTGATATATATGCATGGTGGATAATATTGATCGATTTAACTTACCTGACGAGCATTTGAGTCATGTCCGCATACTCCTCGGGATCTTTACGTTTAGAGTCCAAGACAGTTACTACTCCCTTCTCAAGCTTAATCTCTAAGAGAATATAGTGGAAGCTGCGCACGCATGCATGAACTCATCAATTACATCACTATATATAACCTTGACTGATATATAAGGGAAACCAAATATGCACAAGACAGTAACACTCACTTGAAGTTGTAAGGAAAGAGTATTATATATTTGTTTTCATTTACCACCAATGATCGTAGCAAGTTGGTCTCGGTATCGTCGGGATGCAATTTAACCTCGGTTGCATCTATGAGGTATGTGTTAATGAACCCAATATCACCTACTTGTCTTTTCTTCAATTCGACGATCTTCAATCTGCATAATATAGTGAGGATAATTATAAATACATGCAATGAAGATCAGCTATATAGAGAGACTTAATGACAGAAGTAGTACTACTTACAGACAGTAGCAGGTGACCGTTGTTTTATCGAGGGCCAATTGATTGAAAAACTGATAGAACTCCTCAAATGGAACAGGCAACAGTTCAATTCCAACGAGGTCATGCTCCGGTTTAACTCTCAAATACAAGCTATCCCTCCCCCCAGACTCTCTGGAGATTTTCAAGTACCAATCATGCAATCTTCGCATATTCGTTGATAGAGATCGTCACTCGCCGGAGGAGGAGGCGGTGGAGGAGGCGGTGGAGGAGGCGGAGTGCCCTGACTCGCCGGAGGAGGAGGAGGAGGAGGCGGAGGCGTCCAGTTGATAATGTTGATGAGGTCCTTCCTCCATAGGCATGGAGTCTTCAGTGAAGAACCCAGCCGAGTCTCCCCTTCACCGGTAGGGTGGTCAAGCTGGAGCTCCTCAAATCCCTCCGTTATTTCATCCACCATCACCCTAGCATATCCTTTTGGAATTGGCCGGCAGTGAAAAGTGTCGCCGGGTCCAGAAGGATAAACAGAGCCAGCAGTCGCCTTGACCTTCAGATTCATCCACTGCGCCATAAGGTGGCAATTTTGTGCCTCCGTGATAGCATCCAAGGGATACCTGGCAGTAGCCGTCAAGACAGGCTCCGGCTGAAGCAGCTCGGTGGAAGCCACGCTGCTTCTCCGCTGAGATGGCGGGGTAGCTTCCGGGGAAGCTTCGGCAATTCTTTTGTCCCGATTTGCTTCCCGTTCCTCTATCGCTTGTATTCTGGCCCGCAGCGCCTGCAGTTCGGTCTGCTCCATTTTCTTCCTCCTGTCGTGTCTTTTGTAGCCGCCTGCGTTCGGAAACCTAGCACGCCACGGAAGGGAGCCTGGCGTGCCTCGTGTCCGTCCAGGGTGCTCAGGATTCCCGAGGGCCATTGTCAGCTCGTCGTTCTCTCTGTCGGGGAAGAACATCCCTTCATGCGCTGCTTTGATATACTGCCGCATCTTCCTGAGTGGTGTTTCCAATTGCTTGTCCGTCCAAATGCACCACCCTGATACAGGGTCCAAGGTTCCGCCAGCCCCGAAGAACCAAGTCCGGCAACGGTCTGGCCAGTGCATTGTCTCTGGTTCGATCCCTTTCTCAAGCAGATCATTCTCAGCCTTGGCCCACTTAGGCCGGGCTCTGAGGTAGCCACCTGACCCCGTGCGATGGTGATGCTTCTTCTTCGCAGCATTTATCCGGTTTGTCTCCGACATCTTCTGACTCTTTTCCGATGTCTTATGGGCCACAAATGCGGGCCAGTCATCTTTGATCTTCTCATATATGCCCACGAATTCTGGAGTCTTTTTATCTTTGACAAACGTATTCAGTTTTTTCTTCCATGCCCTGAATTGGTCTGCCATCTTCGAAAGTGCAGCAGACTTGATTAACTCCTCTTTAACTGGATTCGCCGGATCATCCTCTCGCGGTAGGATGAAATTTGACTTCAGCTCAGTCCAAAGATCTTCTTTTTGCATATCAGTGACATAAGTCACCTGAGCGTCATTTGCAGCCGGCTTTAACCATTGATGGATGCTGATCGGGATCTTGTCCCTAACCAGAACCCCGCACTGATTAACAAATGCGTTCTTTGTCCGGATGGGGTCAATCGGCTCGCCGGAGCGCGAGATTTCTGAGATCTCAAACTTTTGATCCGGCCTCAACTTTTTCTTCGCGCCTCGTCTCTTTACCGAAGATTTGCTCGATCCGGAGGGCTAGAAAAAGGAACAAAGACGAGAGTTAATGAATGCATCAATTAACTAGTCAGCACAGGCTTAACTAACATATATACCTCCTGGCCGGACTCGGTTCGGTCACCGGAGCCAGCATCACGGTCTCCTTCTTGCACCGGCATTGGGTCACCGGAGCCGTCCTCACGGTCTACTTCTTCCATGTGCATTGGGTCACCTGATCCATCAATATCATAGCCTAGATCTTCCAGCTGCAGCTCTCTTTCGACCTGCTCATCGGTGTCGTTGAGAAACGACAAGACGGCATTTTGTCCGTCTGCGATTATGTCCAACAACATTGCTTCTTGTGCTATGTCTCGGGTGTTGTCGTCCATAGTTTCTACAAATATTTACAACATGCCAATTATTATTCAAACATGACAGATGGATATATCAATGGCAAACGCAGAACTAGCTTCGACCCTCGACCCCTGGACGACCCTCGACTGCTCGGCGATCCACAAACCCTAGACCCCCTCATGTCACATTTTGTCTAGTGTCAAAGGATTCAACAAAACCAATACTTCATCATTAGGCGAAAGTAACAGTAGCATGATGGTACAAAGCTCTCCAAAGTGGTTTTGGAACGGAGCCCCGGATAGGATAATTCGTAACAAAAGACGGATTATCCTATCAGGAACTCCGTTCCAAAACAACTTTGCATAACTTCGTACCAACATGCCCCGGTTACTTCTGGCAAATGATGAAGTCATGGAATTCTTCAATACTTTGACACTAGCTAGCTAGGCAACCTCTCTCGACCCCTCGACCCTCGACTGCTCGGCGATCTACAACCCTAGACCCCCTCATGTCACATTTTGTCTAGTGTCAAAGGATTCAACAAAACCAATACTTCATCATTAGGCGAAAGTAACAGTAGCATGATGGTACGAAGCTCTCCAAAGTGGTTTTGGAACGGAGTGCCAGATAAGATAATTCGTAACAAAAGACGGATTATCCTATCAGGGACTTCGTTCCAGAACAACTTTGCATAACTTCGTACCAACATGCCCCGGTTACTTTTGGCAAATGATGAAGTCATGAAATTCTTCAATACTTTGACACTAGCTAGGCAACCTCTCTCGACCCCTCGACCCCCGACTGCTCGGCGATCCATAACCCTAGACCCCGATCATGTCACATTTTGTCTAGTGTCAAAGGATTCAACAAAACCAATACTTCATCATTAGGCGAAAGTAACAGTAGCATGATGGTACGAAGCTCTCCAAAGTTATTTTGGAACGGAGTCCCAGATAGTATAATTCGTAACAAAAGACGGATTATCCTATCAGGAACTCCGTTCCAGAATAACTTTGCATAACTTTGTACCAAAATGCCCCGGTTACTTCTGGCAAATGATGAAGTCATGGAATTCTTCAATACTTTGACCCCCGACTGCTCGGCGATCCACAACCCTAGACCCCCGACTGTTAGGCAACCTCTCGACCCCTCGACCTTGGGCCTCTCGACCCCTCGACAACCCTCGGCGATCTCTCGACCCTTAACGACCCTCGGTCCCTCGACGACCCTCGACCCCCGCCCCTAATGTCGAAGTTATCGGGGAGGGTGTATATCGACAACGACATATCCGATAAAAAAAGAGGAAGAAGAAGAAAAAAGGAACCGCTAGAGGAGAAGATCGAAGAAAAAAAAAGAAAAAAAAAGAAGAAGAAGAAAGGAATAGAGGAGAAGAAGAGAAAATTTCTCTTTTTCTCCTCTATTTCTTTCTTCTTCTCCTCTTTTTTTCTTTTTTTTTCTTCTTCTTATTTATTTCTCCTCTTCTTCCTCTCCTCTTCTTCTTTCTTTCCTCTTTCTTATTTTCTTCTTTCCTATCCTTCTTTTTCTAAATTTGTAACTTTTGCATATATAAAACTTTCTATATATATTTAGCATATATAAACAAAAAACTATATAGCCACATACACATATATATACATCACATACACACATCACATACAGCAACTATACATCACAATTGTAACTATCTATATATAAACAAAAAACAT
>LR738712.1:722309303-722351320 GCA_902687465.1 Secale cereale | reverse complement strand
ATATATTTAGCATATATAAACAAAAAACTATATAGCCACATACACATATATATACATCACATACACACATCACATACAGCAACTATACATCACAATTGTAATTATCTATATATAAACAAAAAACATTTTATGAAAAAAAAATTAACATATATATTTAGCAAATTCTAAGAAAAATATATATATATAGACATACATATATATACAGCAACTATATATACACATATATATATACACATACAAACACATATATACACACATATATATATATACAGCAACTATATATATATATATATATATATATATATACAACAATTTATATAAACATAAAAAAACAGCAAGCCCTCACATCGCGCGGAGGGGCGGGGCGGCGCGACGGCGATGAGGCGGCGTCGGGGCGGCGTCGGGGGCGAGGGCGACGGCGACGGCAACGGGGCGACGGGGGCGACGGCGACGGCGACGGGGGCGGGGAAGGAGAGAGGCGTCGGGGGCACGGGGAAGAAGGAACTGACGAAATTTTTGCAAGTCTTTGTTATATAGGAGGGGCATTAGTCCCGGTTCAAGGCACCAACCGGGACTAATACACCCCTTTAGTCCCGGTTGGTGCCACCACCAACCGGGACTAAAGATCCCTTTTCAACAGCCCAAAGGGCGGGAAGGAGGGGCCTTTGGTCCCGGTTGGTGGCACCAACCGGGTCTAAAGGGGGGCATTGGTCCCGGTTGGTGCGACGAACCGGGACTAATGCCACCCTTTAGTCCCGGTTGTTGCCACCAACCGGGACCAAAGGCCCTGTGCTGGCATGGGGGCGGTGGGATGTTTAGTCCCACCTCGCTAGCTGAGGGAGCTCGAGAGTGGTTTATAAGGGCTGCTGCGCCCACCCTCTCGAGCTCCTCTCAAATGCAGGCTTCTCGGCCTAACTCTGCGCGCTGCCCTGTGAGCTTGCTGGGCCTTATAGTCCAGATGCATCCTGTGCTGTAGGCCTTGCAGGCTCACTGGGCAGCGCCCATTTTTTTTCCTTTTTTGCTTTATTTATTTCTAAGTTGTTTTTTTGCTGTATTTAGAGTTTCTTTGTGAATATTATTGCTTTAGGTAAAACCAATTACAAACTTTCTGTTAGTGCAAGTAGTATTCAAATTTGAATAGTTTAAATATGAAATTATTTATTTTCTTTGTTGCTTTATTTATTTTATTTTGTTTCTACTTACAACAAAATACTTATTGTTGCTATTTTTTTGCAAATTTTTTTGTTTTGTTTTCTGCATTATTTATTTTCTTTTGTTATTTGCTTTATTTTTTTAATTCTTTCTGGTAAAACCAATTACAAACTTTCTGTTAGTGCAAGTAGTATTGAAATTTGAATACTACAAACGGACAATGGTATCATACTCGTTTGTTACAAAGTTGGCATGGTATCATCATAATAGTTGCGGAAAAAAGTCTTCACTTTTTCTTCGCTTGTGTCATTTGCTTATTGCGCCGTAACCATGGATAATCTTCATCGTTTATCAGGATGCTTGGGTCAGCCTTGACTTTGAAGGGAGGAATTTCATGAAACTTTTCATAATCTTCAGACATGTCTGTCTTGCCCTCCACTCCCAGGATGTCCCTTTTTCCTGAAAGAACTATGTGGCGCTTTGGTTCATCGTATGATGTATTCGCTTCCTTATCTTTTATTTTTCTCGGTCTGGTAGACATGTCCTTCACATAGATAACCTGTGCCACATCATTGGCTAGGACGAACGGTTCGTCAGTGTATCCAAGATTTTTCAGATCCACTGTTGTCATTCCGTACAGTGGGTCTACCTGTACCCCGCCTCCTGACAGGTTGACCCATTTGCAGTTAAACAAAGGGACCTTAAAATCATGTCCGTAGTCAAGTTCCCATATGTCCACTATGTAACCATAATATGTGTCCTTTCCCCTCTCGGTTGTTGCATCAAAGCGGACACCGCTGTTTTGGTTGGTGCTCTTTTGATCTTGGACAATCGTGTAAAATGTATTCCCATTTATCTCGTATCCTTTGTAAATCAATACAGTCGAAGATGGTCCCCTGGACAACAAGTACAACTCATCACAAACAGTGTTGTCACCTCTGAGACGTGTTTCCAACCAACTACTGAAAGTCCTGATGTGTTCACATGTAATCCAGTCGTCGCACTGCTCCCGGTGTTTGGAGCGCAGACTGTTCTTGTGTTCATCGACATACGGGGTCACCAATGTAGAGTTCTGTAGAACTGTGTAGTGTGCTTGAGACCAAGAATATCCGTCCCTGCATATTATTGAGTCCCTTCCAAGCGTGCCTTTTCCAGTCAATCTCCCCTCGTACAGCGATTTAGGGAGACCTATCTTATTAAGGCCAGGAATGAAGTCAACACAAAACCCGATGACATCCTCTGTTTGATGGCCCATGGAGATGCTTCCTTCTGGCCTGGCGCGGTTACGGACATATTTCTTTAGGACTCCCATGAACCTCTCAAAGGGGAACATATTGTGTAGAAATACGGGCCCGAGAATGACAATCTCGTCGACTAGATGAACTAGGACGTGTGTCATGATATTAAAGAAGGATGGTGGGAACAAAAGCTCGAAACTGACAAGACATTGCGCCACATCACTCCTTAGCCTTGGTACGATTTCTGGATCGATCACCTTCTGAGAGATTGCATTGAGGAATGCACATAGCTTCACAATGGCTAATCGGACTTTTTCCGGTAGAAGCCCCCTCAATGCAACCGGAAGCAGTTGCGTCATAATCACATGACAGTCATGAGACTTTAGGTTCTTGAACTTTTTCTCTGCCATATTTATTATTCCCTTTATATTCGACGAGAAGCCAGTCGGGACCTTCATACTGAGCAGGCATTCAAAGATGATTTCTTTCTCTTCTTTCGTAAGAGCATAGCTGGCTGGACCTTCATACTGCTTTGGAGGGATGCCGTCTTTTTCGTGCAAACGTTGCAGGTCCTCCCGTGCCTCAGCTGTATCTTTTGTCTTTCCATACACGCCCAAGAAGCCTAGCACGTTCACGCAAAGGTTCTTCGTCACGTGCATCACGTCGATTGAAGAGCGGACCTCTAGGTCTTTCCAGTAGGGTAGGTCCCAAAATATAGATTTCTTCTTCCACATGGGTGCGTGTCCCTCAGCGTCATTCGGAACAGCTAGTGCGCCGGGGCCCTTTCCAAAGATTACGTGTAAATAATTGACCATAGCAAGTACGTGATCACCGGTACGCATGGCGGGCTTCTTCCGGTGATCTGCCTCGCCTTTGAAATGCTTGCCTTTCTTTCGACATTGATGGTTGGTCGGAAGAAATCGACGATGGCCCAGGTACACATTCTTCCTGCACTTGTCCAGGTATATACTTTCAGTGTCATCTAAACAGTGCGTGCATGCGTGGTATCCTTTGTTTGTCTGTCCTGAAAGGTTACTGAGAGCGGGTCAATCGTTGATGGTCACGAACAGCAACGCCTTTAGGTCAAATTCCTCCTGTCTGTGCTCATCCCACGCACGTACACCGTTTCCATTCCACAGCTGTAAAAGTTCTTCAACTAATGGCCTTAGGTACACATCAATGTCGTTGCCGGGTTGCTTAGGGCCTTGAATGAGAACTGGCATCATAATGAACTTCCGCTTCATGCACATCCAAGGAGGAAGGTTATACATACATAGAGTCACGTGCCAGGTGCTGTGATTGCTGCTCTGCTCCCCGAAAGGATTAATGCCATCCGCGCTTAAAGCAAACCATACGTTCCTTGCGTCCTTTGCAAACTCCTCCCAGTACTTTCTCTCGATTTTTCTCCACTGCGACCCGTTAGCCGGTGCTCTCAACTTCCCGTCTTTCTTACGGTCCTCACTGTGCCATCGCATCAACTTGGCATGCTCTCTGTTTCTAAACAAACGTTTCAACCATGGTATTATAGGAGCATACCACATCACCTTCGCAGGAACCCTCTTCCTGGCGGGCTCGCCATCAACATCACCAGGGTCATCTCGTCTGATCTTATACCGCAATGCACCGCATACCGGGCATGCGTTCAGATCCTTGTATGCACCGCGATAGAGGATGCAGTCATTAGGGCATGCATGTATCTTCTGCACCTCCAATCCTAGAGGGCATACAACCTTCTTTGCTGCGTATGTACTGTCGGGCAATTCCTTATCCTTCGGAAGCTTCTTCTTCAATATTTTCAGTAGCTTCTCAAATCCTTTGTCAGCCACAGCATTCTCTGCCTTCCACTGCAGCAATTCCAGTACGGTACCGAGCTTTGTGTTGCAATCTTCGCAATTGGGGTACAACCCTTTTTGTGATCCTCTAACATGCGATCGAACTTCAGCTTCTCCTTTTGACTTTCGCATTGTGTCCTTGCATCGACAATGACCCGGTGGAGATCATCATTCGGTTCCTCTTGATCTTCAGCAGCTTCACCCGTTGCAGCATCATTGGGCACATCGTCTGGTTCCTCTTGATCTTCACCAGCTCCCCCCATTGCAGCATCACCGTATTCAGCAGGCACATAGTTGTCATCGTACTCTTCTTCTTCGCCGTCTTCCATCATAACCCCTATTTCTCCGTGCCTCGTCCAAACATTATAGTGTGGCATGAAACCCTTGTAAAGCAGGTGGGAGTGAAGGATTTTCCAGTTAGAGTAAGACATCGTATTCACACATTTAGTGCATGGACAACACATAAAACCATTCTGCTTGTTTTCCTCAGCCGCATTTAGAAACTCATGCACGCCCTTAATGTACTCGGAGGTGTGTCTGTCACCGTACATCCATTGCCGGTTCATCTGCGTGCATTATATATAATTAAGTGTGTCAAAAACCATTACAGAACATCATATAGATAATTAAGTGACCAAATGGATAAAAGTTCATCATCACATTAAAACCAAAGTACATACATATATAGTTCTCATCTAACAACATATAGCTCTCCATACACATCGAAACTATGTAAAACTTTTCAATGCAAAAACAAATGCGATCATAATCGCAACCAAGGTAACAATTGATCCAACGGCATAATGATACCAAGCCTCGGTATGAATGGCATATTTTCTAATCTTTTTAATCTTCAACCGCATTGCATCCATCTTGATCTTGTGATCATCGACGACATCCGCAACATGCAACTCCAATATCATCTTCTCGTCCACAATTTTTTTTATTTTTTCCTTCAAGAATTTGTTTTCTTCTTCAACTAAATTTAACCTCTCGACAATAGGGTCCATCTTGATCTTGTGATCATCGATGACTTCCGCAACATGCAACTCCAATTCCATCTTCTCCTCCTCCATGCTCTGTTTCTCGCGTGTCTCTTTCTCTCTCTCTCTCCTTTCCTCAGTTTTTTTCTCAATTGTACCACGATAGGGTAATGATCTGCAACTCTACATCACATATGCTGCATGGCTTATATACGTATCTATGGAAAATATTGCAACGTATAATCAAAACATTGTAGAATTTGTGTTGCTTTATAGAGGGTATCCTTGTAGTGTAACCGGAAGTTGATTTCCGGAGATCAAGATCCCCTTGCCAATCAGCATCAGTAAACCCCTGCAGCTGAAGATTGTGTCCATTAAAACACAGAAAATAGTCCATAGTTCCTTTGAAATAACGCAAAGTGTTCCAAATCTGTTTCCAATGCTCAGGTCCAGGATTCATTTGATATCTACTCAACAAACCCACGGCATGGCATATATCAGGTCTTGTAAATAGCATGGCATACATTAAACAACCCAATGCAGATGGATAAGGAATATTGCTCATTTGTTTCTTTTCCTCGAGAGTTTTAGCACACATTTCCTCACTAAGTTTAGTTCCCCTAAGAATAGGTACTTTAACAGGCTTGCAATTTTCCATAGAGAATCTCTGAAGTACATTATTGAGATATGCCTTTTGAGACAAACCCAACATTCTCTTCCTTCTATCTCTACGTATTTCCACTCCCAGAACATAGGAAGCTTCCCCCATATCCTTCATGTCAAATTTAGAGGATAACCGGGTTTTAACTTCCATCAATGTAGATTTATCATTTGAAGCAATGAGAATATCATCAACATAAAGAGATAACAATACAAATTTATTTCCCATTATCTTAAAATAGATACAATGGTCACCTTCCGTCATTGAAAAACCATATGACGTGATTGCATTATCGAAAAGAATATACCATTGACGTGAGGCTTGTTTAAGTCCATATATGGACCTGTTTAATTTACAGACCTTCCCTTCATTCCCCCTTTCCACAAAACCTCCAGGTTGGTTCATGTATATTTCTTCTTCCAACATTCCATTCAAGAATGCTATTTTAACATTCATTTGATGTAATTCCAGATCATAATAAGCGGTTAATGCACTAATGATCCGTATAGAGGTAAATTTAGCAACGGGAGAAAAGGTTTCTACAAAATCAACTCCTTCCATTTGTGTATATCCTTTAGCAACAAGCCTTGCTTTATATTTATCCACCTGACCAGTCGCATTTAATTTTCTTTTAGAAATCCATTTAGAACCAATAGACTTTCGATTATTTGGTAATTCAACTAATTCCCAAACATTATTTTTCCTCATAAAGTTTAATTCTTCCTGCATGGCCTCCCTCCAAAGATTTGATTCTGGACTTGCCAATGCAGCTTTGAATGATTTTGTTTCTTCCTCTAAATTCTGAATTTTAGAGTGTACTTCCCCCAGGAAAACAAAATACTCATCTAAATATGCAGGTGCTTGTGTATTCCTCCCACTTCTCCTAGGCATGCTATTTGAAATAGAGTTAGTAGATTGACTAGCATCATTATTTTCCTGAAATAGAGTTAGTAGATTGACTAGCATCATTATTTTCCTGAACCCTGGCGTCTAGGGGGTAGACGTCGGGAACCCTGGTGTCTAGCCCTGGAGTCCGAGTGGGACTTACCTTTCGGGCAAAACCGACTTTGAGGAGGCTTTTGCTCCAAGTTTCGACCCCATGCCTCAACATATAAATATAGGGGTAGGGCTAGCACCTAATACACATCAAGATACACCAAGCCGTGTGTTGGCATGCCCGTCCCTCTAGTTTCTCCTACGTCTAGTTTCTGTAGTGCTTGGCGAAGCCCTACGGAGATTGTTCTTCACCATCAACTGTCACCATGTCGTCGTGCTGCCGGAACTCATCTACTACTTCGCCCGTCTTGCTGGATCAAGAAGGCTAGGACGTCATCGAACTGAATGTGTTCTGAACGCGGAGGTGCCGTACGTTTGGTACTTGATAGAAACGGATCGTGAAGGTTGGAGAGTGGCCAACGACGCAGACGCGGGGAAGGAGCTCTCCTATGCTACTGCCCCGCTAGACGCTCTTACTATGCGATCGCGCTGTATAATCAATGGAAACTGTCTCAAGATTTGGGAGAGGAAAAGTAGATTTGCTTGTGTTCAAAGTGCTTAAGTGCTATGCTGGCATAATTGTACGCGGGAGAATCTACCTAGCTAGAGAAATGTTTTGGTGCTCGTATATACACATACAGTGGGCATGGTGATAACAATATACGGCGTGTTTGGTAGCCCTAGCCTAAAAATCCTCATCGCCAGCTTTCAACTCCGTGTACAAAATGCTCGAAATCACTAGTTGACTCATTGCAAAAATCACTCCAACTTCCATAGGTTGTGACAAGTAGTGCCCTGCATGTGCGTCACTTGTCGCAACCTGAGAGTTTTCCCTTTTTTGATAGACTCGTTTATTAAAAAAAAAATCTCTTAAATCATGCGTCAGAATCTCGAACCGCTTTCACCGTTGGATTCCTAGCATCGAGATCTTCAAAATTAGATCCCATGTTAATAGGTTTTGACAAAAAAAATTCACAAAAAAACAGATTAACAAATCGTGCCTCTCACGAAAGGGGCACGGGTTTTTTCCCTTTTTGAAAGAGGCACGCACATGCCTCTCACGAAATCACTACCGTGCCTCTCGCGGAAGCAAAACCGTGACTCTTGCGAAAGGAAAAAAAAGAGAAAACGTTTTTTTTTTTTTTTGTTTCCGAGTAGGCACGGCCGTGACTCTCGTGAAAGAACAACCATGACTCTCCTGGAAGCAAAACCGAGAATCTCATGAAAGAAAAATAAAACATGTGTTTTCGTTTTCGAGAGGCACGACTCTCGCGAAAGCACAACCGTGCCTCTCGCGGAAGCAAAACCATCACTCTCGCGAAAAAAAATAGAAAACATGTTTTTTCCGTTTCCGAGGGGCACGGCCGTGACTCGCGGAAGCAAAACAGTGACTCTCGGCAAAAGAAAATGCGTTTTTTTGTGCATTTTTTTTAATTTTTTTATCGAAAAGTTAGGAAAGATCGGTGAAAAACCTAAATGTTAAAAAAAACTAGAAAAAAAGCCGTTAAAAAGCCAAAAACGCGTGCGAAAAAATCAAATAAAATAAAAATTCGAAGGGAGTACCCAGAGCGCGACACGTGGCGAATGGATAGAGCGCGCCAAATGACGCTGATCGTTGCGAGGCTTCCGAAGAAATGCTCGTTAATTAGTTGCTCTCTTTACGAGAAGTAGCATTTTGTTCGGCACCGTAGCTTCTGTATTTGGTCGTTTTCCTCCAGGTTCAATGCTCATTTAGCTTCTTTTTTTGGCCCAGTCAGCAATAGTTGTTGGTCTGGTAGCTCAGTAGCTCTAAGCCTGGGGTTGTGAATCCGTTTTTTAGGTGAGAGAGGCAAAGCACCTAAAAAAAAGGTGAGAGAGGCAAAGCTCGGGCACGTGAAGGGATTAGACAGCAAACTGGTACGCTAGCTTTTCAGTTCACGGTGGCATCTCCATGTAATTTAACCCAACTCCAACTTCTTCGTCTTCTAAGATCTAGGAAACACCAACTCCTCAACTCCTCACTTTTTGCACTACGATATTTTCCAGCTTCTCGATTCCGACTCCGCAGAGTCAGGGCGTTCGGCCCAGCTCCACTCGTGAAGTCGACGAAGTCAGAAGCTGGAGAGCTACCGAACACGCTCTTTGTACTAGCTGGTGGGCGTGCATGCACAGAGTCACGGTGAAAAGTAAGTGAAGCCTTGTATCGATCCAAGGATATGCTGCAAACGCAATGATCCTTGGTGTTGGTGTAAGATTTAGGAAACACTAAACACAGTGGTGTTTCTTGCAGACGTCCTGCCGTGGGCAAAGTCTGCAACGCGGATGACTTTGGCATGTCTATGTGAAGCAGAAACGCCACAAGCCATGGCGTTACTAAAAGGGCCAGATCTGGAATAAATGTTTGGGGAGTTCATTTTGTGCTAATTTTTTCTGAAAAATGTCAAAATTATGAATTTGGCCGTGCATGCGCAGGGATCGGTCGCTCCCTCGCCAGAGTAAACTCGCTATCTCAATTCACAATAAACTCAGGTATAAATAGAAAATATACAAACTAAACACTTCTGAATAATTAATTTAGATAGGAGGGAGTAGATGAACCGAAAAAGGTTTTTTTAACCCAAAAGGGGAGTATAAGAAACCACACGATCTTGTCATATTGCTGCCCAACTACCAGCATTCATTTTAACACATCACAAACCTCTCGCACGTCCAAACCACAGCACAATCTGGGACATCATGGCTTGCCTTTCTTCTTAAACGAAGAAGCCTTATTTCGCATTGGGGTCATTTGGGGCTGTTTATTGCCGTCTAGCATGTCAACAACATCCCACATTGTGGGCCTGTCTGTCCGCTCCTTTGCCGCACACTGCACTCCGATCTTCATGCATCTTTTTATTTCCTTTAGCTCGGGCTCGTCATGCGATGAAGGAGCTAATAAGTCCTCCACATTGTTCTGATCTGCATACTCAAACTAAGGGAAATAATGATTTTTTACAAGCTTAGTTAGTTATTGGCTAATCGGCTGAAAATGCATGTCAGCGTCCAGAAAAGGTTCAAAATCGTACCCAATCAGTTGAATCTTGCAGAAGTCCCGACTTGCTAATGGTCTGGATGAGGATAATGCCGAAGCTGTAAACATCATATTTAAATGAAAAAATACCATCTGCAATATATTCCGGAGGTAAATAGCCCCTGAAATAGAAACGAGGGTCTCAGGAATATAGAAATGAAGGAAAATAAAATACTACTCCCTCTATAACTTATATGATGTTTTTTGGCATTATGAAAGTGTCAAAAAACATCTTATATTTAGTTACGGAGGGAGTAGCATCCTATGACTGCAGCCCTTACATTGTTCCCACCAACTCTCGCGTCACTTCTTCAGCAAATAATTCATCATGTTGATTCAGTATTTTAGACAGCCCAAAGTCACAGATCTTAGGGTTCATGTCGGAATCCAAGAGGATATTGTCTGGCTTCAGATCCAAATGGACAGCGCCTTTGGTGTGGATGTGAGCTACGCCCTGTGCAATCCCTCGAATGATTCGAAATGCGGAGGTCCAATCCAGCTGCCGTGAGGACCCTGCAAAAGCGCAAACCGACCAACAAATTAAGTTAGATTTTATTTGTATGAACGTAATTAACTGTGACCAATATATACTACTCCAGTATAAATTTCAATGGAAAATTAACATGCCATTGATAATGCCGGACAAGCTTCCATTGGCTATGTACTCTTCCACCGCGAACATATGATGTGTTTCAACAGGCACACATTTGTCTTCCCATCGCATGAACTCAATCTTCATTTCATGGCAATATCCCAGAAACCTAACTACGTTCTCATGCTCACCGATCACCGAGAAAACTTTAGCATAACGCGCTAAGCCATCATCTTGGCCATGAACTGAAGTGAACATCTTGATGGCAACCTCTGCTCCATTGGTTAATACACCCTAAAAAACCAGCACACATATTACTTACAAATACAATATAGCTACTTAAATTGTGTTTGATTCCAAAAATATACACATACTTTTGTTTATTTATAACAATCGTTTTGAAAAAAAAAATTATAGCTTACCACATATGCCATGTGGTAAGAATTGTTGACGTGTCTACCTAGGCTTACTAATTAACGATTAGTTTTGTCAAAAAAATTATTGATTAGTTGGTTGTGTTATGTACATTTATGTACCAAAAGAAAAGACAAACCAAGTACATTCCATTCAAGAAAAAGTACATGGATGGAGTGTACCTTGTAAACAATACCAAAACCACCTCTTCCAATCACAAGTTCATTTGAAAAGTCTTTTGTAAGCGCCTTCAGTTCAGATAAACTGAAATTTTTTAAGCCTGCCATGAAACAACAATATGCGTACAGAAAAGAGAATGTTATTAATCTCCCTAGTAGGTGCCTACATATAGGAGGTATGATCTTACGTGATATATTATACTCTAAGCTTCCTGCTGGTAAACCTTCTCGTTCATCACGTACTTCAGATCTGCCATGATATATGATTGCCTTTTTATTCAGAATATGTGCAAATGATTTTGGTCTTTATGTCACGTTATGGTATATGGACGACTAAACAAACTGAAAAATAGCATTTATCCAATTGATTTTTACCCTGTAATGGTATCTGTGAACAGTTTTGATGAGTGCTCAGTGACATATATCCAGTTAATCCTCGCCCGCAAAAAAAAAAAAAATCCAGTTAATCCTCCAAGATAACCCCGCAAAAAAAAAGTTAATCCTCCAAGATAAGAATGCACCGCTAGTCTCCCTGAACAAAACCCCGACCCCCGCGTCGTCCACAGGGCGGCTCGGGGGAACCCTAGTGCGCCGCCGCTGCCCCCATCTACAACACGCCCTCCTCCCGCCGCCGCCGGATGAGTCCGTGGCCGCGGGGATCTCCGCGCGCGCGGCTAACTGGATTGCCGGCGTGAGCCCGTGGTTGTGGGAGAGTCGTCCACGGTGTCTCCGGTCGGCGTGGCAGCTTCCCGGCGCGGTGTCCTTGTCCTCTCGCGGGTGGTGAGCTGCCGGCTGCTCATGGCTGCCTTGACGCGTGGCGGGCTCGGCCGATCTGGCCCGTCCGCTTCGACCGACGGTGAGGTTGGTGGTCGTGCGTGGTAGTGGCGCTGCCACCGCGCAGGAGGTGCTTGGTACAGTGGGTTTGCTGGCGGTGTTGGGGTTCCCCATCCTCGTCCAGCAGCGTGAGGTTGCAGAGGTAGAGTTGCTCTGGGCGAAAGCCGACGGCGCGTCGTCTGCGGACGTCGCTCTCCTCCTGGGCCGTCGTAGAGCTCTCCGACCTCCTCCTCTCTCGGGTCACTTTCTTTGGGTGAAAGCCTAGGACCTGCGGTGCAGGGCCAGACGATGGCGTGACGTCGCTTCCCCTCCCGAGGATGTCGTCTTGAAGATTGTGATTCCCTGCGTGCTTTCTTGGGGCTGGATTTGCACGGCATCGCGGCAGGTGGCCGGCAATGCGCCTAGAGGTCGAGCGGTGTTTCCTCCTCCGCATCGAAGACGACAGATCTCAGCGGCGTGGCGCGGTGGAGTCTCAGCGTTTGATGCGTGTAGATGGACTTGCCCGGGAGGTTGGAGCTATCTGGCGTCCTGGTGACGTCGATGGTAGGCCTCGCAAGGTCGATGCGTCGGCAAATGCTCTGAAGATGTATTGGTGGAAGACGACGGCGGTGGCCTCTGTGAGGGCGTCGAATCTCTGTGTGCCCCAGACTTGGCAGTGGATTGGTTGGGGCTTCCGGTTCTGGATGTCAGGCTTGATGCAAGGTCTGTTTGGTATTAGGCTCGGACTATCAGGACCATTTCATCAAGTGGATAGGATTAGCGATATACGTTGCCAGAACGGTGGCTTCAGACTTACTGATGTATTACTTTGTAAGGTCTTCATGAATAATTAATAAAGTGGCCGCATGCATCGCCCAGATGCAGAGGCCGGGGGTCTTCTCCTTTTCAAAAAAGAAAAAATGCACTGCTAAATTCTGACCTAGTATCATTGGTTGAATAATTGGCATGCGCGTTCTCTACTCCTGTAGCATCCTGAAGTAGACAAGTAACTCCATTATGGTATAAACTGCAGCTTTTATCAAGTACTAATTCATTTCAACAATACCTCATCAACCCAAATATCTGTGTCCTGCCGCACCAAATGGCTGCCAACCACACAGATTTCTTCCTCCCCTTGCATCGACTGCACTTTCAAAAGTTTCTGTATCCAAGAAAAAAATATTGATGTGTTAAATGATGAACAAAAGGCATCCATATGCTGAAACTGAATCTAAACAACTCCTGAACTAAAAGTACATTGATCATTCAAATCAATTAATTGTTCCCAGATTGACGAAAACTAGTGTTTCATATGTGAGAAAGTTAAGCATGAATAACTCATTATATAGCATGTATTGGCTCTGTTCCAAAATATAAGGCATACTTCGAGCATTGAAATACATTCTTTGACGGATAATTAGTCGAATAACATGTGCATTTATATTTGAATGATCTTTCCATGATTGCAATTTTCCAACCATTCACAATATATGAATAGAGAAATTTATGGTCAAAACTCAAATGTGGCCAGTCGAAATATGCCTTATATATTGAAAAGGAGGGAGTGCCCGTAGTTGAATTATTTTCCATGAACTCTTGCTCTCCAACATCTTATCACTAATCAGTGAAGTATACCTGTAGTCATCCTATAATCCTACTATAGGACCAGGGGTCAAGTGATGCGTCACGATAACACACATGGTAGACCGTATTCATCCGACTACGTAACACATTCATATCCTACGCCTACTAAGACTGATGGTGATGGATGTAAGAAACAATTAATATAGAAATCCCATTAGGGAAGGATATATATATACTTTATTTTAGAAAATAGTGTATGTATTTTATTTTGATAATAAGAAGTGTATATATGCATTATTTAAGGATGCACAGGTTGGTAATTATGGCGGCTACTCTATCTCATGTCTCAAAGACTCAAAGCGTGGTGGACAATGTAGAAAGATGTGTAATACATATACAGGTTATATACAGGTTTGCTCCTTTGTCTAACTTTAAAAAGGTTTGAACTGGAGCTGAATTCAACATGACGAAATAATACGAATTTCATAAAATACGAATCTATGCGGAAGCAGCGAATACAGGAATGTAAATTTCACAGGCCACTTGGCTAGTTATAATTTATTAAAACAAAAAAAATATTGTTTACCATGCTTGTGTAATTGTGTATACGAGTTTGGAGCGATAAGAAAGTGATACCTTTGGCTTCGCTGCCGGATTTGTAATATATGCTCTGGTGTACATGACGGTTTGCTGGACGCCGTTGCTGAAGTTTGCAATGTGCATATGCTCCATGATCTCGTCCTTGACCTCACGCAGCTGTTTGGATACGTTCCCGGCCCTGAGAAAAAGGCAAACGATGTTCTTGGCCTGGCAGGCCTTGACGAGCTTGAGGGCACGACCGAACGTCTCTTCGAGTTCGTTGAGTGCGTCGATCATGGGTTTCGTGCTGGAGACATCCGTATCGTCAAGACACTGGACGATAGCACGGAGCCTATCCACACGCGTTGCGATCTTCTTGCAGTCGTCCTTATTCTGGTGAACCGTCTCGACCAGCTCCTGTATCTGGAGCGCGATTTGGACAACCCCCGTCACGCTGGCTACTAGATCCATCCTGTACGTTTTACAGGCGGGACGAATGAGGAATCCACAGGAAATAATCAAACAGATCACGCATGGAATAACTATGAAACAGATCACTCATGGAATAACTAAGTAGATGGATGATGAACTAGAGATAGAAAAGGCTTTCTGATTCTCTAGCTTTCCCATAACAATCAGGTTAAGCAGCCAATTAAGCAAGCACACCAACCTGCTTCTAGCTTCTTCTTGCCGGCCTCTTCCTTCCTCCCCGGAACGACCAAGCGGCTCCTTCTTGGCAGCAAGCTAGTCTTGCCTGCTTTCTTAAGCTGGTTGTATTCTTACTGAGAGTACTTGAGCAGTAGCTGGACAAGAGTAGCTTAACGGAGTATTATGTGAGCAGTAGCTTATTTGTGGAAGATTGACGAGCAAAAGGACAGCCTATCTACGAGTACTTTGTAAAGAAATGGACCAGCTACTGCTCAAGTCCTCTCAGTAAGAATACAACCAAGTCTTCTATTTTTGCTATAAACAGACAGGCTGGATCAAGCTAAGCTCCGCCAAAAAAATAAACACGGTGTCAGCCTTTTTCATTTGTTTTACCTCTGCTAGTAAGAGTAAGCACAATAGGATGATGTAGGCGGATTATAAGAGATGCCATATCAGATTTATATCTACGTGGAGGAGAGAGGAAAGGAGAGAGAAGAGATGCGGGCTACAAGGTTATAGCCGGCTCTAGCACGAGCTCCAACACCCTTTGTGAGAGGAAAGAGTGGGCCATGTATTAATTATATACTCCATCCGTTCCACAATGTAGTGCATATAGATTTTCTGAAAATAAAACTTCACGAACTTTGATCAAGTTTGTAGAGAAATATATATACCTCTAGAATACCAAATACATTTCATTAGATTCATCACAAGTTGTATTTTCATATTGTATATATTTGGTATTACAAATATAGATAATTTTCTCTATAAACTTGGTCAAAGTTTGTAAGCTTTGACTTTTCAGAAAATTTATATGCACTACATTATGGAACGGATGGAGTAATATACTACTATGTGTAACTATTGTATAAGTGGGCTATTAGGTTGCCTACAAGTGACATGGTAGCTTTATATAGCCGATTATTGGCTATACTATTAACCATGCTCTAATGAGGTTGCATCTTGTGTCTATCTACAGCACCACCCAGCATATCTTACAGTGTCTCGGTGGGATATAAAAGAAAGAAAGAGAGTGTCTAGGTGAGGTGGTGAGATAGCGTGGGAAACTGTTGATGGATTGTTTTTGGTTTGTTTGCTAGAGAAGCTAAGCAAGATGTACACGTTTATCAACACACATGTGGCCGAGATGTGGTGTGAATAAGAAACAGTCAATCCTCTAACACCGGCGACGGTACGGGTGGCGCTTACCCAGAAAGGTCGGAGGCCGCTGCTGTGGGGCGGAAAGACGACCGACCGTTGGGTTCACAAGACAACAACCAACAGGTCGCCCGTGTTGGCGGTACCGATGAAGCACCTCGGCTTCTTAAGCAGGCACTTCCATATCAAGTTAATTAAGCTTTTGATTCACAAACTTGCATTTGATGTACACATTCATACATAAACTTAAAAATGATGTAAATCAATCCAACAACTTGTGTTTCAGATACATTTAACTGCATTTTTGTTTGTGGAAGCAACAGCTAACCCGACGCGATTATTGACGAGCAAAAGGACAGCCTATGTAAAGAAATGGACCAGCTACTGCCCAAGTCTTCCCAATAAGAATACAACCAAGTCGTTATTTTTGCTATGAACTGACAGGCTGGGTCAAGCTAAGCACTCGGCCAGAAAAATATACACGGTGTCAGCTTTTCCATTTGTTTTACTTCTACGAGTAACGGGGTCGCATCTTGTGTCTACAGCACCACACACAGCGCACGTTATAGTGTCTCGGTAGGAGATAAAAAATAAACAGAGCGACTCGGTAAGGTTGTGGCGACGACTGGCCGGAGATAGCGTGGGGAACTGAGTTTTTTTTTTAGGTGCTAGTGTTGCCAACATGCACGCGTTTACCACCCTATTTTTTTGTTTTGTTTTGAACTGTTGTGTTCCACAAGCAAGATGAACCTAGCAACCAAACCCACTAGCAAGATGAACTGCTGTGCCCCACCCGACCTTTCACAGGTTACCAAAGAAACAGTCAATCCTCCAACACGGGCATCGGTACGGGTGACGCTGGCCGGGAAAGGTTGGAGGCCGCTGCTGCAGTGTGGAAAGACAGTGGGCGCCGGACTGACCGTTGGGTTGAGAAGACCACCAGTGATGGCGGTACCGGAGAAGCTCCTCAGCTTCTTGAGCGAGCACTTCCATCCCCTAAGGCCTTGTTCGATTCTCATGGATCTAATCAACTAGGGGGTCCAATCCTTGCAGGGATTGGATGAACCCCTTCCCTGCACCCAATCCCCACTGATCCCTGCTAATCCCTTTCGCAGAAACTACCCCCTACAAATATGTGTTCGGTTCAATTGCCTCGCTCAGGAGAGACGAGAGTCGATTGCTCGAGAGAAGAGTTGCGCTTCGCTCGAGGATTCGTTCCATGGGGTGCTAGAACATGATTTGTTCCGCGTGGATTTCGGGAGGTTTGGGTCGGGGAAAGGCCACACAAGTCTTAAACGAATGCACTAATATGGATGGGCCAGGTTTATTCCCCGGTGGGATTAATCCGCGTGGGTCCCCATGGATTGGATCCAAAACCACGCGGGTTTGGGGCTAACCGAACGAGGCCTAAAGGGGCATAAGATACCTGCCCTGATAGCACGAAACTTAAATTCTGTCTGATTTGTCATGTTGTTGGGCACACACTTAACTGGTCGTTCCCGCAAATTTTCTTTTCGCGAATACGCAAAGCTTGCATATCATTGCATTGGCACCCTCTCCCGAATTTCTCCTCCTCGGCCGCCACTCTCCGCAAATGCCCTAGACCTTTAGTCCCGGTTCTTATACCAACCGGGACAGATGGGCCTCCACTTGGCCACTGCGGCTCGCCCAGGCAGGGGGGGGGGGGCTTTTGTCCCGGTTGGTAGCACCAACCGGGACAAATAAGCTTCCACGCGTCAGCAGTTCTGGGGCTAGGGTTTTTTTCTGAAAGGGGGGAGGGGGTTTGTAGGGTTAATTTAGGGGTTTCATATATTGTGTTAACTAGCTAATAGAGATAAGTGTCTTCTCTTATCTCCGTGCTTGGTCGACGCTACGTACTATACGTATAGATCGAGAGGACTCGACACGCTAGCTAGTAAGCAAATGAAGGAAACCATTCAGTACAGAAGATCGTCACATATAAAGAGAGAAGTGATGATCGACCTCTCTCCTTCTCCGAGAGATTGGTCGAACAACAAGTTTGTGAAAACGTAGACCTAGTTAGCTAATCACAACAAGGAACCATATTAGTGGCCTCGATGCTTCTCTAGGGTTTGGGGTGGCCTCGGCAACGCCTCTATCATGATTGTCCGACGTCCGGATCGATAAAGTGACATATAAAAGAATATATATAAATTGGATCAACTTGTGCACATCCATAATGGGGGCATTCTTGGTAAATGAGGACCCTCGACCGCTCGGCGATCCACGACCCTTGACCCCCTCATGTCACGTTTGTATAGTGTCAAATGATTCAACAAAACCATGTCTTCATCATTAAGCGAAAATAACATGCGTGTGACGATGGTACGAAGCTCTTCAAAGTTGTTCTGAAACGGAGTCCGAGATAGGATAATTCGTTTTTTGGTACAAAGTTCAGCAAGAGCCTTCCGAATATCGCTATCTGAAAGGCTTTGCTGAAATACGTATGAAAAGGAGGATTATCTTATCCGGGACTCCGTTCCAGATTAACTTTGAAGAACTTCATACCATCATGCCCCGGTTACTTCCGGCAAATGATGAAGGCATGGATTTCTTAAATACTTTGACAGTAGGCAACCTCTCGACCCCTGGATGACCCTCGACCCTCGACCGCTCGGCGATCCACGACCCTCTACCCTAGTTCCCGACCCTCGATCCCCTCATGTCACGTTTGTCTAGTGTCAAAGGATCAAACAAAACCATGTCTTCATCATTAGGGGAAAATAACAGGCGCATGACGATGGTACGAAGCTCTTCAAAGTTGTTCTGGAATGGAGTCCGAGATAGGATAATTCGCTTTTTGGTACAAAGTTCAGCAAGAGCCTTCCAAATATCGCTATCTAGAAGGCATTTGCTGAAATTCGTACAAAAAGGCGGATTATCCTATCCGGGACTCCGTTCCAGAATAACTTTGAAGAGCTTCGTACCATCATGCCCTGGTTACTTCCGGCAAATGATGAAGGCATGTATTTCTTCAATACTATGACATTAGGCAACCAATCCACCCCTTGACGACCCTCGACCCTCGACCGCTCGGCGATCCATGACCCTCTACCCTAGTTCCCGACCCTCGACCCCCTCATGTCACGTTTGTCTAGGGTCAAAGGATTCAACAAAACCATGTCTTCATCATTAGGTGAAAGTAACATGCACATGATGGTACGAAGCTCTCCAAAGTTATTTTAGAACGGAGTCCCAGATAGGATAATTCGCTTTTTGATACAAAGTTCAGCAAGAGCCTTCTGAATATCGCTATTTGGAAGGCATTTGCTGAAATTCGTACGAAAAGATGGATTATCCTATCCGGGACTCCGTTCCAGAATAACTTTGCAAAACTTCGTACCAGCATGCCCTGGTTACTTCCGGCAAATGATGAAGGCATGGATTTCTTCAATACTTTGACACTAGGCAACCCCTCGACCCCTTGGCGATCCTCCACCCTCGACCCCTCGACGACCCTCGAACCCTCAGCCCCTCGACGACCCTCGTACCCTCGACCCTCGAACCCTCGACCCTCGAACCCTCGGCGACCCTCGACCCCTCGGTGACCCTCAACCCTCTACCCTAGCTAGTTCCCGACCGTTTCCCCTCGAACCCTCGGCGTCCCCTCCCCCCTCATGTCAAAGTTATCGGGGAGGGGGTATATCGACCCCCCTCATGTCGAAGTTATCGGGGAGGGGGTATATCGACCCCCCTCATGTCGAAGTTATCGGGGAGAGGGTATATCGACAACGACATACCCAATAAAAAATAAGAAGAGGAAGAAGAAGAAGAAAAGGAGGAGAAGAAGAAGGAATAGAGGAGAAGAAGAAAGGAATAGAGGAGAAGAAGAAAAAATATAATATTTTATTTTTTCTTCTTCTCCTCTATTCCTTTCTTCTTCTCCTCTTTTTTTCTTCTTTTTTCCTCTTCTTATTTATTTCTCCTCTTCTTCCTCGCCTCTTCTTCTCCTTCTTCTTCTCCTTCTTCCTATACTTATTTTCCTTTTTCCTCTCCTTCTTTTTCTTCTTCTTCTTTCTTCTTTCTTCCTCTTTTCTTCCTTTTCCTTATTTTACTTTTTCCTCTCCACTAACCTAAAATGCACTAACCTAAAATCGATATCTACTAATTAACAACCTAAATATAAAAATTAATACATATATGAAAAAAAAACATCATATGAAAAAAACATCATATGCACAAAAAAACAACATATGAAAAAAAACAACATATCAACATCATCAAATATATGAAAAAAACATCGGATGGCCACCGGACCGTGGGGTGGCGCGACGACGGCGTCAGGGCAGCGGTGGCTCGGGGCGGGGATGGCGTCGGGGCGACGCAGGGCGGCGGGGGGCGGCGACGGCGTCATGGTGGCGCGGGGAGGTGACGGCGACGGTGACGGCTCGCGGCGACAGCGTCGGGGCGGCGCGGGGCGCGGGCGGCGACGGGGCAGGGTGCGGCAACGGGGGCGTCGACGGGGCGAGCTCGGGCAGCCTGGCGGCGTCGTCGGGGCGGGGCAACTTTAGAGATGAAAAAGTTAAATGCTAAGTGTTTGCTTAGATAGCAAAGCCATTGGTCCCGGTTCGTGGCACGAACCGGTACCAACGCCCCCCTTTAGTTCCGGTTGGTGCCACCAACCAGGACCAAAGGTCTCTTTCAGCAGCCCAAAGGGCGGGAAGCAGAGGCCTTTGGTCCCGGTTGGTGGCACCAACCGGGACCAATGGCCTGCGCCTGCCAAAGCCGTGGTACGGTGGGATGTTTAGTCCCACCTCGCTAGCTGAGGAGAGGCCGCACCTGCTTATAAGCGCTGCCCCGCCTACACACTCGAACTCCTCTGAACTGCAGGCCTATGAGCCCAATCTCACACTGCTTTGCATGTGGACTTGTTGGGCCTTCTGCGGGCCTGTATCCTGGCACAACTAGCTGGGTTTCTAGTCGTATTCAAGCCATGGTGGCCTAGTAGGTGGCATTTTTCTGTTTTTTTAGTTTTCATTTTTGCTTTATTTTTTTGGTTTTTTTTTGCACTTTTCTAGTGATTCTTTTTGCTGTTAGGTCACAAAAGTTATAGGCTTTCTGTTAATGCCATTAATTTTCAAATTTGAATATTTTAAATTTGAATTATTTTAAATTTGTGTGAATCGCTAGTTTGTGAATAAATTTACAATAAAAATAGATTTTTGAACGATTCTTTTTCCTGCTATTTAATATTGTTGTGTTTAATCATTATATTAAAAATGGTAATTTTTATGCTATTTTCATTGTCTGTTTTAAACTTTTAATCAAGAACATATTTTGTTATTTTAGTTCTCTATTAAAGTTTCTAACAAAAAATTTCTTTATGAAAATTCTTTTTGCCATTAATGTTTTGAACAGAAAATACTTTGATAATTTTAGTTGCTTAAATTTTATATAATTTTAGTTTATAGAACACTAGAGGTTTATAAAAGCTTTTTAGTTGATTCCTTTTGCCATTAGAGTTTTATAAAAGCTTTTTAGTTGATTATTTTTGCTATTGAAGAATATTGTACTTTTGTTTTAGTTGATCATAATAGAATATTTTAAAAGATTATTTTAAGTTCATAACAAAATATTTTAATTGATCATAACACAACTTTTTGTGTGTTCAAAATGCACCATTCAAAGCCACATCATCAATTTTCAACCCTTTCTGACTCCATTTGTTATTTTTCATGCATTTACTGATTTGGTTGAGCTAAATGACTCTGAAATTGAAAAACATTTCAAATGAACTCTGAAAAGGTTGAAAGTTGGCATGGCATCATCATTTCACCCACATAGCATGTGCAAAAAAGTAGAGAGGGTTACGACAAAAACTGGATGCATTTCGTGTACGAAAGGGACTATCTGTTTGAGGTATCAAGGTTTCGGACGAAAAACTAATCTATTACAAATGGATTTCATTTTTTTGAACTTATTTGAACTCCAGACTTTTTGTGTGTTCAAAATGCACCATTCAAAGCCACATCGTCTATTTTCAGCCCTTTCTGACTTCATTAGTTATTTTTCATCCATTTACTGATATTGAGCTATATGATCCTGAAATTGAAAAGCATTTCATTTCATACGGAAACTCGTCTGTTACAAAAGGATTTCATTTCTTCACATGTAACTGCAGTGATATTCTAGATCAAAGGCATCATCATAATAGTTGTGGAGAGAAAGTCTTCACTTTTTCTTCGCTTGTGTCCTTTGCTTATTACGCCGTAACCATGGATAATCTTCATCGTTTATCAGGGTGCTTGGGTCAGCCTTGACTTTGAAGGGGGGAATTTCATGAAACTTTTCATGAAATGTCTGTCTTGCCCTCCACTCCCATGATGTCTCTTTTTCCTGAAAGAACTATGTGGCGCTTTGGCTCATCGTATGATGTGTTCGCTTCCTTATCTTTTCTTTTTCTGGGTTTTATAGACATGTCATTCACATAGAAAACCTGCGCCACATCACTGGCTAGGACGAACGGTTCGTCTATGTACCCAAGATTATTCAGAGCCACTGTTGTCTTTCCGTAATCTGGGTCTACCTGTACCCCGCCTCCTGACAGATTGACCCATTTGCACTTAAACAAAGGGACATGAAAATCTTGTCTGTAGTCAAGTTCCCATATGTCCACTATGTAACCATAATATGTATGATTTACCTTCTTGGTTGCTGCATCAAAGCGAACACCGCTGTTTTGGTTTGTGCTCTTTTGATCTTTGGCGATCGTGTAAAATGTATTCCCATTTATCTTGTATCCTTTGTAAGTCAATACAGTCGAAGATGGTCCCCTGGACAATGAGTAGAGCTCATCACAAACAGTGTTGTCACCTCTGAGACATTTTTCCAACCAACTGCCAAAAGTCTTGATGTGTTCACATGTAATCTAGTCGTCACACTGCTCTGGGTGTTTGGAGCGCAGACTGTTCTTGTGTTCATCAACATACGGGGTCACCAAGGTAGAGCTCTGTAGAACTGTGTAGTGTGCTTAAGACCAAGAATGCCCGTCCCTGCATATTATTGAGTCCCCTCCAAGCGTGCCTTTTCTAGTCAGTCTCCCCTCATTCCGCGATTTAGGGAGACCAATCTTCTTAAGGCCAGGAATGAAGTCAACACAAAACCCATTGACATCCTTTGTTTGATGGCCCATGGAGATGCTTCCTTCTGGCCTAGCGCGGTTACAGACATATTTCTTTAGAACTCCCATGAACCTCTCAAAGGGGAACATATCATGTAGAAATACGGGGCCCAGAATGACAATCTCGTCGACTAGATGAACTAGGACGTGCGTCATGATATTGAAGAAGGATCGTGTGAACACCAGCTCAAAACTGATAAGACATTGCGCCACATCACCCCTTAGCCTTGGTATGATTTCTGGATCGATCACCTTCTGAGAGATTGCATTGAGGAATGCACATAGCTTCACAATGGCTAATCGGACGTTTTTCGGTAGAAGCCCCCTCAATGCAACCGGAAGCAGTTGCATCATAATCACGTGGCAGTCATGAGACTTTAGGTTCTGGAACTTTTTCTCGGCCATATTTATTATTCTCTTTATATTCGACGAGAAGCCAGACGGGACCTTCATACTGAGCAGGCATGCAAAGAAGATTCCCTTCTCTTCTTTGGTAAGAGCGTAGCTGGCAGGACCTTCATACTGCTTTGGAGGCATGCCGTCTTTTTCGTCCAAACGTTGCAGGTCCTCCGATGCCTCCGGTGTATCTTTTGTCTTCCCATACATGCCCAAAAAGCCTAGTAGGTTCACGCAAAGGTTCTTCGTCATGTGCATCACGTCGATTGAAGAGCGGACCTCTAGGTCTTTCCAGTAGGGTAGGTCCCAAAATATAGATTACTTCTTCCACATGGGTGTGCGTCCCTCAGCGTCATTCGGAATATATAGTCCGCCGGTACCCTTTCCAAAGATTACCTATAAATGATTGACCATATAAAGTACATGATCACCGGTACGCATGGCTGGCTTCTTCCGGTGATCTGCCTCGCCTTTGAAATGCTTGCCTTTCTTTCGACATTGATGGTTGGTCGAAAGAAATCGACGATGCCCCAAGTACACATTCTTCCTGCATTTATCCAGGTATATACTTTCGGTGTCATCTAAACGGTGTGTGCATGCGTGGTATCCCTTGTTTGTTTATCCTGAAAGGTTACTGAGAGCAGTCCAATCATTGACGGTTACAAACAGCAACGCATGTACGTCAAATACCTCCTGGTTGGCCTCATCCCACACACGTACACCTTGTCCATTCCATAGCTATAAAAGTTCTTCAACTAATGGCCTTAGGTACACATGAATGTCGTTGCCGGGTTGCTTAGGGCCTTGGATGAGTATTGGCATCATAATGAACTTCCGCTTCATGCACAGCCAAGGAGGAAAGTTATAGTTACATAGAGTCACGGGCAGGTGCTGCGATTGCAGCTCTGCTCCCCAAAAGGATTACTGCCATCCACGCTTAAACCAAACCATACGTTCCTTGCGTCACCTGCAAATTCCTCCCAGTACGTTCTCTCGATTTTTCTCCACTAAGACCGGTCAGCGGGTGCTCTCAACTTCTAGTCTTTCTTACGGTCCTCTACGTGCCATCGCATCAACTTGGCATGCTCTTTGTTTCTGAACAGATGTTTCAACCATGGTATTATAGGAGCATACCACATCACCTTGGCAGAAACCCTCTTCCTTGGGCGCTCGCCGTCAACATCACCAGGGTCATCTCGTCTGATCTTATACCGCAATGCATCGCATACCGGGCATGCGTTCAAATCCTCGTACGCACCACGGTAGAGGATGCAGTCATTAGGGCATGCATGTATCTTATGCACCTCAAATCCTAGAGGGCATACGACCTTCTTTGTTGCGTACGTACTGTCGGGCAATTCGTTATCCTTTGGAAGCTTCTTCTTCAATATTTTCAGTAGCTTCTCAAATCCTTTGTCACGCACACCATTCTTTGCCTTCCACTGCAGCAATTCCAGTACGGTACCAAGCTTTGTGTTGCCATCTTCGCAATTGGGGTACAACCTATTTATGTGATCCTGTAACATGCGATCGAACTTTAGCTTCTCCTTTTCACTTTCGCACTGTCTCCTTGGATCAACAATGACCTGGCGGAGATCATCATCGGGCACAACATCGTCTGGTTCCTCTTGACCTTCAACAGCTTCCCCCATTGCAGCATCACCGTATTTCGGGGGCACATAGTTGTCATCGTCCTTTTCTTCTTCGTTGTCTTCCATCATAACCACTATTTCTCCGTGCTTGGTCCAAACATTATAGTGTGCATTGTTCAAGATATCTTCCGATATTCCAATAAATCGGCCTATTTATCACTTATCGGTGTCTGGCCGATAAGATAAGGCTGATAAATCAGCCGATATGGCGATAAATCGGCCAATATGGCGTTAAACTGGCCAATTTACCCCATATCATGGGTCGACCGATAAGTTCCCGATAAGCGATATCACCAACATTGATAGTGTGGCATGAAACCCTTATAAAGCAGGTTGGTGTGAAGGGTTTTCGAGTCAGAGTAAGACCTCGTATTCCCACAGCTAGTGCATGGACAACACATAAAACCATTTTGCTTGTTTGCCTTAGCCACTTCAAGAAAATTATGCACGCCATTAATGTACTCGGAGGTGTGTCTGTCACCGTACATCCATTGCCGGTTCATCTACTTGCATTTATATATAATTAAGTGTGTCAGAAACCATTACAGAACATCATGGATAGATAAGTGATCAAATTAATATAAGTTCATCATCACACTAAATTCAAAGTACATACATAGCTCTCCCAAGCATCTAATTAAACCATACATTGAAACTATGTAGAACATTTCAACGCAACAACAAGTGCGAACATAATCGCAACCAAGGTAACAATTTATCCAAAGGAATAATGATACCAAGCCTCGGTATGAATGGCATATTTTCCAATCTTTCTAATCTTCAAGCGCATGGCATCCATCTTGATCTTGTGATCATCGACGACATCCGCCACATGCAACTCCAATATCACCTTCTCCTCCTCAGTTTTTTTTTAGTTTTTCCTTCAAGTAATTGTTTTATTCTTCCACTAAATTTAACCTCTTGACAATAGGGTCCATCTTGATCTTTTGATCATCAATGACTTCCGCAACATGCAACTCCAATTCCATCTTTTCCTCCTCCGTTTTTCCAATTTGTTCTTCAAGTAAATGTTTTCCTTTTCAACTAAATTTAACCTCTCCACAAGAGGGTCGGTTGGAATTTCCGGTTCAACTACCTCCTAGATAAAAATATCTATGTCACGTTGGTCGGCATAATTGTCATAAACACTAAAACAAATAGTTATAAATTAAAGATAATATACCACATTTGAATCATAGACAAGACGAGGGCCGACGTGGGCAGATACCAAAATCATCGCACTATATAATAACAAGCAATAATAAAAGTAAGAAAATTAGACAAATATCTATCTAAAGAAATAATAGCAAGCAATAATAAAAGTAAGAAAATCATAGACAGAACAAGAGGCTCACCACGGTGGTGCCGGCGACTAGATCGGCGCAGGCGATCGACGGCGGTGAAGACGTGGACGGGACGTGACGGACCGCTAAACCTAGACAAATCTCAGATAAAATGGAGTTTGGATGTCGAGCTTCTAGAGGAGAAAGCTTAACTAGTGTGGATCGGGCATTTCATCGAACACCTCATGTGCATAGGAGGTGAGCTAGAGCACCACAAAGCTCTTCCCCCTCGCCGGCCAGAAAAAACAGAGCAGTGTGGAGTGCTCTGCTCGCCGGTAATGGAGTATATATAGGCAACTGCAACCAAATAACAAAGAGTCTCTTGTGTCCCCAACACACCCAATACAATAATAAATTGTATAGATGCACTAGTTCGGCGAAGAGATGGTGATACAAGTGCAATATGGATGGTAGATATAGGTTTTTGTAAACTGAAAATTTAAAAACAACAAGGTAGCAAGTGGTAAACGTCAGCATAAACGGTGTTGCAATGATAGGAGACAAGGCCTAGGGTTCATACTTTCACTAGTGCAAGTTCTCTCAACAAGGATAACATACTTGGATCATTTTACTAGCCCTCAACATGCAACAAAGAGTCACTCCAAAGTCACTAATAGCGGAGAACAAACGAAGAGATTATGGTAGGGTACGAAACCACCACAAAGTTATTCTTTCTGATTGATCTAGTCAAGAGTCCGTAGTAACGTTCAATCTATCATAGAGTTCGTACTAGAATAACACCTTAAGACACAAATCAATCAAAACCCTAATGTCACCTAGATACTCCATTGTCACCTCAAGTATCCGTGGGCATGATTATACGATATGCATCACACAATCTCAGAAACATCTATTCAACCAACACAAAGTACTTCAAAGAGTGCCCCAAAGTTTCTACCGAAAAGTCAAGACGAAAACGTGTGCCAACCCCTATGCATCGATTCCCAAGGTCACGGAACCTGTAAGTTGATCAGCAAAACATACATCAAGTAGGTCACATGATATCCCATTGTCACCATAGATAAGCACGTACAAGACATACATCAAGTGTTCTCAAATCCTTAAAGACTCAATCCGATAAGATAACTTCAAAGGGAAAACTCAATCCATTACAAGAGAGTAGAGGGGGAGAAGCATCATAAGATCCAACTATAATAGCAAAGCTCGCGATACATCAAGATCGTGCCATCTCAAGAACACGAGAGAGAGAGAGAGAGAGAGAGAGAGAGAGAGAGAGAGATCAAACACATAGCTACTGGTACATACCCTCAGCCCCGAGGGTGGACTACTCCCTCCTCGTCATGGAGAGTGCCGAGATGATGAAGATAGCCACCGGTGAGGGTTCCCCCCTCCGGCAGGGTGCCAGAACGGGATCTAGATTGGATTTTGGTGGCTACAGAGGCTTTCGGCGGCGGAACTCCCGATCTAGGTTAATTTCCAAAGGTTTCAGTATTTATAGGAATTTTTGGCGTATGTCCCACGTCAGGGGGGCTTCTGGGCTGTCCACGAGATAGGAGGGCGCGCCCCCCTGCCCAGGGTGCGCCCCCACCCTCGTGGGCAGCCCATGGCTCTCCTGGCTCAACTCTTTTACTTCGGGGGCTTCTTTTGGTCCAGAAAAAATCATCAAAAATTGGCACGTCAATTGGACTCCGTTTGATATTCCTTTTCTGTAAAACCCTAAAACAGGATAAAAATAGAAACTGGCACTGGGCTCTGGGTTAATAGGTTAGTCCCAAAAATCATATAAAAGTGTATATAAAAGCCCATAAGACATCCTAGAAGGATAATATAATAGCATGGAACAATCAAAAATTATAGATACATTGGAGACGTATCAATCATCCCCAAGCTTAATTCATGCTCGTCCTCGAGTAGGTAAATGATAAAAACAGAATTTTTGATGTGGAATGCTAACCAACATAATTTTCAATGTAATTCTCTTAATTGTGGCATGAATGTTCAGATCTGAAAGATTCAAGATAAAAGTCTATATTGACATAAGAAATAATAATATTTCAAGCATACTAACAAAGCAATCATGTCTTCTCAAAATACTATGGCTAAAGAAAGTTATCCCTACAAAATCATATAGTCTGGCTATGCTCCCTCTTCATCACACAAAATATTCATATCAAGCACAACCCCGATTTCAGCCAAGCACTTGTTTTCATACTCTATTCTTTCAAACCTTTCAACTTTCACGCAATACATGAGCGTGAGGCATGGACATAGCACTATTGGTGGAATAGAATGGTGGTTGTGGAGAAGACAAAAAGGAGGAAGATAGTCTCACATCGACTAGGCGTATCAACGGGCTATGGAGATGCCCATCAATAGATATCAACGTGAGTGAGTAGGGATTTCCATGCAACGGATGCACTAGAGCTAAATGTGTATGAAAGCTCAACAAAAGAAACTAGTGGGTGTGCATCCAACTTGCTTGCTCATGAAGACCTAGGGCATTTGAGGAAGCCCATCATTGGAATATACAAGCCAAGTTCTATAATGAAAGTTCCCACTAGTATATGAAAGTGACTAAACATGAGACTCTCTATCATGAAGAACCTGGTGCTACTTTGAAGCACAAGTGTGGAAAAAAAGATAGTAGCAATTGTCCATTATTTTTTCTTCTTTTTTTTTGGTCCTTTCTTTTTTTTCTTTTTTTTTGTGGAGGGGCTTTATTGATTTAGCCTTTCCTCCCATGGGACAATGCTCTAATAATGATGATCATAACACTTTCATTGAATTACAACTCGATACTATAACAAAGTATGACCTATATGAATGCCTCCGGCGGTGTACCGGGATGTGCAATGAATCAAGAGCGACATGTATGAAAATTTATGCATGGTGGCTTTGCCACAAATACGATGTCAACTACATGATCGTGCATGGCAATATGACAATATGATGCGTGTCATATGAACGGAACGGTGGAAAGTTGCATGGCAATATATCTCGGAATGGCTATGAAAATGCCATGATAGGTAGGTATGGTGACTGTTTTGAGGAATATATATGGTGGCTGTTTTGAGGAAGGATATATAGTGGGTGTATGGTACCGGCGAAAGTTGCGCGGTACAAGAGAGGCTAGCAATGGTGGAAGGGTGAGAGTGTGTATAGTCCATGGACTCAACATTAGTCATAAGAACTCATATACTTATTGCAAAAATCTACGATTCATCAAAACAAAGCAATCAACGCATGCTCCTAGGGGGGAGGTTGGTAGGAGTTAACCATCGCGCGCCCCCAACCTCCACACAAAGGTTGGCACTTTACAAATACCTCATGCTCTAACTTCGTCACATAGCGGTTCACCATACGTGCATGCTACGGGAATCACGAACTTTAACACAAGTATTTCTCAATTTCATAATAACTTCATTAGCATGACTCTAATATCACTATCCTCATATCTGAAAACATTTATCAAGCATCCAACTTCTCATCATATTCAATGCACTTAGTGTGAAAGTTTTTACTACATTGATATTGGATGTCTATCATGTGAAGACTAGTTTTATAGCCTAAACACATTACCATGCAGTTTTAATAGACTCTCAAAAGGATATAAGTGAAACATGAGAGTTCATCTATTTCTTCAAAATAAAACCACCGCCGTGCTCTAAAAGATATAAGTGAAGCACTAGATTAAAAACTATTCAACTCAAAAGATATAAGTGAAGCACATAGAGTGTTCTAACAATTTCTAGGCCATATTTAACTATCTAAAATAGGTGTGTCCAGCAAGTATTATTGTGACAAAATAACAAGCAAAGACTCAAATTATACAAGACGCTCCAAGCAAAACACATATCATGTTGCGAATAAATATATACCTCCAAGTATAGTTACCGATGGATGAAAACGAAAGAGGGGATGCCTTTCCGGGGCATCCCCAAGCTTAGGCTTTTGATTATCTTGAATTTACTTGGGGTGCCTTGGGCATCCCCAAGCTTAGGCCTTTGCTACTCCTTGTTCCATAGTCCATCAAAGCAATACTCAAAACTTGAAAACTTCACAACATAAAACTTAGACAAAAATTCTCGTGAGCTCCGTTAGTATAAGAAAGCAAACCACTACTCAAAGGTACTGCAATGAACTCATTATTTGTTTATATTGGTGTTAAACCTACTGTATTCCAACTTCTCTATGATTCATACTTCCCAATACTACTCATAGATGCATTGAAATAAGCAAACAACACACGAAAAACAGAACATTCTGTAGTAATCTGCAGGTTTCGCATACTTCTGTAACTCCAAAAATTTCAAACTAAATTGGTAAACGTGAGGAATTTTTTTATTAATCATCTGAAAAAATAATCAACTAAATAGCACACTCTAGTAAAATCTGATGACCATTCTAGCGAGTGCTAACGATTCTGTTTTTCACAGCAAGATCATATAAACTTCACACAAGTCTTTCCAAAGGTTCTACTTGGCACAAACAATAAACAAAACACAAAACCACATCTAAACAGAAGCTAGATGCAATATTTATTCCTAAACAGAAGAAAAAAAAATAAAAAAAAAGTTGGGTTGCCTCCCAACAAGCGCTATCGTTTAACGCCCCTAGCTAGGCATGATGATTTCAATGATGCTCGCGTACAAGATAAGAATTGAAACATAGAGAGAGCATCATGAATAATATGACTAGCACATTTAAGTCTAACCCACTTCCTATGCATATGGATTTTGTGAGCAAACAACTTATGGGGACAATAATCAACTAGCATAGGAAGGCAAAACAAGCATAACTTCAAGATTTTAAGCACATAGAGAAGAAACTTGATACTATTGCAATATGTAGAAGCATATGATCCTCTCTCATAATAATTTTCAGTAGCATCATGAATGAATTCAACAATATAACCAGCACATAAATCATTCTTTACATGATCTACTTGCATAGAAATTTTACTACTCTCCACATAAGCAAATTTATTCTCATCAATAGTAGTGGGAGCAAACTCAACAAAATAACTATCATGTGAAGCATAATCCAATTTAAAATTAAAATCATGATGACAAGTTTCATGGTTATCATTATTCTTAATAGCATACAAGTCATCACAATAATCATCATAGATAGCAACTTTGTTCTCATAATCAATTGGAACCTCTTCCGAAATAGTGGATTCATCACTAAATAAAGTCATGGCCTCACCAAATCCACTTTCGTCAATATAATCATCATAAATAGGAGGCATGCTTTCATCATAATAAATTTGCTCATCAAGACTTGGGGGACTAAAAATATCATCTTCATCAAACATAGCTTCCTCAAGCTTGTGGCTTTGCATATCATTAGCATCATGGGTATTCAAAGAATTCATACTAACAACATTGCAACCATGCTCATCATGCACATATTTTATGCCAAGCATTCTATGTAATTCTTCTTCTAGTACTTGAGCACAATTTTCCTTTCCATCATTTTCACGAAAGATATTAAAAAGATGAAGCATATGAGGTAACCTTAATTACATTTTTTGTAGTTTTCTTTTATAAACTAAACTAGTGATAAAACAAGAAACTAAAATATTCTATTGCAAGATCTAAAGATATACCTTCAAGCACTAACCTCCCGACAACGGCGCCAGAAAAGAGCTCGATGTCTACTACACAACCTTCTTCTTGTAGACGTTGTTGGGCCTCCAAGTCCAGAGGTTTGTAGGACAGTAGCAAATTTCCCTCAAGTGGATGGCCTAAGGTTTATCAATCCGTGGGGGGTGTAGGAATAAGATGGTCTCTCTCAAACAACACTGCAACCAAATAACAAAGAGTCTCTTGTGTCCCCAATACACCCAAGACAATGGTAAATTGTATATGTGCACTAGTTTGGCGAAGAGATGGTGATACAAGTGCAATATTGATGGTAGATATAGGTTTTTTGTAAACTGAAAATATAAAAACAGCAAGGTAGCAAGTGGTAAACGTGAGCATAAACGGTGGTGCAATGATAGGAGACAAGGCCTAGGGTTCATACTTTCACTAGCGCAAGTTCTCTCAACAAGGATAACATAATTGGATCATATTACTAGCCCTCAACATGCAACAAAGAGTCACTCCAAAGTCACTAATAGCGGAGAACAAACGAAGAGATTATGGTAGGGTACGAAACCACCTCAAAGTTATTCTTTCTGATCGATCTATTCAAGAGTCCGTAGTAACGTTCAATCTATCATAGAGTTTGTACTAGAATAACACCTTAAGACACAAATCAATCAAAACCCTAATGTCACCTAGATACTCCATTGTCACCTCAAGTATCCGTGGGCATGATTATACGATATGCATCACACAATCTCAGAAACATATATTCAACCAACACAAAGCACTTCAAAGAGTACCCCAAAGTTTCTACCGGAAAGTCAAGACGAAAACGTGTGCCAACCCCTATGCATAGATTCCCAAGGTCACGGAACCCGCAAGTTGATCACCAAAACATAAATCAAGTAGATCACATGATATCCCATTGTCACCACATATAAGCACGTGCAAGACATACATCAAGTGTTCTCAAATCCTTAAAGACTCAATCCGATAAGATAACTTCAAAGGGAAAACTCAATCCATTACAAGAGAGTAGAGGGGGAGAAGCATCATAAGATCCAACTATAATAGCAAAGATCGTGATACATCAAGATCATGCCATCTCAAGAACACGAGAGAGAGAGAGAGAGAGATCAAACACATAGCTACTGGTACATACCCTCAGCCCCGAGGGTGGACTACTCCCTCCTCGTCATGGAGAGCGCCGGGATGATGAAGATAGCCACCGGTGAGGGTTCCCCCATTTGGCAGGGTGCCGGAACGGGGTCTAGATTGGTTTTTGGTGGCTACATAGGCTTTCGGCGGCGGAACTCCTGATCTAGGTTAATTTCCGAAGGTTTCAGTATTTATAGGAATTTTTGGCGTAGGTCCCACGTCAGGGGGGGCTTCAAGGCTGTCCACGAGATAGGAGGGCGCGCCCCCCTGCCCAGGGCGCCCCCCACCTCGTGGGCAGCCCGTGGCTCTCCTGGCCCAACTCTTTTACTTCGGGGGCTTCTTTTGGTCCAGAAAAAATCATCAAAAATTGGTATGTCAATTGGACTCCGTTTGATATTCCTTTTCTGTAAAACCCTAAAACAGGAGAAAACAGAAACTGGCACTGGGCTCTGGGTTAATAGGTTAGTCCCAAAAAACATATAAAAGTGTATATAAAAGCCCATAAGACATCGTAGAAGGATAATATAATAGCATGGAACAATAAAAAATTATAGATACTTTGGAGACATATCAGTAACCCATTGGTTCCGGTTCGTGGCAGGAACCGGGACTAAAGGCCCCCCTTCTGTCACGGTTCCAGCCACGAACTAGGACCAATGAGTGTGGGCCAGAAGAGAGGACCATTGGTCCCGGTTCGTGCCTGTAACCGGGACAAATGGTCCCAGACGAACCGGGACAGATGCCCCACGAGGCTCGGCCGGCCCCCTGGGCGCATGAACCGGCACGTATGCCCCCATGGGTCCTAGTTCGTGAATTAACCGGGACTAATGGGCCTCCCCGGCCAGAACCAAAGCCCTGTTTTCTACTAGTGGATATTACTCATACTAGTAGTAACTAGCTATGTTACCACATGTCTCTCTTTCTTCATTTATTGCTTACCACATTATCTATTTTATCTAGATATGTGTGATGTTACTACCTATGTTACTCCCACTGTGGGTAGTCTTATAAATCGGAAAGGAGGGAGTACCAAATACATATCATTAGATTCATCACAAGGTGTACTTTCATATTGTATATATTTGGTATTACAAATATAGATAATTTTCTCTATAAACTTTGTCAAAGTTTGTAAACTTTGACTTTTCAGAAAATTTATATGCACTACATTATGAAACGGATGTAGTAGTATACTACTATGTGTAACTATTGTATAAGTGGGCTATTGGGTCGGCTACAAGTCACATGGTAGTTTTATATAGCCGATTGTTTGGCTATGCTATGAACCATGCTCTAATGGGGTCGCATCTTGTGTCTATCTACAGCACCACACAACACAGTTTACAGTGTCTCGGTGGGATATAAAAGAAAGAGAGTGTCACGATGAGGTGGTGAGATAGCGTGGGAACTGTTGATGGATTGTTTTTGGTTTGTTTGCTAGAGAAGCCAAGCAAGATGTACACGTTTACCAACACACATGTGGCCGAGATGTGGTGTGAAGAAGAAACAATCAATCTTCTAACACCGGTGACAGTACGGGTGGCGGTGACCCAGAAAGGTCGGAGGCCGCTGCTGTGGGGCGGAAAGGCGACCGACCGTTTGGGTTGACAAGACAACAACCGACAGGTCGCCCGTGTTGGCGGTACCGGTGAAGCACCTCGGCTTCTTAAGCAGGCACTTCCATACCGAGTTAATTAAACTATTGGTTCACAAACTTGCATTTGATGTACACATTCATACATAAACTTAAAAATGATGTAAATCAATCCAACAACTTGTGTTTCAGATACATTTAACTGCATTTCTGTTTGTAGAAGCAACAACTAACCCGATGCGATAATTGACGATCAAAAGGACAGCCTATGTAAAGAAATGGACCAGCTACTGCCCAAGTCTTCCCAATAAGAATACAAGCAACTCGTTATTTTTGCTATGAACTGACAGGCTGGGTCAAGCTAAGCACTCGGCCCGAAAAATATATATGGTGTCAGCTTTTCCATTTGTTTTACTTCTACGAGTAACGGGGTCGCATCTTGTGTCTACAGCGCACGTTATAGTGTCTCGGTAGGAGATAAAAAATAAATAGAGCGACTCGGTAAGGTTCTGGCGACGACTGGCCGAAGATAGCGTTAGTGATGCCATTGTTTTTGGCATATATATTTTGTTATCCTCGTTTGTAGGTACTGTTAGATTTCAGAACTTAGGACAAAATCGTATCTGCTATTCTGCTGTGCATCATTGTATCTTTCTATAACCAAAAGAGAAAAGTAGAATTTACCCTTTCTTGCTGCCTAATACAAGGGAATGTTGTACCGGTTCAATCACTTCCAGAAGTCTGTTTGATATATCGGGAAAAGGGAGTTATCAACTTTATGTGTTAGAGGATGTCGCTTTACCTTCTAGTATTTTTGTCTTTCTGTGTGGAAACCTATTAACTTGTGTGACATATTTCTCTAGTGATGTGAAGTGTATAACTATATATACTAATGCAGTATTATTAGTTTTGTTCTGATTTCTTAAGCTGTGTCTCAAAGTTCTTGAGGTTTGCTATTTCTAGTACTCATGCTGTATTTGGGGATTATTTCCTGGCTCAGGTGTCCACTTATCAGTGAGGAAGGTTGATGATGACAACATAATTAAAGGGAACCGAAGAACTATGCTGGAGACAAATGAACTTGGTGTGTTAATTCTTCAGGACCTTCATCAACAGCAGCAGCCACTACTGCATGCTCACACCACAGTGTGTATTCAGTCATAAGTCATAACTACTTTATAATTCTTGTTTTCTCTACCACTGGACAGTAGCGGAGCTACAGATCGCAAGTTGGGCGGCCGGCCTATAGGAAAGCCAAATTATTTTTCTCATATGATGACTCAACCTACTCTAACACCTCACTGATTTCAAACTGGACAGGGCGGGCCATGGCACAGTTTTACTTGCACATAACTCCGCCCCTGCCACTGGATGCTATTATTTTTAATCTGCTTCGTAAATTCCAAATTAATTGAATTTCACCAAATCTATAGGAAGTTATATCAACATCTCCAGTGTTCATTTCATTAGATTCATTGTAAAATATATTTTCGTAATAGAGTCCACTTGGCTGTTCTTGATAATATAGTATACCTATTAGGTTTATTCTCACAGGTAGATAGGTGTATATGTTTACATAAGAAAAATGGAACAGAATTAAATTGTAACGATGGCAGTTTTCTTTCCAGTAGTTTTGCAGAAACAATTACTTATCTCCTCCCCCTGCCACTTTATTGTCAACACCCCTCTGATCTTTGTGATGGTAATTTTGCAAAGGTACCTGCAGCTGCATAACAAGGTCAAGCTCTCAGCCCTCTGGCATGGGTAAGCTCCTATGCCCTTCATGATGATTTGAAGTATTTGGTACTAGGTTAATCGTGATTAGCCATCGATGTTGTGTTGCTGCAACGAAACACTATTGTTGATTATTGAAAGATAAGCATTCCTGGCATAACTCTTAGGTATATAGGTTTACCTATACCTCGTGTGTGACGTCCAAATCATGTGGAATAAAACTTGACGTTTAATATGATATAAGTACTATTGCTGTTGTTGTAATAAACTTGCATCTTGTAACAGAAGCATTTTGTTGTACAGGTTTCTTTGGTGGTGAGAGCTGCAAAGGAAGTTTGAGTTGTAGAGGTGAAGTTAGTGATTAAGAGTGTGCGTACAAATTGTATATTTGTTGATGTAATCTGGTCATTGAGAGGTTGTGAACTGATGTATGATGTGGTCTTGGGCACATTTTAAAAGGCCTTTACTCGGTGAAATAATTGAATAGAAATGTATGAAATGGTCCAAATTATGGGCATGTTCAATGAAAATCTGTTGTGCCGTGAATGCTTGATTAATTATGTGTTATTGGTCGTGATGTAGCTTGTTGGATGAATACCATGTGCCTTGTTAAAATAAATGCACTAAACCGCCATGTTAAAAAATGGGCTAATTGGCCTGGCAGAACAACTAAATTGGTAGTATGCCACGTCAGATCTGCACTGGCGCCACGTAGATGCCATATGAGGTGCATATACCGTACAGTCCTGTAAATCCATGACAGACTAGTCTGTCATGGAGTACCGGGCCTGTGGCGGGCCTGAGACTGATCGGTGGCGGCTCGGATCTTTCATGGTGGTGCACTTGTCAAATTATGGGCGATATACATGACGGATTACAAATCCGTCATGGAGCTCCCTCCTTGATGGTTTTGCACTATTTTGTGACAGACTGACTCCGTCGTGGATTAACAAGATTCTTCACCAACGGCTGCGTCGCCGCCAAGCCCGAGTCCATAGCATCGAGGGTAGGTGAGCTAGCTGCTCCTTCCTTTTTTCTTGATACCCATGATTTCTTTTTTTGCTTATCGGACCTGAGCTCAAGATTTGTATTTTGTGTTTGTCATGTTTGTCCTTCTGCGGGATATATGATACAAAGTCATCACCGACGCAGAGATGGGGTTCATCGTGCTAGGCAAGGTGCGCTGTGGTAGGCTTGGTCTTCAGCCTCGATGTCTTTTGTTGGCCCCGCCGCCATGCTACGGTGTGGCGCTGTTCGGCATTGGCTACAAAACCATCATGGTGAGCAACCCCAGCTCCTCTACTTCCTTCCTCGTCTCCGGTTGCTCCGAGCTTGTGACTATCAAGCCACTCTGGGTTCATGGCCATCTGCTTCTGGAAAGTTTATTTTTTTTTATAATAGAAATATCAATTCCTAAATATTGTTCATGGTCGTAGTATAATTTAAATTAAGGTTTAGCATTGTTCATGGCAGTAATATGATAATTCAAGAGGTTTATTGTGCCACCTTCATGATTGTTTGATTGATTGTTCGATCTTGAATCCCCCCCTCCCCCTCCCAATGCATCTAATGATTGTTCACTGTGCATATATACTTGGCTCCTGTAATTTTGTGTTATGCCAATTGAAGCAAGTTGTTGTAGAAGTTTATTACTGAATGTGTGTGTTCAGCATTAGAAACTGGTACATGCTCATTCATATGTGTGTGGTCATGCTACTAAAATTATACTCCCTCAAAATACATCTAGATACATCCCCGTTTATTCGTTTAGATGAAAATACTTGTCATCAAAATAGACAAAAAGGGATGTATGTACAACTAAAATACATCTAGATACATCCCCGTTTATTCGTTTTGATGACAAGTATTTCCGAACAGAGGGAGTACCATAATAAGATTACCAAAGTGTTTCCTCCAGTTCATCAAATTCCTCTCTTTCCAAACAGAAGCTGGCAAGAGAGCTAGTTTCTTAATTTCTTGAAGTTCATGTCGAATCTCGCTCTCACGCGCCATGTAATCGGCCACCATCATGTCCTTGATTCTGGTGAGTTTCCTCCTCAACAAATATTTATTATGGATTGACAGTTGCTGCAAAACCAGGGAATGAAAAATTGTATAACCCCTATGGCCAAAACTAGTGACAACTATTTAACTTCTACTCCCTCCGTTCCAAAATAGATGACTCAACTTTGTACTAAAGTTAGTACAAAGTTGAGCCATCTATTTTGGAACGGAGGGAGTAGTTCACGGTGTATGTTGATGCTTAAGTTGGATAGGTTCTTTGTGTTCTTTATTTTCCTTGGACATTCTTTACTTTTGGCATAAGCATGATTATGATATCTCCTTACCTTTTTGGTCTACAAGTGGACACACCAAACATTCTTGGAGTTTTCTCTGTTTGTTTGATCTTTCACTAAATAAAATTGAGCCATTTTAGTGCATTCTTGCTGTTTTGGTAATCAGGTTATCATCTGCAGGTGTTCGACCATTGATAATGTATTTCGTAAATGCAAAAAAACTATATATCCATGTTCTCTCATTTTAATTTCCATTGGATTGCCTTTGCATAGGCTCAACTCAGTGGCGCTTGAAAAGTTCAAAGGTCCAAACTTGGAACTCACAGCATGGCGTGACTCACTCTGGAGGACAACTTGAATGAGGACGAGGAAGGCTGGTCAGAACTCCCACAACCCTTTTGTGTTTCTGTCGTGATACTACAGATTTGAATTTCGAAAGATTCAAACATTTTTCCTTTGTGTTGTGATGTCTGCGTAGCTGATCGGGAACACACCATTGGTGTACCTCAACAAGGTCACCGACGGCTGCGACGCCGCCAAGCTCGAGTCCATGGAGCCTTGCTCTAGTGTCTAGGATAGATGAGCAAGCTGCTCCTTGCTTTCTTGATCCCCATGATTTCTTCTTTTGTTTCTTGGACCCGAGCTCAAGATTTGTTTCTTGTGTTGTCCTTGTGCAAGATATAATACAATGTCGCACCGATGCACAGGTCGGGTTCATCGTGCCAGGCAAGGTGCGCAGTGGTAGGTTTGGTCTCTAGCCTTGGTATCTTCTGCTGGCCCCGCCGCCGTGCTTCGGCCTGGCGCTGTTCGGCATCGTCTACAAGACCGGCATGGTGAGCACCCCCAGCTCCTCTATTTCCTTCCACGCCTCAGGTTGCTCTAAGCTGGTGGCTATCAAGCCACATCTATGGTAGTCGCTCTGGGTTCATGGCCATCATGCCATGGCCATGTCTTATGCAATCTAGCCCATGTGTGTCTGCTGTGGTCATGTGGGCTAACTTACCAAGTGTGTGTGTGTTCCACATATTCCGAGATTAGCTGTGTGTGACGTATGCTTGAGCATTGTAGGATTCTCCAATTTATGTGGTTTTGACAGTAGTTATGATATGTTTTGTGCTTATCCTATTAAGTTGTAGGGTGGCTAAAAACTTGGCAACTGTTCCCCTTCCGCTAGAACTTTAGCCTATCCTTATTTCTTTATAAAATGAATAATGATTGTCATGTTGCTGGAAAACATGGCCTCCATCATGTACATTGCGCTAGCAAACGGAGGGGTAAGGCACTGTGTCACACAAACAGACATCTCAACAGACATGAATAGTTATCAATTCCTCAGTTTAGTCGAGTTAAAAACATCTGAACGTCATGATTCATGTTGAGGACAAACTCTTCTGCTTCTGAAAAATTTGAGTAGTTTTTGTTGCTTACAATCTTATAATTCTAGATTGGGCAATGTATCATTTTTTATTTCTTGTGTAATTGGAATTATTTTCTATGTGCTTTCACTGAATGCATTCTGAGTGTTTGTTAGCCCCATGGTAATTTGTTTGTTATGTTGTACCAAATTGATCAGTTAACAGTGGATTGTTTCTGTTTTGTGATGCCAAAGTCTATTAACCTGCTGGGCTTCTTCGTAGTACATGATCTCACCATAGGGGTTCTAGCATGATTACTCCTATGTCAAGGGTGAAGCAACAATGACCCCTATTAAAATGGTCTAGTAATACTACCTTGCTTCTAGAACTGGTTCTAGCTGCTGGTTCCCTAAGCTCACTAACATGACATGGATAATTGTAGCTATCCTTTTTACTACTTTTAGCCGGTTGCTCTTCTAGGATTATTCCTTTCTCCTAGTTTAATTAGATATATCATGTACTAGCTTGTCTTATGTTAATAAATGGTTGCTGCCTCGCTAGGTCAAGTTATTATACACTCCTTCATTGATGATTAATATATTATAACAGTAAGAAAACCCTTTTGCAAGGGCTTGCTGACCAGAGAGGCCAACTTGGAACTCCTCTCTGTCCCTACAGGTGATCATTCACCTTCCGGTGGCAGCCCGTCAGGGGAGCAGCAGCAGATGCTCGAAGCACAAGTTGATGTTAATCCCGCTCGGAGCAGTACGCATGCTGCTCCAGCACCTTCACCTACTCCAACAAGTCAGTCTCCGCCGTCGTCATCAAGGTCCCTACCTCATGAGTGCATTAGTTCACTGGACCTGAAAATAATCAATTAGCAAGTAGGGGTGTTATCCTGCGGTAAAGGGGTTGCTTGTGAACATCTTTCTTCTCTTTCTTAGCGGCCAGTTTCTTCAGGAAACAACACATGAGGATCTGAAATGCTTCTTGTAGTTTCATACTACATCAACTCACTTAATTTACTTTGTCTAGACGATTTGTTTTTTTTTTCATAGCTCACAACTAGTGACAACTATTTAACTTCTAGTTCACAGTTTATGTTGATGCTCGTACTATATGTATTGTTCTGCAGTAGCTGATATTACAATGATGTATAGTGTTTATCTACCATGATCAGATGGTCGGAGCAATGAACCTTTCTCACTCAACTAATATTTTGTCAGCATGCACCTCTTTTTTCTCTGTTCTGTGTTTGTGTTGTTTTGATTAGAGGGAGTTATGACTTTGGCGATTCTTTTTTATTGGCATAGAATATGGCAGCTCAAGGTGGAAGAAAGTTGTGAAGTCACATGCTGAGAGGACGGGAAGTTGATACACACCATGTGTATGAGGCGATCCAGCAGTCCTACGCATGTACTCCGTCCGGAATTACTTGTGGCAGAAATGGATAAAATGGATGTACCTAAATTTCTTCGGCATTGGTGTCTTCTGCTGGCCCCGCTGCTAAGCTCCGGCCTGGCAATGTTCGGCATCGGCTACAAAACTGGCATGGTGAGCACCCCCAGCTCCTCTACTTCTTTCCTCGCCTCCGGTTGCTCTCAGATTGTGGCTATCAAGCCACAGCTATGGTGGTCGCTCTTGGTTCATGGCCATCATTCCATGGCCATGTCTTATGCAATCTATCCCATGTGTGTTTGTTGTGGTCATGTGGGCTAACTTACCAAGTGTGTGTGTGTGTGTGTGTGTGTCTAAATATTGCTGGAAAATTTAATTTTCTTAATGTCAATGTCTGAATATTGTTCATGGCAGTAGTATGATTTAAATTAGGGTTTAGCATTGTTTATGGCAGCAGTATGATAATTTAAGAGGTTTATGTACCCATTGTATTTATGAGTTGTGCCACCTTCGTGA
>LR738712.1:722296563-722308601 GCA_902687465.1 Secale cereale | reverse complement strand
CCCCCCCCCCGTTAGTACCGGTTCAGCACGAAACGGTGCTAAAGGGCGACCACGTGGCACGAGCCAGCTCCGTCGGCCGGGAGCCCTTTAGTACCGGTTGGTAAAACCAACCGGTACTACAATGTTTGGGGGGGTTTTGGTTTTGTGATTTCTTTTTCATTCAATGTTGTGTTTTTCATTTAATTTTTTTCGTTTGCTGGTATTTTACGATACTACACATTGTACACGTTATGCATATATATATATATATATAATTTCTAGTAGAACCAATCATATATATATATATATATCATCAAATGTCTCACACACAAACCACCTTATATATTCACACATACACACATGTATAGATATATACAAGTTCTCCTACATTTTGCCTTCGGAGCCAGTGGCATTAGCCTAATTGGTACCTTCGGAGCACGATGACAATTGGAAATGGTCCATGGGGGCGGTAGCGGGTAATGGTATTCTCCCTTCGGATCTATGACCTGGTCGAGCAAAAATCCCGCTATTTCCTCTTGAAGTGCTTGTGCGCGCTCCGTTTCTAGGAGCTTGTCCCGCACCTCTTTGAACTATTAAGAAGGAGATCAATATGCATGTTTATTAGTTGTGTGACTAGATATCGATAATGGTGTAAAAATTGTGAATAGTGTTCTGACAAACGTACCCATTCATGTCTTTAAGATCTGCTCCTTTCGGACGTCATCATGCGAATGTTCTCGCAAACGCAGTATGCACACAGATCAGTCCCCTGCGCCTGCTTCAGGGCCTTTACGAGAATGGAATTTGATCAGATAATAATTAATCAAGCATGATAATTAAAGAGATAATGGCAGCTAGCTAGCTAGCTAGTACTACTTAATTACTTACCTTGGGATGAAACCATTTCAGGCTTTGTTTCCATTCGCCCGGAGTGACGCTGATGAACCTTGCCCAAGCCCTGCCCGCCGACAAAGAAAATGAATAAATGGGTTATTAAATAGTTCATATCAGGAAATAACGAACTAAATAGGCCGAGATATATAGTTAATAATGATTGAAATTACCTGTTGACTATCCCTTTCAATGTGGTGTAGTCACTTTGTTTTTTAAGTAGTGAGTCTAGTACTTCAACTGTTACGGCGTCAACTTTAATGATACGCAAGATCCAGTGAAATCTGCATGCACACACGTTTGGATGTTTTAATTAAGCGGACATATGTAAGCAAAAACATGTAGCTAGCTAGTAGGCAAAAACAGAGAATTTGTAGTACAAAAGAGTGTGACTCACTGGAAGTTGTAAGGAAGTAGTATATCATCATTGTATTTGAGGCACTTCAAGAACTCTAGCATGCTGTCCTCTACATGCTTTTTATAATATGCACCTAGGTTCCATGTGTATTCATTAAGGGTGTTTGGGTCAATGAACCCAATGCCATAGCGTCCAGTTTTTCTCATTTCATACATCTTCATCCTGCATAATACCACAGAAAAGAATATAGTGAGAATAATTACAGGTAATGATTGATCAAAAGGATCACTACAGCTAGCTTGATACTTATATTACAGAAAGAAATCACTTACAGACAATAGCAACTGACGATAGATTTGTCGAGTGCGTCTTGATTGTATAACTGAAACAGTTCAGTATACTCAACGGACACATCGTTCTCATGGTAGTAATGATCTTCCTTGACTTTCACCTTGAGGGACACTCGATTGGAACTCTTGGTAATGGCCATGTACCATTGATGCAATTCATACATTCTCGTTGGGAGCTTCTTGACCTCGTCTGGCTTGACCAAAGGTTCGCCCCGGACATATTTCCATTTTATTTCCTCCTCTGTAAGCACAGACATGGGCTCGATCTCGAGGAGTTATCCAACAGTGATGTTGAGCATTTCAGCCTGCTTTATATGCTCCTCGGTTATTACCACATTGCCGTCCCCGGGAACGTAAACTCTTTGCCCACAATAATATTGGACGCGCGTACTCTCAAGTATTGTTGGCACAACAAGCGAGGGGATCGATTGCGCCGCCTGTTCTCCCAGCTGGGGAATGGTTTTCCAGCATTTTGTGACAGCTGCTTGTTGTTTGCTTGAGCTCGAGCTCGCCTCCTTCTGTAGACGTGCTCGATTTAACTTCTTGATCTGGCGCTCATAGTCGTTGTCAACAGGCTCGGGAGCTGGTGGTTGATCCATACGAACGAAGTGGTCAATCTTTTCCTCAGGCACTTTCTCCCTTGGCGGCGGTGGCGGTTTCGGTCCAAAATGGTCGTCCACTTCTGCCCGCACTATGGCATTGGTTTGCTCCTCCGTCCTGTCGTAAGCCCTCTGAGGAGGATCAGTGAGGCTTGGACCATATTTAGTTCGCTTGCCTCCGCCTGTACTTCCTGTACTGCCTCGACCCGTACCGCTACGCACCATAGCTACGGGATGTCTCTTTTGCGATTGCTGAAGCGGCGGAGATGGCTGACGGGGCTGAGTTGGACGAGGAGGAGTGGCCTGAAGCTGTGCCGGACTTGGAGGAGGAGTGGCCTGAAGTTGTGCCGGACTTGGAGGAGGAGTGGACGTCTGACGCTGTGTCGGACTTGGAGGAGGAGTGGCCTGACGCTTTACCAGACTTGGAGGAGGAGGTGTGGCCTGCCGCGTTGGTGGACTTGCAGGAGCGGGAGTCTGCTTACTCGGTGGCGGACTTCGACGAGGAGTCGGCTGACGCGGTGTCGGTGGCCTTCGAAAGATGATGCAATCCTTTCTCCATAGGATGATACGATGTTTGGCCTCTCCGAGTGTGTGCTCGTCGTCACCTCCAGGAATGTTAAGCTCTAGCCCCCAATATTGGTCCACCACCTCATCAACCATGACACGAGCATAGCCTGCTGGAATCGGGTTGCAATGGAAGGTTGCCTCGGGGGGATTTTTAAAAGCTTGGGCGTCCGCCACCTTCATGGATATGTTCTTCATTTTGAAGTGTAGCTCGCAGTTAGTGTTCTCAATGATGTCATCCACGGGGTATCTATCCAGCATTGCATCGCCCGGGGCGGAACCCACGCTGCTTCTCGGCATGGATGGGCCGGTGGTATGCAATGCTGGATCATCCGCTAGTTGTTGCTGCTGCGGAGACCCCCTTTGCTGGCTAAGTGAGTCGACCTGCTCCTGCTGCTGCTGGAATTTGTCTTCCAAGTCCGCGTGCTTTGATTGTAGGCCTTTAAGGCGTTCAATGTCCAGCTTCCTCTGCTTCTCCTCCGTAATCTTCCTTCTCGCACGGGTTCTGTAGTCGGTGTTCCAGTCCGAAAACCCCTCATACCACGGCATAGCGCCCATGCCTCGTGTTCTTCCCGGGTGTTCAGGATTTCCCAGGGCACGCGTAAGATCGTCGTTCTCTCTGTTGGGCTGGAACACCCCTGTTCGAGCCTCTTCTATTGCAAGAAGTAGCTCCTCGTCGGCTCCTTTCAGACATGCCTTCAACGAAACTTTGCCTGTCTTCGGGTCCAACTCCCCCCATGCGCATAGAACCAAGTCATGCACCTTGGGGGGGCGGGGGTAGCTCCTAGTAACCGGAGTGACACCTGCATCCTCCATCCCTTTCAAAAACTTATCCCACTTAGGCATTGCCACCGCGTAGCCACCTGGCCCCAGCTTATGGAACTTATCCTTTTTTCCGGCATTCTGCTTGTTTATTTTCGACCGTTCCTTAGCTAACTCTGAATCCTTGAATTTCACGAAATCGTCCCAATGAGCACTTTGCTTCTCTAGATTTCCCTCAAATACTGGAGTCTTCCTTCCTCCCTTGACGTACTTGGCCCATTAACGATTCTTGTGGTTCATGAATGCAACCGCCATCTTCCTAAGAGCAGCGTCCTTGACTTTCTACTCATCTTTTTCTGTGAAATGATCTGGTAGGGTGAAATGTTCCATGAGAGTATTCCAAAGCAGATTTTTTTGTCTGTCGTCGACAAAAGTAACATTTGCACTTGGCTTTGCTGGCTTTCTCCATTCTTGAAGGGAGATCGGGAGTTGGTCCTTCACAAGAACTCCGCACTGACGAACGAACTTGTCCGCAATCTTCTTAGGCGCTAATGGTTCGCCATTAGGTCTGATTGCCTCGATATTGTACTTTACGCCCTCCTTCAACAATTTGTTCGGGCCTCGTTTCGTCCTCTTGCCTGAAGATTTGCTCGATCCGGATGGCTAAAAGAAGAAAGATCGATTCGTTAATATATCTTCAACTCATTTAAAACATGTGAGATCAAGAGATGTGCCTGCTTATATAAATATATATACCTCGCCGGTCTGTGTTGTTTCAAGATCAACATTTTCTTCGTCATCATCGTAGTTCATGACTTCATCAATTCGGTCGTCGCGATTGAATATCATATCACCCTCTCCGGTGTTGTTTAGGAATTCGGAGCCGTCATAATCTTCTTCATTCTGATCATCATCTGGCCCGCGAGGATGGCGTATCATATCGAACAGGGTCTGTTCTCCCTCTCTGCCGGTATTGTCCGCCATAGCTTTTATTTAACTAATCCAAAAGAAATATAAAACAATTAAGTATTCAAATTACATCATCTCAAATAATAGATATAATCTCGAATACATCGTCTCGAATAATATATAATCTCGCATACATCGTCTCGAATAATATATAATATCTAATACATCACTGGCTAGGTAGCTAATAAAGATCGAATACTACAGAAGAATCTAGGACACTCGCGGTTCCTGCGGCGCGGGCGGTGGACACCCAAACAGAAGGAACGCTCACAGGATCATAGCTGAAGTGAGATCCCTGAAGAAACTGCCAGGTATTGGAGAACCTGCCGCCCTCTAACGCAACCATGTAGCGATGGACGTGCTCGTCCTCCTCCCCACTACTAGGAAAAGGCCTACTAATGGCGCACCTAATTTGGCCATTAATGGCGCATTAGTGGTGCGCCATTAGTGCCACGCCATTAGTATATTTTACTAATGGCGCACCTCTGGTGCGCCATTAGTATTTGGTATACTAATGGCGCACCACAGATACGCCATTAGTATACACAGCAGTGCGCCATTAGTATGCCTCCCAGGGGGCCATGTATACCAGGTGCTTTGGCATACTAATGGCGCACAACAACAAGATGCGCCATTAGTAACTTCGGCACAGTAATGGTGCACTGTCTAATGATGCGCCATTAGTATCCTTTGGCATACTAATGGCGCACTGTGATGTGAAGCGCCATTAGTATGAATATTAGGGTTTTTTATTTTTTTATTTTCTGTTTTTTGCACAGGTTACAAAATGTATAATTGGACAGAATATAGACAGCACACATTAACAACAGATTCATCGAATACAATAGAAGATTAGTCTCTGAATACAATTCATCATATTAGTCTCCGAATTGAAAAGACCGAACAAAGATAGAACATTATATTACAAGTCTCGAGACCGCGAGTAGCGAGTTTGTCTTCACATTACAAGTCAATATCGATCATCTAAACTACCATCACATAGAAGAGAGTTGCGGTCATCACGATGAAACTCGTCTTCATCCGGTTCCTCCAACGCTCCCTCCCCTCTCCCGCTTGATAGCGGGCGTATCTAGATTCGGCCTCGGCCCTTGTGGTGTACCCTTTGTAGCTGTTACCGCTGAATCGGTGAACCTGTCTCCGACACTCCTCCCAGTCGTCGTAGACTCCGGGAACCTTACCCTTGTACACGACATACGACGGCATCGCTATGCACTAGCCAAACGAAATGTTAGTACCAATTCACAGACAATACATAAGCAATATATAAGTATGCAACAGAACGATCGAAAGAGAAAAGCAAGACATTAATAGCATCGATTACATCTAAGTTGAACGACTCACGAAACCAAAGAGACATACTACAAGTTCATTAAAGTTTAATTACAACATGAGCCAATCGATGTTTCAGAACTAGACACAGCATCACTGCTTTCGACTCGACTCAAGGGACCGGAGCATGGATGAAGCCGCCGTCTATCGTGGGAGTCGGGCGTTGTCAGCCTGCATTTGTAGCATTGTGTCGATGTCACTGTTGGACGGTTGATTTCTGAGGTAGAACTGCCCCGGGGTACGAAGGACATCTGGATGGATGATTTCCGCAACTCCGACTGGATGCGAAAGAATTCTTGTTTGATGTTCGCGTCCAGGATTGCCGACACGCTCGCGGCCCAATCTTTGAGTTTACTCGGTAGCAGAAGTTGATGATAGTCCCGTACGATCGCCCGCATGTGCTGGATGGCATAGTAGGCACCCTTCTAAAAGCCAGGCGGCTGCTTGACGTAGCAGAACGTCGTATTGTGGGAGAACACGTGCTTGCCGTACTTACGAACTGTCATGGTGAAGGTGCCTCCAGATTTGGCGTAGCCGGGGAGAACATCATCAAGAACCTTCTTGACATTTGTGTAGTCTACGTTCGACTGACGGTCCGGGTCGAAATACGTGGCCATGGAATATTTGGGGCTTAGGAGGATGAGCGTGCAATGTGTGTCACTGCAGAAAACACGGAATGTTAAAAGAAAAACGATCGAAATCTAAGAATTCATATGTTACGGGGCGGTTGAGGGGGAGGACTTACTCGGGAAAGTAAGGCATGAGGAAGTTATCCTTATCTCGGTTTGCCAGAATGACGCCTTCGAGGTAAGAACTCGCGACTTGCCGGTCCCCAGCGCTGCCCAAGATCTTGGCACGCATGTAGAATGGGTCGACTATCACGATGTCCGGGGTGTTGTCACGAATGATCCGCATCTCCATACTCAGCGAAAATAGCCGAACGAAGGTGTAGTGCAGCGGATGAAGGTTCAACATAGCGTGGATGTCATCAAACCGCAGGACCATCGTACCCCCGATGGAGTTATCCACAAAGCCCTTGCCCTCTGGCACCTTGGCCGCGAAAACCGGGTATGCCACATCCTTCTCTCTGAGACGCCGCTCCTCCAAAGAAAGAACACTGTCATGCAGACTCCACATAGCACCGGTTGCAGCATCGAGCATATTTCTCGGTAGCATCGGCCTACCCGCCACATGCACCCTCCTCATTACATCCTCAGGTGAAGGTGGCCCATCCTGAGCATGGATCGTACTCGGTGTCGGCTGGCTCGCACCCTTGTTAGTCTTTCTTTTGCGTGCCTTCTTATTCTCCTATAATGGGACTGAGTTCTGCTCACAGACCGCCTTCTTGAGTGTGTTGGGGCTGATAATATTTCGCACCTCACCTATCTGAGGCTCGGTGAAGTCGGCAGCTGGAGGCGTCTCCTGAGAGCTGAACGGCAGACGACGCCTGTTGCAACTTGGCTTCTCCGTGGTACCAGCTAGATCGCGCACGTCTTTTGTTGGGTTAGGTTCTTGAGAAGGAGGCCCCATGAAGTCGCCACCGTACCCATGATCGGCAAAGTACTGATCGACGTTGCCAAATGTATCATCGTCGTCGTCGTTCTGATCCTGTGCCATATGCATGTTTGGATCCAGTGGCATAGGGATGTCTGGCACCGTTGCGGCAGTCTTGCCATGGGGCCGACCTGGCGCCGGCACGACTGGCGGTGTTGTCTTTGGGGTGGTGTCCCCCGCCCCCAAACGAATCTGGCTCTTTGGCCAAAGCAGGGGCTAGCTCAGGCAGGCGCTGAGGGTCATCACGTCATCATCGTCGGCCCCGATGGGTCGAATCGGAGGTAACACCTCGTCGCAGCCTGGCAGCACCAGAACCAGTTGAACCCTAAACAAGTTGGGTGGCATCTGGGTACCGTGGAACAAGGGGTTGCCCGGTTGAACGATTTTGCCCTTGGCGACATCGACCAACTCGTTGTTCACGAAGTGCAGGAGAGTGCATGGAACGTCGGCGGCGCCCTGCGAAAACATGTAGGGCGTCAGGGATGCCCAGTCAAAGGCAAGGAGATGAAGTCCTCTGCCGAGAGAGGCTTAATTAGTAACCGTGATGATGGCGTCAATGTCGAGGCACCGCCAACGGCGGGCGTGCAGTTGACGGAGGGGCCGCTTGCTGCAGAGGTGCCGGCCGGCGTACACCCGGGTGCATTAAGCTCCCGTGCCGGCGTCGAAGACACCAATGCCGCCTCCGCCGACACCAATGGCCCCGCCATCGCATTCTGCGAGTTGCTGGCCGTGAAGTTAGGAATCGGGGGCGGCCCCTGTTGGCCGCCCGCAATCTACGCACTCAACCCCTCGATCAAGGTAGGCACAATGGCGGTGATCGTCGCTCCGAGATGTTGTTGCACTTGCTCTTGGACAATCTCTGGAATCCGCGCCACCTGGCGCCTTTCGCTTCTTTCCCGGCTCTAGCGCCTTTTGCTTCTTTCCCGGCAGTGGGCAATCTTTCCAATTTTTCAACAGCTCGTCTATTTCCTCGCCGCTCCTCGTACGCGGGCGTCCTCGGGGTTCGGTTTCACCATCGAACAGATCCTTGCGTTTTCTCCACAGGTCATCGTCGCGAAGCCACCTTCGATGTCCCATGAACACGGTTTTCGAAGACCCGGGATCTCTATCTAGCTGGCGATACGTTGTGTCATCCAGGCACCTGACGCATCCAGAAAACCCGTGGACCACCTGCCCCGCGACATATCCGTAACCGAGATAGTCGTGCACCATCGTGAGCAGCGCGGCTCTCATAGGGAAATATTCTTTCTTTGCGGCGTCCCACGTATTGGCTGGGGTTTTCCACAACGTGTCTAGCTCCTCTTTCAGCAGCCCCAGATACAGATTGATGTCGTTCCTTGGTTGTTTCGGTCCTTCAATTAGCATACTCATGTGAATTACTTCCTCTTCATGCACAACCAGGGGGAAGGTTGTACATCCACACAAACACAGGCCAGGTGCTATGTGTGCTTCTCTGGCTACCAAACGGATTGACTCCATCGGTGCTCGCGCCCAGCACGATGTTCCTTGGATCGTTCCCAAATTCTAGGTCTTCGAAGTTCAACGCTTGCCACTGGCTCGCATCCTTAGGGTGACTCAGCATCTTGTCTTTTTTATCTATCTCCGGATCACTTGCGTCATCTTCTCGCTTCTTCTCCTCCCTATCCGCGTGCCAACGCAGGAGCTTTGCTACCTTAGGGTCCGCGAAATACCGCTGTAGACGAGGAGTGATCGGAAAGTACCACACCACTTTTCGAGGAGCTTTCTTCCTCTTCTTGTATTGAGTGACGCCGCACACCGGACATATGGTAGACTCCACGTGCTAGTCCCGAAAAATGATGCAATTGTTCATGCACACATGGTATTTCACGTGCGGTAAAGCCAGAGGACACACGATTTTCTTCGCCTCCTCCAAACTGGTGGGGCACTTGTTCCCCTTGGGAAGACGTTCGTGCCAGACTGACATGTTCTCGTCGAAGCATGCGTCGGTCATTTTGTGTTTTACCTTCATCTCCAAAGCCATGAGCGTTACTTTCAAGCGGGTATCCTCGGGCCTGCATCCTTCATACAATTAAGTAATCGCGTCTAACTCAAGTTGATCCATCTTGGCTTTCTCTCGGGCGGCAGCTCTTGCGTTATCGGTCTGCTTGAGAAGCAGCTCTTGAATATGATGGTCCTGCACCCAGCCCATCGATGGTCCAGCGTCGTCTGCTCCGCCGGCATCATCATCTTCATGATCATGCCCGTCGTCTGCTCCGGCATCTTCCTCATCATCATGTCCTGCATCTTCTACATGATGACTGTGTACAGCATCACCGTCGTGATCTTCTCCTGGGGATTCTTCGTCTTCTCGCCCGCCCGAGCCGCGGTGGTTGTCTTGCTGCCCTTTCTCATTTCTTGCCCGGCCCCCATGGACGACTTCGTAGTCATCTTCATCACCATGCCACCGATAGCCATCCATGAAACCACGCAAGAGCAGGTGGTCCCGCACCTGCCCGGAATCCGGGTCCGCAATAAGGCTCTTCAGCTTGCATCTTCGACACGGACATCTTATCTCCGTCTCGTTCTTTTGAAGCATCTCGGCCTTCGCGGACCTCAAAAACCTATTCACGATGCCTTCGGTCATCGTGCGCACCATGGTCGCCTGCGGGGTAGAGCAAAACGATATTTTAGAACCAAGAAAAAATTTGCCATGACTTTCCCTAAAAATAGGACAAAAAAGAATGCTTAATGCCAAAATTCTCACCAAAACGAAAATGAATCAACATTCCGGGAAAATATTGGCAACTATCGCATTTCAAATACCGGTACACCTCCAAACACAAACACATATCCAACACAACAAACATATGCAACACCACGAACATACATAGATCTAGCTAGGCCATAAAAAAGTGCATGTGCACATTGTTGTAGGGAGAACAACATAAATATAGCTTCCCCCCTTACTTACCTATCAAAACAAGGTAATTTAACCACTTAATTTGAATGAATCTATGATGGAAATGAGGTGAAAAAGAGGAGGGACCCGAGACAAGGAGGAGGTGGAGAGAATGAAGTGGGGAGAAAGTGAGTGTGGGTAGGAGAGGCTATCCAAAATATCTTGTTGCTGCCCACTTACTAATGGCGCACCCACTATAAATGCGCCATTAGTAATCAAGGTTACTAATGGCGCATCTTCAGTAAGTGCGCCATTACTAGTTTTGAAAAAAAAAAACTAAAAAAATACTAATGGCGCACTGTTCCACATAGCGCCATTAGTAGTTTTGCAAAAAAAAAGAATAAAAAATATAATAAAAAAAGAACATTAGTGGCGCACTTTCCTGCAGGTGCGCCATTACTAGTTACAACTAGTAATGGCGCACTTTGTCTGGATGCGCCATTAGTATGTTTGGACAGGCGCACTAGTTCAAAAAAAACTTTTTGATACTAATGGCGCACCCTGGGCCAGGTGCGCCATTAGTAGTTTGAACTCTAATGGCGTATCAGTGGGTGGTGCGCCATTAGTATATACTAATGGCGCACTGCTTGTCTGGTGCGCCATTAGTATCAATTCCATCGATAGCCCTTTTCCTAGTAGTGCCCTGCCGTAAGCCTCAAGCTTCTTCTTGAAGCTGCGCATCTTGAGGCCACGCAAGACTTCCGCGTTGGCACGCTCGGCCTGGCCGTTGCTCCTTGGGTGGGCCACCGAAGCGTAGCAGATCTGTGTTCCAAGGTTAGCACAATATGACATGAAGAGATTTCTTGTGAACTGCGAACCGTTATCCGTGATGATGCGGTTGGGGACCCCGAATCGCCTCACGAGGCCCTGGATGAACTTGATAGCTGACCCGGCTGGGATCGCGCGAACAGGCTCCACTTCCGCCAACTTGGTGAATTTATCGATGGCGACGTACAGGAAGCGGTAGCCCCTGCTGCGCGAGGGAATGGACCTAGGATGTCCAATCCCCAGACCACGAAGGGCCAGGAAAGCGGAATCGTCTAGAGGCCTTGCGCCGGCTGGTGGATCTGCTTGGCGTGAAACTGGCATGCCTCGTAGGCTCGCACGAGCTCCGTGGCGTCGTTGAGCGCCGTGGGCCAATAGAAGCCGCTGCGGAAGGCCTTGCCCACGAGGGTGCGGGACGATGAGAGATGACCATAGTCCCCACCGTGGAAATCAGCTAGCAGCTCGCGCCCTTGCTTCCTTGAGATGCACTTTAGCGAGACGTCGTTGGGGCGGCTCCTGTAGAGTTCACCGTCTTGGATGCAGTAAGCTGAGGCCTGTCGGACCACGCGCTCTGCGTCTTCTTCTTTGTCTGGTAGGGCATCGTGTTGTAGGTACATCTTGAGTTCTTGGGTCCAGCACCCCTCCTCGGGCCCCGCAGCGAGCAACAGGCGGGCTCTAGAACTAAAAAAAAAGAAAAAATTCTAACTTTTTTATAACTATTTCTATAACTAAAAAACAGAAAAAATTCTAACAATTCTAACTTTTTTATAACTATTTCTATAACTAAAAAACAGAAAAATTTCTAACAATTCTAACATTTCTATAACATTTCTAACAATTCTAACATTTCTAACAATTCTAACATTTCTAACATTTGTAACATTTCCATAACATTTCTAACAATTCTAACATTTCTAACATTTCTATAACATTTCTAATATTTCTATAACTAAAAAACAGAAAAAAAATATCGAAAT
>LR738712.1:722281766-722294196 GCA_902687465.1 Secale cereale | reverse complement strand
AGGGCTGATAATTGATGATGTGGATTTGAATGGTGCATTTTGAACACACAAAAACTCTGGAGTTCAAAAAAATGCAATGCCTTTGTATCATATGAGTTTTCGTCCTAAACCCTGATACTTTGAAAGAGATTGTCCATTTTGTACAGGAAATGCATCCAGTTTTTGCCGTGACCCTCTCTACTTTTTTGCACATGCCATGTGGGTGAAATGATGATACCATGCCAAGTTTCAACCTTTTCAGAGTTCAATTTGTAGTGCTTTTCAATTTCACGGTCATTTAGCACTCTCAAAACAAATCAGTAAATGAATGAAAAATACCAAATGAATTCAGAAAGGGCTGATAATTGATGATGTGGATTTGAATGGTGCATTTTGAACACACAAAAAGTCTGGAGTGCAAAAAGAGGCGCAATGCTCGTTAATTAGCTTCAAGCCTTTCGGAGAAGTGTACAAAGCACTGCACATATATAGCTCCGTGCAGTCTACACTATTCCTCAAGGTTTGAAGCTAAGCAACGTGCAGGTGAACATTGCGCCTCTCCCACATTGTCTGTGCACTCAAGGCTTATAAACCGCTCCAAGTGCCTCTCTCTTGGTGAGGTGGGACTAAAAATCAGCTTACTAAGATACTTTAGTACCGGTTCATGCCATGAACCGGTACTAAAGTTGCCTAGCGTAAATGATGTTAAAAATGCATTGACCATCATTGATCTTTTTGTGTACAATTTAAATTGTCAATAGGAGTCCTCACCGGTTTAGGAACTGGTGATGACTCCTATTGCAGCCACAAATCCTACACATAGAGTTCAATGAAGACCAAGTGGTTGTGATAGTTTGAGAAATAACATATTTAAGGTGGTAAAATCTCTGTTAGACGAGCAAGGTGGGACTAAAAAAGCGCTGTAGATCGAAGTGAGTAGAACCCTTTTGTATCGGTTCGTGGCACGAACCGGTACTAAAGGTTCTGGTGGGCCCCCAGTCTAACCACAACCTACAACAGCCTCTTTAGTACCGGTTCGTGCCAAGAACCGGTACTAAATATTCACCACGAACCGGTACTAATGATCGCCGCCGGCCTAGCCTCTGGAACCGGCACTAATGGTCCCATTAGTGCCGGTTCATTTGCAAACCGGGACTAATTAGCTCTACATTTGACCCTTTTTCTACTAGTGTGATTATGCTCGTATTTGCTGGATATCATGAGAATTGCTACCGCTGAGGCTTAGAGATGGGCTCTGTGGACTTTCTCTCTCTGCCATTGTTTAACAGTGTCAGTTAGTAGCATGCTTTGCTTTTTGCCATTTCACTTATATGGTCACGCAACTGGTTTGTACTATAATACTACCATTTCGATTATTGGGTGCAGATGATACATGATTCCTGCCATTGAAAAGCTTATTGGGCTGACCACGAGGTCCGGAGCAGGTACGTATAGGTGCAATGTTTACATTAGGTGGCGCCAGCACCCCCAAGGAGGCGGTGGCGTCGCCGATGCCTCTGCAGCTTCGCTCCCAAGCTCTCTCCATTGTCTCCTCCAGTGACCACTTCCTGCGTAGGTAAGCCACTCAGTCGGTCCCTCTCCTCCGCTTTATCTTCTTCTATGTGTGCCCACGGCCATTCATTCGTGGTACATTTAATTCCATGGAAGGATTCTGGGTTGTGCTGATGGTTTGTGATGCAAACACTTGTTCTTCTCATGATGATTCTGGTATAATAGTTAGTGGATTTAGCCCTCAAACTTAGTCATGTCAGTTATTCTTTTTTGCCGTTGTAGTTGGGTGCTGTATTGCGTGCGTTGGAGTGTCTCCCTTGTTGATGTGCTGGTTGGTGCTTGGTTGATCTGCAGGCCTGTGGTTGGTCTGTTTTGGCTGTGTGATATGTCCGAGCCTGAATCTTTGCTTTCTTATAAAGCAGCACTTTATGGTCTTTCTCCATAAAATTTAGCTTTAATTTTATCTGTTCTTGTGAAATTATGGAATGTCTTGTCCTAGGTACCCCAAAAGTGCATTTCCAGATATTGTACTGTTCCTATGACCATGTACTGTTCCTTTGCTCATTTTCACTGTTGTGTGGTCATCTATTGCTTCTGGATTCGTTAACCCTCTTGTTTTTTAAATTTGGACATTTTATTTCCTAAGTGCTAGCTCAAAACAGAACCATTGTTATTTGAGTATCATACGATTTGTCATTGTGTTCTTGATTATGGTGCCTTTGTAGTTTGTTTGTTGTGTTTTTGTTCGTACTGCTGATTCTGCAAGATATGCTTGCTTGCCATAGTGGTGTGGAGAGCTTGTAACCTGGCCGCTAATTAATTAATTATTTTTGTTCTCTCTGCCTAGGTAGCGGCCTGGAGCCACAGCCACATGAGGGCAACGAGATGGATGGATGGTGTAAATCTGAGCTTGATGTATAATTTTTGATTGCCGCTGCATGCGATGGTAGAAGTAATGATTTAACCGCGTGCCGGATGCGCGTGTGACTTAGGACTTTGGACTTGGGTGAGGTCGAGGGCAGGCAGGAGTTGGGAGCATATGCAGCTGGGAGACAACGGCGGCGGGTGCAATGACATCCTCGGTGACTGATTCCTTACATCCCCAACAAGACAAAGTAGGTACGCGTCTTGTCTCGTTCCTGACTAGACTAGCTACCACAGCCGAGCGGCGCCTTGAATGTTGTTGGAAATTGTGGGCTATGCGGTCTACCCTCTAATTCCTCTGCCTTTTCCGTGGTGCCGCTCACAATGCATATTGAGGCTAGAGGGTAGGGACCTATTTATAGACTCCACATCCAGGTGTTTTATTGTTCCACCTGTTTCCGGAAAGATCCGTACGACTCCTAAGCAATGTTACCAACCACGATAAAACATGTCAGTTTTCCGATTCTAAATATACTAGTCCCTAGCACACATGTGTGAGTCATGTGCCATGATTAGATTGTATGTGCGAGATCAACTTCCAATCTTAATCATGTGGGTCAACAGCCTGCAGAGCCGATCCTACAAAACAAACCCAGCTCTTCCACCCTGTGATGTCCCGGGAAAAATACATACGTACATATAAATTCCAGTAGAGTCGATCCCAATTAATCCTCTACTGTATTCCATCACAATCGTCCTCGGCACCTCGAGTATTACTTTCTCGAGTGAAATTCCGCATCAATTATTCCCCATCACAAACGTTAATAATATGAATAATTCCACATTGATTTAAATAAATAATAACCATGTTGAATAAATGTTGAAAGCCACATAAATATCCAACATCTCCCACTTGGCTGAAACATATTAATCAATAAATGAAGTTCCATGTGTAAACATGTTTCGAAAAGAATTCCTGACTCTTGTCAATGGACCTGCACCATGTTAGTATTATTATACAAATAAATCAAAGATACGCACCTCAGTTTAATCATTCCCCACCTTGTGTATACAATGATAACTTCCTCAATGTGTCTACTTTAAAAAATAATAATTAGGTGACAGGTTGTGATGCACATTCCACGATCTTATACGATGCGTGAGATTCCCTTAGCAACACGTGTTTCCGTCCATTGCTTGAATGCACCAATAAATTTAGCCAAGGTTGATAGTATAAGAGAAATATATACAAATTCCAATACCATTAAGTATCCATTTTTCCTCATGAGTTCAAACATAATTCCTCACTAAGTATGATTCCCTTATCAAGGTATTTTAACAGGTTTGCTATTTTCCATAGCAAAATGTATCACAACACTTTCTATGTATTTCCACTCCCCAAAATCGGAAGTTCCAAACATGCCTTTCTTTTGAAAGTTATAAGATAACCAAGCTTTCACTTCCATCAATGTGACTTTATCATTGGAAACAACAACAAAAATGTTAACATATACAATAATAATGCAAAATACCTTATACTTACATTTGTAGATGACCGCCTTGAATCATTTAGAAAACCATATGACCTGCTTTTTCATTGATATGAAGCTTGTTGTAAGACCATATTGCATTAATATATTCAATTAGCAAACCTTGTACTTACTTCCTCTTTCCCTAAATTCCAGGTGAAAGAGTTTCCACAAAGTATATTTCCCTTGGTGTAAAGAATTAAATAATAAGAGTGACATTATAATAATCCATTTAACCAAATTCCTTGGAAACAAACTTATTAACAATGGGCTTGCGGTTGTTTGGTGGATATTAAATTCCCAAACTTTAGTAGTCCTCATTGAGTTTATCCATTCCCGCATTTCTTCCACCCATAGCTTGCCTCATGAAATATTTAAACATTCCTATTAAGAGACTTTAGTTATTGCTCTAAAAGATTAGAGTGACTTCCCCAAACTACACATGATCACTATCTAACATGATATTCCAAGTTAATTCCTCCCACTTATCCTAAGCATGCTACTGTTAGGAGTTTCATTTATAGTTTCCTTTGGGTTCAAGAATATATTCTAGTATGATTGCCAATAATTCCACCATTATCCATTAAAATATCATGCTCCCACTTTCCACCAGTTTTCTTTTTCCAGATCAAAAACAAAAAACATACCCTTGATCCATTAGAATAACAATTAATAAATCCCTGGTGTGTGCTATGTAGTAATTGCGAATTTCCTGCCCAACAAAATACTTCCTTCCAGTCTATAATCCATAAGGAGTGACTGTGCTAGATAAAGACACAGCAATATGTAATGCTTCTTCCAAACAACAAGGGAGTATATAAAAATAATTCAATTCCTCCATTCAGGTGTGGAGTTTATGGTATATTGCAATGATGAATAAAGTTCCATGATGTTTACACATTCGTTAGATATATTCCTGAAGTGTATCTCCCCCACCAATCGGTTGTTAAAATTGTGAAATCCTTTAATCAACTGATTTTCCACTTCAGTAAACAATGTGACAAGCACAATAAAATATTCCGACTTGTATTTTTAAATACAAACATAACCATATAAAGTGCAATTAGCAATGAATAAGATTATAAAATAAATAACCTGACCTCTAGTGGGAGACTCCGAAGAAATACCATAAGTATATATAAAAAAATGATGTGAATTTTTTATCTTATATTCCACCTATTAAGAAAAGGTGTGCAAGTCAATATACTCAGTATATATGCATCCCAAGTACCACAATCTTCCCACTAAAGTTTAAGATTCCAGAATTAATAAGAAAATCAATCTCTTTGTATAATATATGACCAAGTCGTACATGCCAAAATAATAAATTCCAAGCATGTATTCCCATCATCAACATTCCTCTGTGTGGAGTTATCTTCCTCAAATAAAAATTTGAGTTGCTAACTTCCATGACCATCAAGAAAGAATAGACCATTGTGTGAAATTATGTAATGAACCATTTTATCATTAAGCAATATTTCCAATCATCCTTTTCCAAATAGTATTTCATAAACAGTGGGTTCCAAGATAGACACATAAAGTAAATCGTTGCACATTGAAGTTGCATATAGAGTGTCATATAAAAAATGATACTTTTCCTCCACCAAGGAGTTCATGGCAAAATTTCCAATTCCAAAGTGTATAAGATTTAGCAGCAATGGCAAAACATACAATATATATAATTTCCTTTGGTACTGTTAGCGTGTCAATAAAATTGCTATTGTATTCCAGCAATATAATACATAGAAGCTTAAATACACATTCCAACTATTTGAAAAAGTAGTGGCGTATACATATTCAATGCAAATATTAACAATGTGCATACCGTTAAGTGAGAGCAAATTTCCTTCATTTTCCATGGAGTGATTCTCATCTTCCTCCATAAACAAATTATTGTCATAATAGAAACTTTTTGAATTCCTTCTCATGCAAGGTTAGTATAATAGTGTATCCATCAACAGTAATTTTCTCCACATCGGAGTTTGAGGGCATAATTTCCAATTCCAAGTTTATTAACTTTAGCATTTCCTTGGAATTGTTTGCATGGAAGTGAAACATTATATCATGGTAAATGATAACCAGAATGCACAACACAACTATTAAAAAAATCCATGCTTACAAATTTTAGACATACCTTTCTCTTTGCCAAATGCATTGATAAAATATTATACCTTCCTCTTTGAGGTGCAAGCAATAATATTTGATCAAATCCTTCCCTCAAAGAGTTTCTATCTTCCTCCATAGAGCAAATAATAGTCTATATCGCATATTAAATGATCACTCATGGTGAAAAACAAAATTGATTATTCCGACAAATTTGGCATAGAGTTTAGAATAACCATGGCATGTAGTTAAATATATATACACATATTTCCTCTGCTAATCACACTGAGTTCAGATATGCCCATGGAAGAAAAACACTTATTATTCATTAAAAATAATAATATAAATATGATCGAGCACTTATGAGAGATATTTCACTGAAATCTATTCCAGTTTGCACATACTTTTCCACACAATCCGTTCAGTCTCATGTTGAATAACCAAGGATAAACAAAACCATCCCAACATAATTACGCAAGCCATTAGCTATCCAACATTGAAGTACCATCCTTTTTTTTTAACATAGATTTCCTTTTCCTCCACTGTGGCCTTTTAATTTGGCCTTTTCCGGTATGTTTACCAATATTCCTCATAGATCCAATGATATAAGGAATCTAAACAGCTAAGAAAAAAGTGATGTTTAATGACATGGGCAGAAACGTGTTACCGATCAGCTTGTAGAACTTGGCGTCTGGATTTTCATGCCAAGAATTAATTCCTTGCTTCCTTAGGGGAAATTTTTTTCCAAACAGGCCGGACAGAAAGTACTTATGTGAATTATGAGCTTGCTCAATTCGTCAAAACAAGCGATCATGCAAGTAGTATCAACAGCAGCGACAGGCAACTTTCCTCGCTCCCCACGCCAAACACTGTAGCAGCAGCCATGTGCAAATCCTGCAGTATCTGTCTTCCCCGAGCAGCTAGCTTGTTCGGCACAAGGCAACAGCGGCCGGTTCCGCATGAGTTCGACGAACGACATGGTGCAGCGAGTAAACGTCGGGGCTTAGATGAACCGAATAGCAAGGTATCTCGAGAAGCCCGGAACAGATCGATCTAGTCTAGTTTGATTTCGAACTCCTCGTGCACAATATGCAAGTAGTACAAGCAACAGTAGCCGAATTGATTTGCTAGGTCCGTACGTACACTAATAAAGAAGAAAAAAAGAGACTTGGATTGCATCACGTGAACCTGTTGTTTCTCCGCTCAACGATCGCCTGCGTGGCAGAGATCCACCGAGCCAGTGTCTTCCTCGATCCGTCGATCGTGTTAAAAGCGATGGATTAATCTATTTTGTCCTCAGGCAGAAGGCGGACGGCGCAGAGTTGCAGGGCGATGAAGTAGATCAATCTCACGAGCGACCTCAGAGTATTCAGCCGGCGGTAGAGGCAGAGTTAGCAGCGGATCGAATCGAAGATAGCGTGGAGTTGGCCGGCGACTAGGGTTAGGGGACCGTGGTCGAACCTGCTCATGATGCCAATGTTGGAAATTGTGGGCTATGCGGTCTACCACTAGTAGATAAAGGGTATTTAGCCCCGGTTCATTTGGCCTTTTAGCCCCGGTTCTGGAACCGGGGCAAGAGGGTCGGTACTAATACTCTGACCTTTTAGTCCCGGTTCAATCCAGAACCGGGGCAAAAGGGTGTCCACGTGGCCTGTGCACCGAGTCCAGGCAGGAGGGGCTTTAGTCCCGGTTGGTGGTACCAACCGGGACCAAAAGGCATCCACGTGTCAGCATTTCTGTGGCTATGGTTTTTGTTTTTTTTTTTGAAAGGGGAGAGGGGGTTTTAGGTTTTGGGGGTTAATTTTGGTGTTTCATATATTGTGTTAGCTAGCTAATTAATAGAGAGAAGTGTTCTCTCTTATGTCCGTGCTTGGTCGACGCTACATACTACACATATACGTATATGGAGAGGACTAGAGTCACGCTAGCTAGCTAGCTAGCTGCTAGCTATACTAAGCAAACGAAGGAACAGAAGATCTCGTATATATAATCAACATATATATATATGCATACAGAGAGAAGTAATATCGACCACCTCTCCTTCTCCGAGAGATTGGTCGAACAACAAGTTCTCGTATATCGTCTATCCCGACACTACCGGGCACATATATACAATAATTATCTCTTACAAAAATAATCTCCTAACACATGGATGCATGGTCCACATAGTATTCTCCGTCTTCAGCGATCACGTGTTCAAGGAAGAATGCCGCCAATTCCTCTTGAATTGCTCGCAGACGATCTGGTGTTAGGAGTTCATCCCGCATCCGAAACATCTAATTTGAAGTAGGGGGTCAATACATGAAATGATGCTATAAATTTGTGAATATTATTGATTGCTTACGCACTTCAAATTGTTCATCAGTGTAGCCCCGCTCACAGGTCGTGTGGCGGATGGACTCGCAAATGTAGTATCCACAATAATCATTCCCGGGTTCCTGCCACAACCACTTTACAAGAAATAGAGCTCAATCAAACTGATCATAAGCAAGAATGCCAAATTGGTATTGATGAAACTAGCGCTTGAATCAAGATATAGGAGATGCGCGCGCGGAACATGCTACTATATAGTACTTACTTTCGGGTATCTAAATTGTAGCTTTTTCGGCAGTCCCGGAGCTTTTTTGGTGAATTTTTTCCAAGCCCTGCCAGACAAAGAAAACAATTAGTTGATATCAGAAATGAAGTTGCTGATATATATATATGCATGGTGGATAATATTGATCGATTTAACTTACCTGGCTAGCATTTGAGTCATGTCTGCATACTCCTCGGGATCTTTACGTTTAGAGTCGAAGACAGTTACTACTCCCTTCTCAAGCTTAATCTCTAAGAGAATATAGTGGAAGCTGCGCACGAATGCATGAGATCCTCAATTACATCACTATAACCTTGACTGATATATAAGGGAAACCAAATATGCACAAGACATTAACACTCACTTGAAGTTGTAAGGAAAGAGTATTATATCTTTGTTTTCATTTACCACCAACGATCGTAGCAAGTTGGTCTCGGTATCGTCGGGACGCAATTTAACCTCGGCTGCATCTATGAGGTATGTGTTAATAAACCCAATATCACCTACTTGTCTTTTCTTCAATTCGACGATCTTCAATCTGCATAATATAGTGAGGATAATTATAAATACATGCAATGAAGATCAGCTATATAGAGAGACTTAATGACAGAAGTAGTACTACTTACAGACAGTAGCAGGTGACCGTTGCTTTATCGAGGGCCAATTGATTGAAAAACTGATAGAACTCCTCAAATGGAACAGGCAACAGGTCAATTCCAACGAGGTCATGCTCCGGTTTAACTGTCAAATACAAGTTATTCCTCCCCCCAGACTCTCTGCAGATTTTCAAGTACCAATCATGCAATCTTCGCATATTCGTTGATAGAGATCTTTCATTTTTGACGAGAGGCTTCCCGTACTCGTATCTTTGCATCTGCACTTCCATGAAATCATAGTGGACATCGTCGGACGCGTAATCTGCAAGATTGGTATAACCGGGCACCATCCTCGGATCATTAGCGACCATGTCGCTAGACACCTTGAGCGGGGGGCACGATTGGTTCGCTTGTTCGCCGAGCTGGGCAATTTGTTTCCCAGCTCGCCCTTCTGCTAACCTCTGATCACTTTTTGTACTTCCGGACCGCTTGGCATCTTGAAATGTCTTTTGAATAATGCGGTCATAGTTGCCCTTCGGCTTACTTTTCGCCGGTTGCTTCAGGGCAGCAAGAGTGCGCTTTGCTTTCACCGCATATATCTTCTCCTCCGGAGGTGGATGTCTCTGTGCTTTCAACCCTTCAAAAAAGTCCTTCACTTCGCCTTCAGCGATCTTCGTGTTTTCCTCGTCGGACCTCTCGTACGGTAACTTCTCTAGAGGCGTGAGAGAAGGACCGAATCTGCATCGCCTCCCGCCTCTGGCTGTACTGGTAGACGTCGCCGGACCAGACGAAGCGGCTGTCTTTTTTACTTGCTTAGGCGCCGGAGCAGGAGCAGCCGGAGCGGCGGCAGGTCTCTTCCGCCCTTGCTGATTAGGCGAAGGAGGAGCTGGCTGTCTGCTCGGGCGCGCCGGCGGCGAAGGAGGCGGTGTGCCGCCACGCGCCGGAGAAGGAGCCGGAGTGCCCTGATGGTCACTCGCCGGAGAAGGAGCCGGAGTGCCCTGATGGTCACTCGCCGGAGGAGGAGGCGGTGGAGGAGGCGGAGTGCCCTGACTCGTCGGAGGAGGAGGAGGAGGCGGAGGCGTCCAGTTCAGAATGTTTATTAGGTCCTTCCGCCATAGGCATGGAGTCTTCAGTGAAGAACCCAGCCGAGTCTCCCCTTCACCGGTAGGGTGGTCAAGCTGGAGCTCCTCAAATCCCTCCGTTATTTCGTCGACCATCACCCTAGCATATCCTTCTGGAATCGGCCGGCAGTGAAAAGTGTCGTCTGGTCCAGAAGGATAAACAGAGCCAGCAGCCGCCTTGACCTTCAGATTCATCCACTGTGCCATAAGGTGGCAATTTTGTGCCTCCGTGATAGCATCCACAGGATTCCTGGCAGTAGCCGTCAAGGCAAGCTCTGGCTGCAGAGGCAGCTCGGTGGAAGCCACGCTGCTTCTCCGCTGAGATGGCGGGGTAGCTTCGGGGGAAGCTTCGGCAATTCTTTCCCGATCTGCTTCCCGTTCCTCTATCGCTTGTATTCTGGCCCGCAGCGCCTGGATTTCGGTCATCTCCATTTTCTTCCTCCTGTCGTGGCATTTGTAGCCTCCTGCATCCGGAAACCCAGCACGCCACGGAAGGGAGCCTGGCGTGCCTCGTGTCCGTCCAGGGTGCTCAGGATTCCCGAGGGCCATTGTCAGCTCGTTGTTCTCTCTGTCGGGGATGAACGTCCCTGCATGCGCTGCTTTGATATACTGTCGCATCTTCCTGAGTGGTGTTTCCATTTGCTTGTCCGTCCAAATGCACCACCCTGTTACAGGGTCCAAGGATCCGCCAGCCCCGAAGAACCAAGTCCGGCAACGTTCTGGCCAGTGCATTGTCTCTGGTTCGATCCCTTTCTGAAGCAGATCATTCTCAGCCCTGGCCCACTTAGGCCGGGCTACGAGGTAGCCGCCCGACCCCGTGCGATGGTGATGCATCTTCTTTGCAGCATTTATCCGGTTTGTCTCCGACATCTTCTGACTCTTTTCCGACTTCTTATGGGCCACAAATGCGGGCCAGTCATCTTTGATCTTCTCATATATGCCCACGAATTCTGGAGTCGTTTTCTCTCTGACAAACGTATTCAGTTTTTTCTTCCATGCCCTGAATTGGTCTGCCATCTTCTGAAGTGCAGCAGACTTGATTAAGTCCTCTATAACTGGCTTCGCCAGATCAACCTCTCGCGGTAGGACGAAGTTTGTCTTCAGCTCATTCCAAAGATCTTCTTTCTGCATATCAGTGACATAAGTCACCTGAGCGTCGTTTGAAGCCGGCTTTAACCATTGATGGATGCTGATCGGGATCTTGTCCCTAACCAGAACCCCGCACTGATTAACAAATGCGTTCTTTGTGCGGATGGGTGCAGTCGGCTCGCCGGAGCGCGAGATTTCTAAGATCTCAAACTTTTCATCCGGCCTCAACTTTTTCTTTGCTCCTCGTCTCTTTACCGAAGATTTGCTCGATCCTGAGGGCTAGAAAAGGAACAAAGACGAGAGTTAATGAATGAATCAATTAACTAGTCAGCACATGCTTAACTAACATATATACCTCCTGGCCGGACTCGGTTCGGTCACCGGAGCCAGCATCACGGTCTCCTTCTTGCACCGGCATTGGGTCACCGGAGCCGTCCTCACGGTCTACTTCTTCCATGTGCATTGGGTCACCGAATTCATCAATATCATAGCCTAGATCTTCCAGCCGCAGCTCTTGTTCGACCTGCTCATCGGTGTCGTTGAGAAACGACCTGACGGCATTTTGTCCGTCTGCGATTATGTCCATCAACATCGCTTCTTGTGCTAGGTCTCGGGTGTTGTCGTCCATTGTTTCTACAAATATTTACAACATGCCAATTATTATTCAAACATGACAGATGGATATATTAATGGCAAACGTAGAACTAGCTTCAACCCTCGACTGCTCGGCGATCCACAAACCCTAGACCCCCTCATGTCACATTTTGTCTAGCTAGTGTCAAAGGATTCAACAAAACCAATATTTCATCATTAGGCGAAAGTAACAGTAGAATGATGGTACGAAGCTCTCCAAAGTTGTTTTGGAACGGAGTCCCAGATAAGATAATCCGTAACAAAAGACGGATTAACCTATCAGGAACTCCCTTCCAAAACATCTTTGCATAACTTCGTACCAACATGCCCCGGTTACTTCTGGCAAATGATGAAGTCATGGAATTTTTGAATACTTTGACACTAGCTAGGCAACCTCTCTCGACCCCTCGACCCCCGACTGCTCGG
>LR738712.1:722246410-722278187 GCA_902687465.1 Secale cereale | reverse complement strand
GGCTGAAACCGGGACTAATGCCCCCCTTTAGTCCCGGTTGGTGCCACCAACCGGGACTAAAGGTCCCTTTTCAGCAGCCCAAAGGGCGGGAAGGAGGGGCCTTTAGTCCCGGTTGGTGGTAGCAACCGGGGCTAAAGGGGGGCATTAGTCCCGGTTTCAGCCACCAACCGGGACTAATGCCACCCTTTAGTCCCGGTTGGTGCCACCAACCGGGACCAAAGGCCCTGTGCTGGCGCGGGTGCGGTGGGATGTTTAGTCCCACCTCGCTAGCTGAGGGAGCTCGAGAGTGGTTTATAAGGGCTGCTGCTCCCACCGTCTCGAGCTCCTCTCAAATGCAGGCTTCTGGGCCTAACTCTGCGCGCTGCCCTGTGAGCTTGCTGGGCCTTATATTACAGGTGGATCCTGTGCTATAGGCCTTGCAGGCTCACTGGACAGCGCCCAATTTTTTTTCCTTTTTTGCTTTATTTATTTCTAAGTTGTTTTTTGCTGTATTTAGAGTTGCTTTATTTATTTTATTTTCTTTGTTTATTTTTAAGTTGTTTTTTTGCTGTATTTAGAGTTGCTTTATTTATTTTACTTCCTTTATTTATTTTCTTTGTTGCTTTATTTATTTTATTTTGTTTATACTTAATTACAACAAAATACTTATTGTTGCTATCTATTTCTAAGTTGTTTTTTGCTGTATTTAGAGTTGCTTTATTTATTTTATTTTCTTTGTTTATTTCTAAGTTGTTTTTTGCTGTATTTAGAGTTGCTTTATTTATTTTACTTTATTTATTTATTTTCTTTGTTGCTTTATTTATTTTATTTTGTTTATACTTACAACAAAATACTTATTGTTGTTATTTATTTTTCAAGTTTGTTTTGTTTTGTTTTGTTTTGTTAGTGCAAGTAGTATTGAAATTTGAATAGTACAAACGGACAATGGTATCATACTCGTTTGTTACAAAGTTGGCATGGTATCATCATAATAGTTGCGGAAATAACTCTTCACTTTTTCTTCGCTTGTGTCATTTGCTTATTGCGTCGTAACCATGGATAATCTTCATCGTTTATCAGGATGCTTGGGTCAGCCTTGACTTTGAAGGGAGGAATTTCATGAAACTTTTCATAATCTTCAGACATGTCTGTCTTGCCCTCCACTCCCAGGATGTCCCTTTTTCCTGAAAGAACTATGTGGCGCTTTGGCTCATCGTATGATGTATTCGCTTCCTTATCTTTTCTTTTTCTCGGTCTGGTAGACATGTCCTTCACATAGATAACCTGTGCCACATCATTGGCTAGGACGAACGGTTCGTCAGTGTATCCAAGATTTTTCAGATCCACTGTTGTCATTCCGTACTGTGGGTCTACCTGTACCCCGCCTCCTGACAGATTGACCCATTTACACTTAAACAAAGGGACCTTAAAATAATGTCCGTAGTCAAGTTCCCATATGTCCACTATATAACCATAATATGTGTCCTTTCCCCTCTCGGTTGTTGCATCAAAGCGGACACCGCTGTTTTGGTTGGTGCTCTTTTGATCTTGGACAATCGTGTAAAATGTATTCTCATTTATTTCGTATCCTTTGTAAATCAATACAGTCGAAGATGGTCCCCTGGACAACAAGTACAACTCATCACAAACAGTGTTGTCACCTCTGAGACGTGTTTCCAACCAACTGCTGAAAGTCCTGATGTGTTCACGTGTAATCCAGTCGTCGCACTGCTCCGGGTGTTTGGAGCGCAGACTGTTCTTGTGTTCATCGACATACGGGGTCACCAATGTAGAGTTCTGTAGAACTGTGTAGTGTGCTTGAGACCAAGAATAACCGTCCCTGCATATTATTGAGTCCCTTACAAGCGTGCCTTTTCCAGTCAGTCTCCCCTCGTACCGCGATTTAGGGAGACCTATCTTATTAAGGCCAGGAATGAAGTCAACACAAAACCCGATGACATCCTCTGTTTGATGGCCCATGGAGATGCTTCCTTCTGGCCTTGCGCGGTTACGGACATATTTCTTGAGGACTCCCATGAACCTCTCAAAGGGGAACATATTGTGTAGAAATACGGGCCCCAGAATGACAATCTCGTCGACTAGATGAACTAGGACGTGTGTCATGATATTGAAGAAGGATGGTGGGAACACAAGCTCGAAACTGACAAGACATTGCGCCACATCACTCCTTAGCCTTGGTAGAAGCCCCCTCAATGCAACCTTCTGAGAGATTGCATTGAGGAATGCACATAGTTTCACAATGGCTAATCGGACGTTTTCCGGTAGAAGCCCCCTCAATGCAACCGGAAGCAGTTGCGTCATAATCACATGGCAGTCATGAGACTTTAGGTTCTGGAACTTTTTCTCTGCCATATTTATTATTCCCTTTATATTCGACGAGAAGCCAATCGGGACCTTCATACTGAAAAGGCATTCAAAGAAGATTTCTTTCTCTTCTTTCGTAAGAGCATAGCTGGCAGGACCTTCATACTGCTTCGGAGGGATGCCGTCTTTTTCGTGCAAACGTTGCAGGTCCTCCCGTGCCTCAGCTGTATCTTTTGTCTTTCCATACACGCCCAAGAAGCCTAGCAGGTTCACGCAAAGGTTCTTCGTCACGTGCATCACGTCGATTGAAGAGCGGACCTCTAGGTCTTTCCAGTAGGGTAGGTCCCAAAATATAGATTTCTTCTTCCACATGGGTGCGTGTCCCTCATCGTCATTCGGAACAGCTAGTGCGCCGGGGCCCTTTCCGAAGATTACATGTAAATCATTGACCATAGCAAGTACGTGATCACCGGTACGCATGGCGGGCTTCTTCCGGTGATCTGCCTCGCCTTTGAAATGCTTGCCTTTCTTTCGACATTGATGCTTGGTCGGAAGAAATCGACGATGGCCCAGGTACACATTCTTCCTGCACTTGTCCAGGTATATACTTTCAGTGTCATCTAAACAGTGCGTGCATGCGTGGTATCCTTTGTTTGTCTGTCCTGGAAGGTTACTGAGAGCGGGCCAATCGTTGATGGTCACGAACAGCAACGCCTTTAGGTCAAATTCCTCCTGTTTGTGCTCATCCCACGCACGTACACCGTTTCCATTCCACAGCTGTAAAAGTTCTTCAACTAATGGACTTAGGTACACATCAATGTCGTTGCCGGGTTGCTTAGGGCCTTGGATGAGAACTGGCATCATAATGAACTTCCGCTTCATGCACATCCAAGGAGGAAGGTTATACATACATAGAGTCACGGGCCAGGTGCTGTGATTGCTGCTCTGCTCCCCGAAAGGATTAATGCCATCCGCGCTTAGAGCAAACCATACGTTCCTTGCGTCCTTTGCAAACTCCTCCCAGTACTTTCTCTCGATTTTTCTCCATTGCGACCCGTCAGTGGGTGCTCTCAACTTCCCGTCTTTCTTACGGTCCTCACTGTGCCATCGCATCAACTTGGCATGCTCTCTGTTTCTAAACAAACGTTTCAACCGTGGTATTATAGGAGCATACCACATCACCTTCGCAGGAACCCTCTTCCTGGCGGGCTCGCCATCAACATCACCAGGGTCATCTCGTCTGATCTTATACCGCAATGCACCGCATACCGGGCATGCGTTCAGATCGTTGTATGCACCGCGGTAGAGGATGCAGTCATTAGGGCATGCATGTATCTTCTTCACCTCCAATCCTAGAGGGCATACGACCTTCTTTGCTGCGTATGTACTGTCGGGCAATTCGTTATCCTTCGGAAGCTTCTTCTTCAATATTTTCAGTAGCTTCTCAAATCCTTTGTCAGCCACAGCATTCTCTGCCTTCCACTGCAGCAATTCCAGTATGGTACCGAGCTTTGTGTTGCCATCTTCGCAATTGGGGTACAACCCTTTTTTGTGATCCTCTAACATGCGATCGAACTTCAGCTTCTCCTTTTGACTTTCGCATTGTGTCCTTGCATCGACAATGACCCGGCGAAGATCATCATTTGGTTCCTCTTGATCTTCAGCAGCTTCACCCGTTGCAGCATCATTGGGCACATCGTCTGGTTCCTCTTGATCTTCACCAGCTCCCCCCATTGCAGCATCACCGTATTCAGGGGGCACATAGTTGTCATCGTACTCTTCTTCTTCGCCGTCTTCCATCATAACCCCTATTTCTCCGTGCCTCGTCCAAACATTATAGTGTGGCATGAAACCCTTGTAAAGCAGGTGGGAGTGAAGGATTTTCCGGTTAGAGTAAGACATCGTATTCACACATTTAGTGCATGGACAACACATAAAACCATTCTGCCAGCCGCATTTAGAAACTCATGCACGCCCTTAATGTACTCGGAGGTGTGTCTGTCACCGTACATCCATTGCCGGTTCATCTGCGTGCATTTATATATAATTAAGTGTGTCAAAAACCATTACAGAACATCATAAATAGATAATTAAGTGACCAAATGGATAAAAGTTCATCATCACATTAAAACCAAAGTACATACATATATAGTTCTCATCTAACAACATATAGCTCTCCATACACATCGAAACTATGTAAAACATTTCAACGCGAAAACAAATGCTATCATAATCGCAACCAAGGTAACAATTGATCCAACGGCATAATGATACCAAGCCTCGGTATGAATGGCATATTTTCTAATCTTTTTAATCTTCAACCGCATTGTATCCATCTTGATCTTGTGATCATCGACGACATCCGCAACATGCAACTCCAATATCATCTTCTCGTCCACAATTTTTTTTCCTTCAAGAATTTGTTTTCTTCTTCAACTAAATTTAACCTCTCGACAATAGGGTCCATCTTGATCTTGTGATCATCGATAACTTCCGCAACATGCAACTCCAATTCCATCTTCTCCTCCTCCATTTTTTCCAATTTTTTCTTTAACGAAATGTTTTCCTCTTCAACTAAATTTAACCTCTCCACAAGAGGGTCGGTTGGAATTTCCGGTTCAACTACCTCCTAGACATAATAAAACATCTATGCATGTCAGGTTGGTCGGCATAACTATCATAAGCACTAAAACAAATAGTTATAAATTAAAGATAATATACCACATCCGAATCGTAGACCGGACGAGGGCCCACGTGGGCGGATATCAAAACCATCGCACTATATAATAACAAGCAATAATAAACGTAAGAAAATTAGACAAATATCTATCTAAAGCAATAATAAAATTAAGAAAAGCATGGACATAACAAGAGGCTCACCACGGTGGTGCCGGTGACGAGATCGGCGGGGGCGATCGACGGCGGCGAAGACGGGGACGGGACGTGACGGACCGCTAAACCTAGACAAATCTCGGAGAAAATAGAGCTTCGAGAGGAGAAAAGCTTAACTAGTGTGGCTCGGGCATTCCACCGAACACGTTGTGTGCATAGGAGGTGAGCTAGAGCACCACTAACCCCTCTCCCCCTCGGCCAGAAAAAAAAACAGAGCAGTGAGCTTTGCTCTTGAGTGAGGGGGTTTATATAGGCAACTCACTGGTCCCGGTTGGTGCTACAAACCGGGGCTAAAGGGGTGCCTTTGGTCCCGGTTCATAAAACAAACCGGGACCAATAGTGGTGGGCCAGGAGCAAGAGCCATTGGTCCCAGTTTTTATCTCCAACCGGGACCAATAGGTCCAGACGAACCGGGACCAATGGCCCACGTGGCCCGGCCGGCCCCCTGGGCTAACGAACCGGGTCCAGTACCCCCATTGGTCCCGGTTCTAGATTGAACCGGGGCTAATGGGCTGGACCAGTGCCCTGTTTTCTACTAGTGTACCCTCTAATTCCTCTGTCTTTTCCGTGGTGCCGTTCACAATGCATATTGAGGCTAGAGGGTAGGGACCTATTTATCGACTCCACATCCAGGTGTTTTATTGTTCCACCTGTTTCCGGAAAGATCCGTATGACTCCTAAGCAATGTTACCAACCACGATAAAACATGTCAGTTTTCCGAGTCTAAATATACTAGTCCCTAGCACACATGTGTGAGTCATGTGCCATGATTAGATTGTATGTGCGAGATCAACTTCCAATCTTAATCATGTGGGTCAACAGCCTGCAGAGCCGATCCTACAAAACAAACCCAGCTCTTCCACCCTGTGATGTCCCGGGAAAAATACATACGTACATATAAATTCCAGTAGAGTCGATCCCAATTAATTCCTCTACTGTATTCCATCACAGTCGTCCTCGGCACCTCGAGTATTACTTTCTCGAGTGAAATTCGGCATCAATTATTCCCCATCACAAACGTTAATAATATGAATAATTCCACATTGATTTAAATAAATAATAACCATGTTGAATAAATGTTGAAAGCCACATAAATATCCAACAAATGTGAAGGTCTCGTCGACGATCTTGCCCACCGTGACCGGCTGGTCGCCATAGGCGTAGACGTAGAAGCAGAGGTTGTCATCGGCGGCGCACCCGTAGAGCTCCCCGCGCGCAGAGAGAGGGGGTCGGAGCACGAGATGCCGCGGCGCGGAGGGTCGAGGAACGTGAGCGGCTGGTCGAAGCAGACCCTGCAAGCGTCACCACCGGCCGGTGGCGCCGTGGTTTATAGTCAGTCTAATATATGGAGGAGCATGTGGGCAAAAGAAATCCAAGATTAGATGCATCCATCGGTCGTAGCTGCCGCCGCTAGCGCCAGGCAAAAGAAAAGAAAAAGAAACCGGTCGGTCAAGCTCCAGAGTCAAACTCTCAACTCCAGTCCAAGAAAAAAAAAGTGTTCTTTGCAGCACGTAGTATCGTAGGGTGAGTTTTGGCGTCGACGCGTATGCACGCGCGCGTGCGCTGCTGCAGAAAAATTATTAAGCATATTCTTAATCCAAGCTATCCTCTCGTATGGTCGTTTCCGACGCCGAATGTGGCGAGGTACGCCGCCCGGTCCATCTCGTACCCGTGCAAGTTTTCCCACGGATCACCGCCGCCGCCGCCGGCGTCGTGGCTCGCTATCTTGTGCACCTCCTGCTTGTCGAGGCTCAGCGCGTAGACCTCGCTCCTCCCGTCGCTGTACCCGGCCGTGAACAGGACGACGCCGCTCTTCTCGCAGAACCACCGCAGCTGCAGCTTGGTCACATCGGCCGGCAGGTGCTGCTCCAAATGGATAAATTCAACCTCATCCTCCTCCTGCCGTTGATAAATGCTGCGGTTCAGCATGGAGACCCGTAGCGCCACGCACCTCGGCCTATCCCGGAATATCATCTCGACAGTACACAGTATCTTCTCCGGTGAGACCCCCAGTATGGTGTTGCCGTCGACGAAGGTGCGGCTCAGCACCTGCGCATGCAACGTGTTGAGCGAAAGCGCCAACACCGCGTTCTTGGCAAACCAGCACACCGCCTTGCCGCCTTCGACCACCACGGCCGTGCGCGTCACCCCCATCCCCATCTGCTTCTTCCCAAACCTCTCGCTCCTTATGGCCTCCGGGCTCCACACGCCCTCCTCCGACGAGTAGCTCCTGGATGCGGCGTTGCTGCGGCACGTGTTGTAGAAGAGGATCACGCGGTAGGAGGCAGCCGGCGGCGGGTCGCTCTCGCTGGTTTGGTCGTGGTCGTCGGCGGTGAGCACCGTACATGCGTAGCGTTTGATTCCGTCCTCGCCGCTGAGAGGCGGGAGGATGTTCACCTCGCCGGTCATGGGGTTGCAGACGCAGAGCTTGATGGTCCGGTCGCGTATCCCTCGCCGGAGGTCGGTGACGATGAGGCCGTTGCGGGAGGCGACGAGGCGGGGGCAGTGGAACAGCCCGTTCTCCGGCCTTTCCACAAGCGCCTTCAGCGAGGGGGTTCGCAGGAGGCCGACAAGCCGAGCGGCGGAAGCCGTTGGCGCGAACCGCAGCTCTGCGGCGCCCTGGTGGAAAAATCCGAGGGCGAGGCGGCGCACGAACCTCCCGGGCCACGGCCGCGGCGTGGTGCGGCAGATGAATGCGGCCTCGCTGGAGACGAGGCGGCACCAGCGACTGCAGGTGGCAGCGCAGCGCACAAGATCGGTGATCTCTGGGAGGCCGGCGAAGATGCCGACGAGGATCTCGTCCGTGAGTGGTGTGCCGTCCTCGTCGCCTCCATCGGAGGAGGAGGAGGCCCGCCAAGGTCGCTTGGAGGGTTGGCGCTCGCGCCGGGCAGGTAGCCAGCCTCTTCTGCTTCGATCCGCCGCTCCGGCGGAGGAGCTAGGACGGGACGCGAGGCGGGGTCGCCGCGACGGCGGCATCGTGTACGCAGGAGATTAGTCTCCAAGGTGTCGTGGACTCCTTTTCTCAGGTAAAAGTGTCGTGATTTAAGGAGAGCTCATCGGCGGCTATAAAGTCGGGTCGGTTGTTCGAATCAACGCCCAACAAAATTATCCAAATTAGACTTCTTCCTTATCTGGAAAATAAGCAAGTTTTGACCGGTTTTGTCTTTCTTATTAAGGAGACACCGAAAACAAGTAGTAGTGTTAGAGTTAGGGCATGTACAATGGTTCTAGCTTAAGGATGCCACGTAAGATAAATGATGAGGTGGAGGAGAGAGAAATCATAAGAGAAGGCTTGTCTTAGCTTATTTAAGCAAAGACAAGAGATGATAGCTTAGCACAATTTGTCTCACCATGTTTTTAGGAATAACTAATTATTGAAGATAAGGCTAAGAGATGACCCATTGTAGACTTGTTTTTTTGTCATCTCTAATTTACATGCAAAACTTAAGATAAGACTATCTTAGCAACCATTGTACATGCCCTTAGATTTCCTATCTCTCGATGTAAACCCGTTTATCTGATGACACTTTGCGATCAGAATTGTCCCACTTAGTTAATGAATAGAAGCCTTTTTTCAACGGAAACAATTCAATTTATTCATCTTCAATCATGACAGTACAATAAACACCAGAGATAATAAAAATTGCATCCAGATTTATAGACCACCTAGCGAGACTATAAGCACTGAAACCAGCCGAAGACACGCCGGCATCATCGGCCCTCCCTCACCGGAGCTGGCCAAAACTTGTTGTTATAGATAGCCGAGAAGTCGTCGTACTGAGGCCTCACAGGACCAACGCACCAGAACAACAACAGCCGTCGATGAAGAGTTGCGTAGATCGGCAAGATCTAACCTGAAAACACACGAACGTAGATGAACGATGAACAGATCCAAGAAAATTCACCAAAGGCAGTTACGCTGGAGTCACATCTCCACACAACCACCGAAGATGCTAGATGCACCACCGAAACGGGGGCTAGGCACGAAAAAACTTATTCCATCTTCAGAGTGCCGTCGGCATCTCGCCTTCCTAAGCAGGACACAAACCCTAAGAAAACTCAAAAACACATTTAAAAATGGAGCTCTCCCACCGGCAAGGCCGGGATCCACCACGCCTCCATGGCTCTAAGGCCAATGGAGACAAGGTCGACCAGTGGCTGAGCCGGCGAAAGGCGGAGGAACCATAAATTTTTAGGGGAGAACCGGTTGCGTGAGCCCCTACGTGATAGAGGCAAAGGTTTCCCGTCTTTCGATGAGATGGTGGCTATCGTTTTCGGTGGAGTAGACTTTGACGATCCGACTACAAACGTGCGAGGACGTCGCGCCTTAGCAATCGCTAAACCAACTCCGAGAGGTTATTGACCACGCCGGAGCACGATCAACCTGACCACGAGGGTCTATTTCCTGCAAGCAAACGAAGAACAAGCAAGAAACTAAGATTGCAATCTGGATATTGCGAATATAAGAGGAAAGCTTTATTGATCAAGGTGGGGTTCTGTGACGTCTTTGTCTGGTCGTTGAACACAAACGAAGTACGCGAAGTTGCAGTTATGGCGAACTTTAATCTAAACAAAACTCGAAGTCTAAACGACGCCCTAAGGGCTATATATATATATATATATATATATATATATATATATATATATATATATATATATATATATATATATATATATAGGGGAAGAGGGGGGAATTTCGTGGCCCTTGGAGGAGGGGTCCGAAACCAACCCTGATTCTTGTTTCCCCACACATACGGACTCTGAAAACAGCCTATACTCAAGTATTTCGAAATTACCTGGGCCTGGTCGAATAATAAGGTGACGCAGCACCTTTAATAGCCTCTGGACGAAATTTATGAAGTGGCATCTTGTATATTTCGTCCAAGGCTTCACGGACTCATTATGGTGGCTTCAAAGTCCTGAAATCATCACTTGCAACTCCGTTTTTGTTCCCCTTGTGCATGACATTATCTCCATGCTTGATCTTGCTCCAATGTTTATCCTTCTTGTCCAAGCTAGGCCCTTCATTTGTAAGCAAGACAAATGTATCCAATTTAGGCAGCATCATATTCTCATGAACATTAGAATCATTACCAAAAAACAAAAGTATCTGGTAATTTAATTGGCGTGCGCGAGCTCTAGTAATTGGACCTGTATATGTGTCAGTTGGGGCTGTGGGTGTAACCTTGTTAGTGATGTCCTCATCATCCTCCCCTTCTTGAATTGAAGTCGTCCTCGGCGGAAGCTCGTCTTCCTCACTCAGGTAAGGCAACACGTTTTCTACCCTTATCTCCAACAAGTTTATATTTAGCATTCATGCGCTCAATATTTTCCTTGGTTAACTCATGCATTTTTAAGATCACAGCACGTTGTTTAGCATCAAAATTAACCTTCTCCGAAGATGGAAGAGGCAACAAATTAATAGGTGCACGAGGTAGGAAACCATAGACAATTTTAAAAGGGCACATCTTAGTAGTAGAATGCAATGAACGATTATAAGCATATTCAATATGAGGCAAGCATTCTTCCCACATTTTCTTGTTATACTTCAAAATAGCCCTAAGCATAGTAGACAAAGTTCTATTGACTACTTCAGTTTGTCCATCAGTTTGGGGGTGACAAGTAGTACAAAAAAGCAGTTTAGTCCCCGACTTAGCCCATAAACATCTCCAAAAGTGGCTAAGAAATTTAGTATCATGATCTGAAACAATAGTATTTGGCACACCATGCAAGCGAATAATTTCACGAAAGAACAAATCAGCAACATTAGTAGCATCATCGCTTTTATGACATGGTATAAAGTGTGCCATCTTCGAGAACCTATCCACGACAACAAAAATGCTATCCCCCCCTTCTTTGTTCGAGGTAAACCCAAAACAAAGTCCATAGATATATCTTCCCAAGGAACAATAGGGACAGGCAAAGGCATATATAAACCATGAGGATTGAGTCGTGACTTAGCTTTTTGACATGTAGTGCAGCGACCAACAAAACACTCAACATCCCGTCTCATCTTTGACCAAAAGAAATGTGTAGCAAGTACGTCCTCCATATTCTTCACGCCAAAGTGTCCCATTAATCCTCCTCCATGTGCCTCCTGCAACAACAAAAGACGAACAGAGCTAGCTGGAATGCATAGCTTGTTAGCACGAAACACAAATCCATCATTAAGGACGAAGTTGTTCCATGTTCTCCCTTCTTTACAATTCTGCAATACATCTTTAAATTCAGCATCATGCACATATTCATCTTTGATGGTATCCAAACCAAATATTTTAAAGTCAAGTTGTGAAAGCATAATATAATGACGAGACAATGCATCAGCAATAACATTTTCTTTTCCCTTCTTGTGTTTAATAACATAAGGGAAAGTCTCTATGAATTCAACCCATTTAGCATGTCTACGGTTCAGTTTTGCTTGACTTTTAATGTGCTTCAAAGATTCATGATCAGAATGTATAACAAATTCTTTGGGCCATAAATAATGTTGCCATGTTTCCAAAGTCCGAACAAAAGCATATAATTCATTATCATAAGTAGAATAATTCAGACTAGGCCCACTCAATTTTTCAGAAAAGTATACAACAAGTTTACCATCTTGTAATAACACACCTCCTAACCCAATTCCACTAGCATCAGATTCAAGCTCAAAAGTCTTATTAAAATCAGGAAGTTGGAGTAAAGGAGCATGTGTCAACTTATCTTTCAATACCGTGAATGCTTCTTCCTGTGCACTACCCCAAACAAAAGGCACATCCTTCTTTATAAGCTCATTGAGAGGTGCAGCAATGGTGGTGAAATCTCTCACAAAACGCCGATAGAATCCGGCGAGGCCAAGGAAACTCCTCACGTGTGTGACCGTTTTGGGCTGCGGCCAACTCTCAATAGCTTCAATCTTAGCTTTATCAACCTCAATTCCCTGTGGAGTAACAACATAGCCAAAAAAAGATACTCGGTCGGTGCAAAAGGTGCACTTTCCAAGGTTCCCAAACAAACATGCATAACTTAGAGCAATAAAAACAGCACGTAAATGTTCCAAATGTTCCTCCAAAGATCTGTTATAAATCAATATATCATCAAAGTATACTACCACAAATCGTCCAATGAAAGCACGTAAAACTTCATTCACTAATCTCATGAAAATACTAGGTGCATTAGTTAACCCAAAAGGCATGACTAACCACTCATATAATCCAAACTTAGTTTTAAATGTTGTTTTCCATTCATCTCCCAATTTCATACGAATTTGATGGTATCCACTACGCAAATCAACTTTGGAGAATATTGTAGAGCCACTCAATTCATCAAGCATATCATCTAGCCTAGGAATAGGATGACGATAACAAATAGTAATATTATTAATGCCTCTACAATCAACACACATACGCGATGTACCATCCTTTTTCGGCACTAGAATAATAGGAACAACACAAGGACTAAGGGATTCGCGTATATAACCTTTGTCGAGTAGCTCCTGTACTTGACGCATAATCTCCTTCGTCTCCTCTGGATTGGTACGGTATGGTGCGCGGTTGGGTAGCGATGCACCGGGAATTAAGTCAATCTGATGCTCAATCCCTCGAATAGGTGGTAATCCCGATGGCACGTCTTGTGGAAAGACGTCCGCGAACTCCTGCAAAATGTTAGTGACAGCAGGAGGCAAAGAGGAAGGCATGTCCTTGAATGAAAATAATGCATCTTTGCACACAAAAGGATAGCAAACAGATTTGCTTAAATCTAGATCATCAATATCAGATTAGGTGGCAAGTAAACATCCACTTTTTTATTTAATTTCAGATGCAACATGAGATGATGGTGTGTTATTAGGCTTCATTTGTTGCTCAAATTCTTTTGCCACAATCTGATTTACACTCTTATTTTGCTCATGTTTTGCTTTATTAGCTCTATTAATATCATCTTTCAAAATGGAATCAGGAGACATAGGAAGCAAAGTAATACGTTTATCCTTATGAACAAGAGTATACTGATTGTTTCTACCATGCTATACAGAATTTTTATCAAATTGCCATGGTCTACCAAGTAATAAGTAACATGATTGCATGGGTACCACATCACAATCAACATAATCAGCATATGTGGAGATACTAAAATGCACACGAACAGTACATGTTACCTTAACATTGCCGATGTTGTTGAACCATTGGATGTAGTAAGGATGTGGATGTGGTCTTGTGGTGAGAGATAACTTCTCCACCATCTCCATGCTAGCTAGCCAAGTTGTTGCAGCTCCTTCCATCTATGATGACGCGAATAGAACATTCCTTCACAACTCCCTTTGTATGGAACAAATTATGCCTCTGATTTTGCTCCGCTTGTGTGACCTGCACACTCAAAACACGTTGAGCAACTAAACATTCATACATGTCAGCGTCTTTAGGAGTCATGTATTGCGTTTCATTTTCAGAATCATCTCCATCATGTTCTTCACGTGTAATAAGAGCCAAAATCTGCTCATCATAGTCACTAGCGGACTCATAACCACCATCCTCAGTAGCAATCATGACATGCTGTGATGGGCATTTGCTCGCATAATGACCACGACCAGTGCAACGACGACATATAACATCATGTGTTGGCCTATTGGATGCCATGGATGAAGAAAAGCTCTGCACAGGACCGGAAGGTGTACTCCTGGTTGATGGTGGTGGTTCCTGTTTGCTTTTATCACGGCTAGAAGTGACGGATGAAGTAGGCGGTGGTGCAGCCGGACATGTCGAAGTACATGATGCACGTGGTGTCCATGATGAAGGTCGACCTGCAGAAAAATTAGTTCGTGCCAAGGCCTGTCGATCCTGCACTTCACGTTCAGCTTTGGAAGCAAGATGGAATAAACGAGTGATATTATTATACTCATTATACTCTAGAATTGTCCAAATCTCTCTATTTAAGCCACTCATAAAACGTGCAAGCATAGCCTCATTATCCTCAACAATACCACATCTAATCAGGCCAATTTGTAATTCCTGATAATATTCCTCTACATAATTTTTTCCTTGTCTTAAACGCTGCAAGTTCTGAAGTAATTCGCGTTGATAATATGGTGGAACCCAACGAGTAGGCATAGCAGTTTTCAAAGCAGCCCAAGTAGTTGGAATATTATCCGGATGTAATCTACAATATTCAGACCACCACACACAAGCAAAACTAGTGAAAGCACAAAGAGCAGCAGCAACACGTCTCTCCTCGAGATATTTTAAACATGTAAAACATTGTTCGGTCTCTAACTCCCAAGTAAGATATATATCAGGAACATATCTACCCTCAAATAGTGGAATATTCAATTTTAGTTTACGGAGATGGTCATGATCGCGTACCTGAGGGTGTGGTGCAGCCCAACCATAGCGATTATTTGCATGTGGACGACCTGGTGGTTGTGGTGCTGGCTGTTTCACGTAGTTCTGATTTTGATCAACCTCATCCTCGTAATCCCCCGCGTAATCGTCCTCCTCCTCAGCAGCAGCAGGAGCCACAGAAGTATCAACAGCAGCACCAATAGTTTGGCCAGGCTGAAGAGCGACACGGCTCGCTTTGCGGAGGGCGATTTCGCGACGTGAAGGTGGTTGTTATTGTTGTTGCAACGGTGCAGCAGGTGGAGGTAGACGCGCAAGCACTTCAGCGAATTTGGCATCCAACTTGGTGTTAATTGACTTCTCAATGCCATCCATCCTTGCTAGTGCATTGTCAAAACTGGTCATCACATCTTCTACCTGTTGACCCATCATTTGCTGAAATTTATCATGCAACTCCTAGTTTGTCATTTTCTCCCAGTCAGTCTCGTCCACTTGTGATCCTAGCATGGTTAGCAGCAATAGAAACACACAAAAATATGATCCTACAGACTACTAGAAAATGGTGGTGGTGGGGCATCACAAATCCGTCAAGCAAATCTCAAATTCTTACCAGTTCTTACCCAGCAGCAGGTGGTGATCGGCAACCGTGGTAGTCAAAACTCTCAAAGGTTGGATAAAGCGATTACCAGGGAGAGTCAAACGCACGATGTAGATGTATGTGGAGCTGTGAAGGCTTATAAGATGGTAGAAAAAAGGGTCAGCAATAATCAATTCAGAGATGCAAAGTTGGATAAATGCTCAACGACGGTACTGTGCTGGTCCTAGGCTAGACCATACTAGAGACGCGAGCCAAGAACACTAACAAAATCACGACGCTACGCGTAATCAAGGGGAAAGCACACTCTGAAATATACATTTTTCGCCTTTTTTGCACTCCTTTTTTTGCCGAAGATCACTATAATGGCGAGTGTCTTAAAACTCTTCCCAAGTCAAACTAAGATGATTGGCACAAAAAAAATTTGACGATTGTTTTTCGGAATCAGGGCAGCGACGACGAAAAAGTGCGGTAAAAAACAGTATGATGGCACGTGTCTAAAAAGACTCAGAAAAGCCTAAAAACAGGATAGGGAAAAAATATTTTCACCTGCCGAAATTTTGGCCTAAAAACTGCACGGGGGTCTCGAGACTTTTTTTTGTTTTTTTTTCGAGACCTACTCAGGCAAGGAAACACGAAACCGAAACTAGATGGATTTCGAAAGCCAATCTAAATCGAAAAGAACTCGAATTGGTGGTGGATATATGGTGGTAGAATATGGCAGCGGTGGTGGTATATGAATACGGATTGGTGGTGGTATATGGATACGGATCGGTGGTGGTATGTGGCAGCAGCGATGAAGATGTTACGGCGGCGACGTGACAACTTATGACCAGAACTCGAAACTCTAGAAGACTAGACGCTAAGACCAGCAACTTGACACGACGATGCAACCGCAGATTCAACAAAGCAAAATACTGAAAAGACTATGCGAAGGCTCAAACTGGTTCGGATATGAGGAACTGATACGTCCAAAACGTATCTATAATTTCTGTTTGCTCCATGCCTCTTTTGGGTGATAATGCTATGATATTTATACACTTCCATACACTTTTGATCATATTTGGACTAACCTATTAACTCAGTGCACCCCAGTGCCAGTTTCTGTTTTCGGCTATTTTTGTATTTCGGGTTTTCCCATTACGAGAACTGCCAGAAAAATCCCGGCAAAATTATATAAAAAATCAACGTTTCAGAAGCTACCAGGCACATGAAGGACAGCCGGAGGGGGACCACCAGGGCCCCAGGCGCCCTGGTGGCGCCCCCCCGGGCCGCGCCGGGGGGGGCGCCTGGGCCCCCCGAGCCTCGTCTGATGCCCCCCTTTGGCATATATTTAACATCCGTCGAGGAAACCCTGATTTCAGACCCCTTTTCTCCAGACGCGATTCCGATCTCCGCCGCCATCGCCATCAAGCTTCGGGGGACCAGAATTCCTGTGCCGGCACCCTGCCGGGACGGGGAAGTGCCCTCGGATTCATCTCCATCGACGTTGCTTCCTCCCTCCATGATGCGGGAGTAGTTCCTCCTCGGGGCTGAGGTTCTTACCAGTAGCTATGTGGTCAATTCTCTCTCCCATGATGTGATCTTCGTTGTGATCATAGGCTATGTTAATCTAGGGTGATCCCATGATATTTCCCCTTCCTCTATGTATTGGATTGATGTACTCACTTGTCTTTATCTAGTATAATCCCCGAGACCAAGGTGACAGCGGTCTATTGGACATGGATTAGAAGAATAATTTCATGAGTGATTTCCTCTCTTGTGTGTTGATTGAAGATTGAGAGTCTCTTGGTGCTTGTCTTTGACTATCCTTTAGATATGTTGTGGTGATTGTGGAACTCTCTTTGGATGGCCGCGGTGACATTGGGAAATCCTTAGATTGAGAACTACGAACTTTGAGGTGTGCTTTTGTAGCCCTACATAATTCTCGTCCTCTCTTGACCACGAAGGAATGACCTCCGGGTGCGTCTCCATTGCATGTTTTATGGGAAATATCATGTGATTCGATTATGTTAATGTTATTGGGAGTTGCCACTATTGAAAGTATGAAGCCTAGGCCTTGTTTCCACCATTGCAATACCATTTGTGCTCACGTTTACCACTTGTTAGCTTGCTGCACTTTTTATTACAGATTTATATTACTTTGTTTTGCCATCCATATCACTTGCCATTTAACATCTCTTCGCCGAACTAGTGCACCTATACATCTAACAAGTGTATTAGGTGTGTTGGGGACACAAGAGACTTCTTGTATCTTAGTTGCAGGGTTGCTTGAGAGAGACCATCTTCAACCTCTACTTCCCTGAGTTCGATAAACCTTAGGTCATCCACTTGAGGGAAATTGCTGCTGTCCTACAAACCTCTGCGCTTGGAGGCCCAACATAGTCTGCAAGAGTAGAAGCGTGTGTAGATATCAAGCTATTTCTGGCGCCGTTGCCGGGGAAGTGAGTGCTTGAAGGTATATCTTTAGATCATGCAAGTAAATCTTTTTGTTTCTTGTTTTTATTTCACTAGTTATGCTTATGGACAACCTTGCTATTGGATCGTTGCTTGCGGGAAGACGCCCCACACCTGTGGTGGTTGCTCCTCCCCCTACTGAAATTGTGCCCTATAAAATACCAGCTGGTATTATCGATTATGTCTTGGCTAATCGTTATGCAGGAGACAGACATCCCGGTGAACACTTGCTATATCTGTCACAATTATGTTCATTATTTAAGCTTGCAGGTGTATCAAGGGAGTTTGTCATGAGGAAATTGTTCGCCGTATCACTTATAGATAAGGCTTCAGATTGGTATAAGCTTCTCGATAACTCGCACTTGCTTGATTGGCAAGAGCTTATGTCTCTCTTTTATACTAAGTTTTATCCTCTTCATGAAGTCCATAAGAATAGGAATTATGTTTATAATTTCTATCCTCATGACGGAGAGAGCATAGCTCAAGCTTGGGGGAGACTAAAAACGTTAATGCTAAAAAGTCCTAACCATGGGCTCCCCAAAGATATGATTATTACTAATTTCTATGCGAGGGTCTCTCAACAGGATAAATATTTGCTCGATGCTTCCTCTATGGGTTCTTTCACAAACGAAAAGACTGATGCTAAATGGGAACTCCTTGAAAGAATTCAACGCAACACTGAAGATTGGGAGATCGACAAAGGTAAAGAGTCAGGTATAATTTATGAGTATGATTGCATTAAGTCCTTTGTTGAAACTACAAGTTTTAATAAGTTTAGTGCTAAGTTTGGACTTGATTCTCAACTCCTTGTTGATTTCCTCAAATCTTTTGCTTCACATCTTAATATGCCTAAGGAGGATTGGATCAAGCATCATAAACCTTTTAAAGAGATTTGCAAAGAAAATGAAATTGTTCATGATGATTGCAACATGCATGATCCAATTCCTAAAAATGAAGTTTTATATAAGCATGTTAATTTTTGTGGAGTGGATAGACCTTGTGAAAGGCCTATGATTGAAGAAGAGAAGTATTGTAAGCAACATAAGCATGAAAGAACAATCACTTGGGTCATAGATTTAAATGAAATTGCTAGAGAATTGTGTGACCTTTATCTTTTTACTTGTGAACTTTTCCGTATAGAGGGTCACTTTAATTTTCAATGCATGCACTTTCAAAACATAACTGTTAACTAGTTGTGTGATAACATGATCACCTCTGATCTTTATGATGAGCTTATGTTATTTTTTATGTGTGAAGAGTTATCAGAAAAGACTTCTTGGCTAGATGCTAATGCCATAGGAATAAAAAAACACTTTGCAAAATTGCCATCTCTATTGTGTTGTTAATTGCCATGAAAATGATTACATAAGTAAGATTAGAAAGGAGGGAACTTTACCAAAGTATAAAAATGTCTCTTATATTTCTGCTGATAAAAAGGAGAGTTTCTCCCAAGTTTCCCCTATTGTTTCTAATGATAAACCAGGATATGTGGAGAAGCTTCATCTCCAACCACTCCCTCCTAAGGTGAAGAAGAAGAAAAAGAAGAGGAGGAGGAAGCAGAGCAAGAAGGAAGAAGAATGGGTATCAACCTGGCCTGAGCATATTCCTCCCATCAACTTTTATCCTAACGGTTGTAAGTTTAAAGAAGAAGGTGAAGTTTATTGCCTTAATTATCATCTTGATGATATGTCCGTAGGTACTATTGAAGATGATTTTGATTATGATATGCATGTTACTTATTGCGATTGGGAAAATGATGATAATGCCACTTATGATCTTGAAAATCTTTTTGATACCAACTCTGAAAGTGATGATATGGGAAGCTCTAAGCTTGGGGATGATAGGATTGCAAATCCTTTACCCACTAGTGATGTGATAATTGATAATTCTCTTGCTAGTAAGAATAAAGACAACATGTTTACAAATATAGTTGCTAGCAATGATAATGCTCTTCTCTACCATGATGATGCTATAACTCCAATCTATAGTGATTATAAAGGTACCTATGACATAAGGAGAAATTATCCTTATGAAACTTGTCATAATCATGGAGGGAATTACTCCCTTGTTGAACACCACCCTCCTAATACACAATTAATCTATAGTGTTCAAGTTGTTTATGATAGTCCTACTCCCACTATTACCAACGAGAAAGATTATGCTTATGTGGAGAGTAAGAGTACCTTTTTGCATGTGGATCATGGTAACAATGCTTTATGTGATGCTTATATTGTTGAGTTCATCCATGATGCCACTGAAATTTATAATGAGAGAGGGAGACTTGGTCCTAAATATCTTAATAATAAGAAGTTTCCTCTCTTTATGGTGAATATTTTGAAGTTATCCTTGTTTTGCCTTCCTATGCTAGTTGCTTTGTGCTTCAATGAATTATTCTATTGCAATATTCCTATGCATATGAAGCATGTTAGGCTTAAATGTGTTTGGTATTTGCTTCTTGATGCTCTCTTTTGTTCTTCAGCTCTTATTCCTACGAGAGCATCATTAAAGTCTTAAGCCTATCTTTATGGCTATAAAGAAAGAGCTCTAGGGAGACAACCCTTGTTATCTTTGCTTTCAGTTTTAGCGGTCTTGATGTTTGTTACTACTGTAGCAACATCATTGTATCTTTACTTTTCAACTTTGTGCCAAGTTTAGACTCTGATTGCAAGAAAGTTCAAAAGTTGTGACGTGCTGTCTAGGAAACAGATTCTGTCCTTGGATAGAAAAATTCGTATAAAATCACCAGATCTTCTTTTTGGTCTGAATTTTTTCGACAGCGTGCTCTATACAATTGTCTTTCGTGCGTCTGTCCTGAGTTTTTTGATTAGAGTGGCAGAAGTGCCCCGAAAAAATCATTTACTACCTGCTATTCTGTTTTTCACAGATTCTGTCCTGTTTTGCCTTTCCTTCATTTTGCAAACTTTGAGCTTGCTTTTTCTTTGCAAAAACCTTTTGGCAATCTTGAGAAACAGTAGACCTTCAAGAATATCCTTATTTCCAGCAAGGAACAATTATTTTATTATGGGTACTAACCTCGCTAATCAGATTATGATGAGTTATGTATGAAGGGAGTTTTCAAGTGTGCGAGGGAAGATGATAAAAAGATTCAGGAGTGTCAAACGCTCAAGCTTGGGGATGCCCCCGTGCACCCCCAAGAAATATTCAAGAAGACTCAATCGTCTAAGCTTGGGGATGCCCCCGTGCATCCCCTTCTCCATCAACATTATCAGTTCGTCTTTCGTTCCACTATATTTTTATCACTTCATGTGTTATGTGCTATGCTTGGAGCGTCTTGCTTTTAGTTTTCCTTTTAGTTTTCCTTAGCTTTTCATAACGAGTCGGAACTCAGCTTTCTTTATGTGGGAGAGAAACACGCTCCACTTCTACCTAGAACATAACATAGAATTTTCATGTCTATCTTTGTTGTGTGTGTTCTTTGTCTTTTTATAGCTACTATCATGCTTAGCTCTTGACTTTCATGCTTATCTTTCTAAAGAGATTTTGTTTAGTTGGTTGCTTGAACTCTCTTTATTTATCATGATTATCTTATTAAGAGAGTTTGCTTCCATTGCATTGGTTGATATGTCTATGATAAAGATGCTACGTGCATAATGGCGTTTAGTAGTTCATGTTTTCTTATGGTTAGTCTCAAATAGCTGGGGGGTTCCCAATGTGTTATTGGAGTACCAACATGATTTGTTTGCCTATGATGTGGTATGGTTTAGTAATATCTTCCTTCGAGAATTTACTTTGATTGACTTGGCGTATGCTCACGCATATTTAAGACTGTAAAGATAGTCTGTCAAGCCTTGATGATCTTTTGTTTCTGAGTAGCGATATAACTTCCATGCCTGATTCAATGTTGCTTTGTCGCTCTGCATGATTATGACCGTCATTGCTCTCTTAGTTGGTCGCTCCCAGTCTTTTGCTAACCTTCGCCTGTACTAAGCGGACTGACTGCTTGTGCATCCAAATCTTTTAAACCAGTTATGCCATATGAGTCCACCATACCTTCCTACATGGTATTTACCTGCCATTCCTAACGGAGACTTGCATATACCATCTCGAAATTATTCAAAAAGAAAATGCATTGCTATTTTGTGCCTCTGTTGTAAGTTCATGAGGAAGTAGTAGTTAATTCATGATCTTTTTAAGTTGGACAAGCTTCACCCCGGGATTGCATGTATAATGTGCGAACCCATAATACGAGAAGGAACTGGCATTGAGTGCGCCCGGCTCAAAAAGATAATATAACAAACAAACCCTCCTTCACGCTTTGTTCATGAGAAATCAGAAAACTTTGGCAGTGATAAACAAAGGAGATTAAGAGGATGTGATCGTCCTCATTCGGGAGCCGTTCCTCGAAACTTGTCCATCTCAAGAAGTGATTGAGTTGTCTGCTAGCATTCGTTGACGAAACATGCATGATCTAAAAAAAAATATTATTACCTCTGTTTTTAAAACCAAGAGCTCTGGTACATGTTTTGTCTTTGTTTCCGACTACGGGTTTTCAACCTTGCCAACAAAAGCCACGGTTCGAGAGTCTCCACCTTCTTTTAAAAGCACTAACTACTGAGAGCATGATTGTCATTCTGAGTGTAATGTGCATTGTCCCAAAGTAGCATTGTCTTTTGCATGATTGTGATATCGTTTATTTTGAAATCATTGTATCTAGTCATCACTTAAACCTTGGAGGTGCCCCTGCATTTATGTTTTGCTCCACTAAAGGGGGCAAGCGAGATATCACTTTATCATATTTGCACACCATGCTCATTGCAAATCTATTTGATGTTTCAGTATCATATTGTTAAACTTTCAGTTCTTTGTGATTTTCTCATGAGGCAACGTAATTACTATAGATTCATTGTCTCAGTATGCTTTTGTCATATGACTATGAAAAAGTCCTATATGGTTAATAGCATGACACCACAGAAATTATTCTTGTTATCATTTACCTACTCGAGGACGAGCAGGAATTAAGCTTGGGGATGTTGATACGTCCAAAACGTATCTATAATTTCTGCTTGCTCCATGCCTCTCTTGGGTGATATTGCTATGATATTTATACACTTCCATACACTTTTGATCATATTTGGACTAACCTATTAACTCAGTGCACCCCAGTGCCAGTTTCTGTTTTCGGCTGTTTTTGTATTTCAGGTTTTCCCATTACGAGAACTGCCAGAAAAATTCCGGAAAAATTATATAAAAAATCAGCATTCCAGAAGCTACCAGGCACCCGAAGGACAGCCGGAGGGGGACCACCAGGGCCCCAGGCGCCCTGGTCGCGCGCTCCCCTGGGCCGCACCGGGGGGCGCCTGGGCCCCCCGAGCCTCGTCTGATGCCCCCCTTTGGCATATATTTAACATCCGTCAAGGAAACCCTGATTCCAGACCCCTTTTCTCCAGACGCGATTCCGATCTCCGCCGCCATCGCCATCAAGCTTTGGGGGACCAGAATTCCTGTGCCGGCACCCTGCCGGGACGGGGAAGTGCCCCGGATTCATCTCCATCGACGTTGCTTCCTCCCTCCATGATGCGGGAGTAGTTCCTCCTCGGGGCTGAGGTTCTTACCAGTAGCTATGTGGTCAATTCTCTCTCCCATGATGTGATCTTCGTTGTGATCATAGGCTATGTTAATCTAGGGTGATCCCATGATATTTCCCCTTCCTCTATGTATTGGATTGATGTACTCACTTGTCTTTATCTAGTATAATCCCCGAGACCAAGGTGACAGCGGTCTATTGGACATGGATTAGCAGAATAATTTCATGAGTGATTTCCTCTCTTGTGTGTTGATTGAAGATTGAGAGTCTCTTGGTGCTTGTCTTTGACTATCCTTTAGATATGTTGTGGTGATTGTGGAACTCTCTTTGGATGGCCGCGGTGACATTGGGAAATCCTTAGATTGAGAACTACGAACTTTGAGGTGTGCTTTTGTAGCCCTACATAATTCTCGTCCTCTCTTGACCACGAAGGAATGACCTCCGGGTGCGTCTCCATTGCATGTTTTATGGGAAATATCATGTGATTCGATTATGTTAATGTTGTTGGGAGTTGCCACTAGTGAAAGTATGAAGCCTAGGCCTTGTTTCCAACATTGCAATACCATTTGTGCTCACGTTTACCACTTGTTAGCTTGCTGCACTTTTTATTACAGATTTATATTACTTTGTTTTGTCATCCATATCACTTGCCATTTAACATCTCTTCGCCGAACTAGTGCACCTATACATCTAACAAGTGTATTAGGTGTGTTGGGGACACAAGAGACTTCTTGTATCTTAGTTGCAGGGTTGCTTGAGAGAGACCATCTTCAACCTCTACTTCCCAGAGTTCAATCTTCAACCTTAGGTCATCCACTTGAGGGAAATTGCTGCTGTCTTACAAACCTCTGCGCTTGGAGGCCCAACATAGTCTACAAGAGTAGAAGCGTGTGTAGACATCAGGAACTAACCCTATTTTATTTTTGCTTTTTCGTGGACTGTAGGTATGAAGAACAGACTCGATCTAATCTACGAAAAACAGTATAATCTCACCGAGCAACCTGGAAATCTGATACCACTTGATAGAGGCAAAAGGTGTCCCGTCTTTCGATGAGATGGTGGCTATCGTTTTCGGTGGAGTAGACTTTGACGATCCGACTACGAACGTGCGAGGACGTAGTGCCTTAGCAATCGCTAAACCAACTCCGAGAGGTTATTGACCACGCCGGAGAACGATCAACCTGACCACGAGGGTCTATTTCCTGCAAGCAAACGAAGAACAAGCAAGAAACTAAGATTGCAATCTGGACATTGTGAATATAAGAGGAAAGCTTTATTTATCATGGTGGGGTTCTGTGACGTCTTTGTCCGGTCTTTGAACACAAACGAATTACGCGAAGTTACAGCTATGGCGAACTTTAATCTAAACAAAACCCAACACTACTAGGAAAAGGCCTACTAATGGCGCACCTATTTTGACCATTAATGGTGCATTAGTGGTGCGCCATTAGTGCCACGCCATTAGTATATTTTACTAATGGCGCACCTCAGATGCGCCATTAGTATATACCATAGTGCGCCATTAGTATGCCTCCCAGGGGGCCATATATACCCAGGTGCTTTGGCATACTAATGGCGCACTACTGCCAGATGCGCCATTAGTAACTTTAGCATACTAATGACGCACTGTTTAATGATGCGCCATTAGTATCCAAAGGATATTAATGGCGCACTGTGATGTGATGCGCCATTAGTATGAATATTAGGTTTTTTTTAATTTTCTGTTTTTTGCACAGGTTACAAAATGTATTATTGGACAGAATATAGACAGCACACATCAACAACAGATTCATCGAATACAATAGAAGATTAGTCTCTGAATACAATTCATCATATTAGTCTCCGAATACAATTCATCATATTAGTCTTTGAATTGAAAAGACCGAACAAAGATAGAACATTATATTACAAGTCTCGAGACCGCGAGTAGCGAGTTTGTCTTCACATTACAAGTCGATATCGATCATCTAAACTACCATCACATAGAAGAGAGCTGCGGTCATCACGATGAGCATCATCACGATGAAACTCGTCTTCATTCGGTTCCTCCAACGCTCCCTCCCCTCTCCCGCTAGATAGCGGGCGTATCTAGATTCCGCCTCGGCCCTAGTGGTGTACCCTTTGTAACTGTTACCGCTGAATCGGTGAACCTGTCTCCGACACTCCTCCCAGTCGTCGTAGACTCCGGGAACCTTACCCTTGTACACGACATACGATGGCATCGCTATGCACTAGCCAAACGAAACGTTAGTACCAATTCACAGACAATACATAAGCAATATATAAGTATGCAACAGAACGATCGGAAGAGAAAAGCAAGACATTAATAGCATCGATTACATCTAAGTTGAACGACTCTCAAAACCAAAGAGACATACTACAAGTTCATTAAAGTTTAATTACAACATGAGCCAATCGATGTTTCAGAACTAGACACAGCATCACTACTTTCGACTCGACTCAAGGGACCGGAGCGTGGATAAAGCCGCCGTCTATCGTGGGAGTCATGAAATCACGGGCGTTGTCAGCCTGCATTTGTAGCATTGTGTCGATGTCACTGTTGGACGGTTGATTTCTGAGGTAGAACTGCCCCGAGGTACGAAGGACATCTTGATGGATGATTTCCACAAACTCCGACTGGATGCGAAAGAATTCTTTTCTGATGTCCGCGTCCTGGATTGCCTACACGCTCGCGGCCCAATCTTTGAGTTTACTCGGTAGCAGAAGTTGATGATGGTCCCGTACGATCGCCCGCATGTGATGGATGGTGTAGTAGGCACCCTTCTGACCGTCAGGCAACTGCTTGACGCAGCAGAACGTCGTATTGTGGGAGAACACGTGCTTGCCGGTCTGGTGAAGGTGCCTCCAGATTTGGCGTAGCCGGGGAAAACATCATCAAGAACCTTCTTGACATTTGTGTAGTCTACGTTCGACTGATGGTCCGGGTCGAAATACGGGGCCATGGAATATTTGGGGCTTAGGAGGATGAGCGTGCAATGTGTGTCACTGCAGAAAACACGGAATGTTAAAAGAAAAACGATCGAAATCTAAGAATTCATATGTTGCGGGGCGGTTGAGGGGAGGACTTACTCGGGAAAGTAAGGCACGAGGAAGTTATCCTTATCTCGGTTTGCCAGAATGACGCCTTCGAGGTAAGAACTCGCGACTTGCCGGTCCCCAGCGCTGCCCAAGGGGTCGACTATCACGATGTCCGGGGTCTTGTCGCGAGTGATCCGCATCTCCATACTCAGCGAAAATAGCCGAACGAAGGTGTAGTGCAGCGGATGAAGGTTCAACATAGCGTAGATGTCATCAAACCGCAGGACGATCATACCCCCGATGGAGTTATCCACAAAGCCCTTGCCCTCTGGCACCTTGGCCGCGAAAACTGGGTATGCCACATCCTTCTCTCTGAGACGCCGCTTCTCCAAAGAAAGAACACTGTCATGCAGACTCCGCATAGCACCGGTTGCAGGATCGAGCATATTTCTCGGTAGCATCGGCCTACCCGCCACATGCACCCTCCTCATTACATCCTCAGGTGAAGGTGGCCCGCCCTGAGCACGGATCGTACTCGGTGCCGGCTGGCTCGCACCCTTGTTAGTCTTTCTTTTGCGGGCCTTCTTCTTCTCCTGTAATGGGACTGAGTTCTGCTCACAAACCGCCTTCTTGAGTGTGTTGGGGCTGATAATATTTCGCACCTCGCCTATCTGAGGCTCGGTGAAGTCGGCAGCTGGAGGCGTCTCCTGAGAACTGAACGGCAGACGACGCCTGTTGCAACTTGGCTTCTCCGCGGTACCAGCTAGATCGCGCATGTCTTTTGTAGGGTTGGGTTCTTGAGAAGGAGGCCCCATGAAGTCGCCACCGTACCCATGATCGGCAAAGTACTGATCGACGTTGGCAAATGTATCGTCGTCGTCGTCGTTCTGATCCTATGGCATATGCATGTTTGGATCCAGTGGCATAGGGATGTCCCGCACCGTTGCGGCGGTCTTGCCATGGGGCCGACTTGGCGCCGGCACGACTTGGCGCCGGCACGACTGGAGGCACGACGCCCAAACGAATCTGGCTCTTCGGCCAAAGCAGGGGCCAGCTCAGGCAGGCGCTGAGGGTCATCACGTCATCATCGTCGGCCCCGACGGGTCGAATCGGAGGTAACAACTCGTCGCAGCCTGGCAGCACCCGAACCAGTTGAACCCTAAACAAGTTGGGTGGCATATGGGTACCGTGGAACACGGGGTTTCCCGGTTGAACGATTTTGCCCTTGGCGACATCGACCAACTCGTTGTTCACGAAGTGCAAGAGAGTGCACGGAACGTCGGCGGAGCCCTGCGAAAACATGTAGGGCATCAGGGATGCCCAGTGAAAGGCAAGGAGATGAAGTCCTCGGCCGAGAGAGGCTTAATTAGTTACCGTGATGATGGCGTCGAGCTCGGCTAATGTCGAGGCACTACCAACGGCGGGAGTGCAGTTGACGGAGGGGCCGCTTGCTGCAGAGGTGCCGGCCGGCGTACAACCGGGTGCATTAAGCTCCCGTGCCGGCGTCGGAGACACCAATGCCGCCTCCGCCGGAGACACCAATGGCCCCGCCATCGCGTTCTGCGAGTTGCTGGCCGTGAAGCTAGGAATCGGGGGCGGCCCCTGTTGGCCGCCCGCAATCCATGCGTGCAACCCCTCGATCAAGGTAGGCACAATGGTGGTGATCGTCGCTCCGAGTTGTTGTTGCTCTTGCTCTTGGACAATCTCCGGAATCCGCGCCACCTGTGCCTTGAGTTCTTGAACCTCGCGCGCCTGGCTTTCCGAGCTGGTATTTTTCTCCTTTCGCCCACCAGCGTTATAGTATGACGACCATTTTGTCGACAAGCCTTTGCCGGCCACACGACCAGCTGACGTCGGCTTACCGAGCTTATCCTTTTTCATCATTACATTCAACGCCCTATTTAGAGTTGTGTCCCAAGGGTTGCTCTTAGTCGACCCCGCGCTACTGCTTTCAGTCGCCTGCGGAAGGAATGTGAACCATTTAGAAATTTGGCTTCATTAATTAGAATGCAACCATATGGAGCTAATTACGCGGGGGTGTATTCCTTACCAGAACAAGCTCAAGCGCCCTGGTCTTCGGATCCGTGGTAAGCTCCTTTGTTTTCGGGTCCTTCTTGTACCGGGCCCTGACAAAGTTCCTGGTCTGCTTGTCACCGTATTTATCAAAGAGGGGCAGTAGGCCTTGCTCGGCACGGTCCGCCTCCTCCTTGTCCCATATAGGCTCCGCCACTCTGTAACCGCCGGGACCGAGTGTGTGTTCCCCTAAGTTCAGCTTCCGCATTTCTTTCCCCCACTGACTTGATTCGGAGGTTACGGTGCTCGAGCACTTGATCTTGAAGTCGTTGTAGTCATCTTCGGTGATCGAAGGATTTTTCTCCTTGATCTTCTCATAACTCTCACCTTTCTCGATCATTCTCTTCACCGTGCTTTTCCAAGTAGACAGGGTCGTGCTCATCTTCGTGAGGGCAGCATTGTTCACTTTATTCCCTTTGAGGCTTGTGTTTTCAAATTCAGCGGGGAACTTGTATCGTTCGTGCAGCTTCGTGAAGAGGAGGTTGCGCAAATTCCCTCGGTCAGAATGCCTCAGGTTCTCGGTGTTGATCGAGACGGTGCTCCGGAGAATGCACCTGAGCTGAAGCGAGTACCCCTTGACTATTCGTTCGGGCGCCGTTGGATTCCCGTCGGAGTCCACTTAAGTAAATTCCTCCTTGAGGGTGCGGAGCACGATCGGGCGCCGGTCCTTCCGTTGCCTCTTTGGTTGGCTGCCATCTGTGTGTGCGCCGCCATCATCAGTGGTGGCATCCTCGGCGGCACCATCAGTGGTGGCATCCTCGGCGGCACCATCAGTGGGGTCATCCTCGGCGGTACCATCAGTGGTCTCAGGATCGGTGGGGAAGGCGGCGTCCTCATACAAGTGCGGTTGTTCCTCCATCTCCTGGGACAGCTCCCAGATGCCTTGCCGCCCGAACCCCCGGCCTCATCGTTGTTGGCCATGTTTCTCTCTAAATAGGAAAAAAGTTTGGTAAAAAAGTTGGTTATTGTCAAGGAACAAGATCATGGTCTCATCATTTAGGGTTTGTCGACACCGAGGCATCCTAAAAGCTAAGCTTTTATCATTGAGGGTTTTTCGACGCCGAGGCACCCTAAAAGCCTAAGCTTTCATCATTTCGGTTTTTATCGACACCGAGGCACCCTAAAAGCCAAGGTTTTATAATGTATGGTTTGTCGACACCGAGGCATCCTAAAAGCTAAGCTGGGAAGGAGAATTCTAAGTTGAGCCTAATCCTTGGCTCTATTGCCGCCTATGGTTTAATGCAGCTAGAATAAACGGGCACTTGATCCTACTTAATTAACTACTAAGATACCCCCGGCCCATGCATTAGTCACAAGTACCCCATATGTCCTATTTTTAGCAAAGTCATGCTAAAATTCATGGAAAATTTCAGCATGACCTTTGCTGAAAATAGGACATATGGAGTACCCGAATTTGCCGGAACGGAAGTTAATCGACATTCCAGCAAACTCAAGGGCCTCTCGGGTGGACAAGGCAAAATCATTATCCCAGGTGGACAAGGCAATGTGCTACTTGCTTAAATCTCTGTCCAATGCTATTTACAAGACAAACAACAGGTGGCAAAGCCCAGTGTTAAAAAAAAGGCCTCCATCACAACATGGAAAATACATTGGCATGTGAAGAGGTGAAACAATATATGCATCTCCAAGCAGTATCATTCAACATTTTGGACAAACCACTACAAGCAATATTGGATCAGATACAAGAAGAATGTGAGAAAATGCAGACAAATACTAACAGATTGAGGTGTTTAACTTGTGGTGCTCTCTGTGCTATTAACATTTCAAGTCAAAACCTTTTCTGGTTAGTAAGTGTTTCTTGAGCATATCTATGTAGTAAGTGTTTCTGCTCTCAGTGTTTCAGAACACATATTTTAGCTATCTAGTACCAGTGCTATTACCAAGCAGTTAATTAGCTTTTGCTTTTGCTTTTCAGTGCCAAATTCTAGCTAGTACCAGCAAATTAATATCTAGTAGCAATCATTTTCAAATATATATACACTGGACATTTTTATAGTAACCTAAGGAAAAATGAATAGTTAGGTTAATTACCCACTGTTAATAACATCACATATATAAGAGAAACAACTTGAAGACTGAATAAGGTCGATTTGTTAGAAAGATTTTGCTTCTGAATTTGTGGTACAACAAAACTTGCATTAGGGCTTTAGTTTTTGAAAAAAAAAAGACATTCAGTCTGATGCTTTGTTCTACACTTTGATGCAAATTAGTATATAGAAGAAGCTATTTACTAGCAGTACCATATATAAAAGACATTCAGTCTGATGCTATTTACTAGCAGTACTAGCAGTTTTTTTCTTCTTCATTAACTGTATTGGCCATCAGACTGTATTGGCCATATATAAAAGACATTCAGTCTGATGCTATTTACTAGAAGTACTAGCAGTTTTTTTTCTTCTTCATTAACTGTACTAGCAGTTTTTTTTCTTCTTCATTAACTGTATTAGCTATTTACTAGCAGTACTAGCACTTGGATCATATGCTAATGCTACATTGATACATCATCATGCTGGGTAATATTAAATAAACATTGGCCATACCAGAATTTCAGTAACTACGACCTGTAAAAAGACCTAATGACAAATCCAGTCAAATTAAACCCATAGGAAGAGTTGATTAATTCAGTAAGCTAGTATCACCACTTATTCTAATAAGTGGTGCAGGAAGTAAAATTCACTCACTATTGCTTGGACGCACACTAGTATCATGCGTTCATTATGTAGAGCTCCAGCATACATGTGTACATTCTGCAGATCGTGGGGTATATATGTTACTGCATGTACCTTTTCTGTCGAGGGCGCTCCACTGGGGACTCCACAGCCGTGATGCAATGGCGGCTGTCCTCCCGGCTGATGCTGAGCGGACTGTAGGAGGCGGCTCTACAATGTTATGGGAGAAATTGTTAGAATATACTGCCAAATCTACAGAAAAGATAGCTGGAGATAGTAGTTCATCATCTGATATGCCACTTGATATAGCTATTGACAAGTGCATTATACAAGAAGTTCTACTTCAGTATCCTTAATTGTATATGCTTGTACGTTGCAGTTCATAATGTTAGATTGATCATAATGCCTCTTCCTCATTCTACTATTACTGTCAGCATAACATCATAGACTATTTCAGGAACCCTAATTTGTGATGTACTTGTCCTTTAAATGCCTTTGTTGTCAAATTTAGTCCATCGGTCATGTATTAGGTTCATCAACTTCTTTTACAAGCAAAATATCATCTTGTTGGCGAAAAGGAAAAATATCTGATCCAGGGTTATAATTCAAACTGGATTCGAAATCCGCGGAGCCGGCGCGCGGGACACGCAGGGCCTGTGAGCGGTTGCGCGCGAGGTGGATTGCCGGCGGCTGCTGCGGCGGTTACGGCCGCGGCGGAGGGAGGGAGCCCGGCGATCTAGTCTTATCCGTACGGGGGGAGAAGGCACGCGGTAAAATAGAAGAAGGAATCGAGGGCGAGTGAGGGAGGGAGGGGAGAGGGCGTACCGGGGGTGGCGGAGTAGGGTCGCCGGCGAGGTGGGAGGTGGAGCGC
>LR738712.1:722187412-722238056 GCA_902687465.1 Secale cereale | reverse complement strand
CCCCCCCACCACCACCCCCACCGGGTTGGGCAAAGCTGAACTCTGAGGAGAGCTACGTCCCGGCCACAGGCGCGGCTGGTGGAGGCATGGTTCTGCGGGGTGCAGGAGGAGAGATCATGTTCACCGCTTGCAGAGAGATGCTCACATGTGATAATAGCCTCAAAGCCGAGCTACCTGCATGCAAGGAAGGCCTGATGTTGGCATTACAGCGGACAGACTTGCCCATCATGCTAGAGCTGGACTGAAGCGATCACGATGCTGACGGCACAATCCGAGGATCAGTCACTGTTGGAGCAGCCGCCTCCACGCATCGCTGCTTCTTCTTCTACCTCTTGCTGCCTCCCACTAATCAGTCCAGCACGTCCGATCTTGCTTTGGTCATACACGTGCTTGCCGTATCACACGACCTTGCCGCCTTGCGCAACACTGCAGCTTCACACTGCCATCGGCATCTCACCGTGCTCGCCGTATCACACGGCGGCCTAGCATCTTGCCTTTTCCCCCACGTCTCCACTGAAGCTTCACCGGACTAGCTACTCTCTAACCTATCTAACATGGATAATAAAAGCAAACTAAATGTGCAGACACATGAATCAAGATTAAAACTAACATTTTCCCCCTTAATCTTGATTCTCAGATCTTCGATGCGGCTCGCCCGCAACCACTTGCCGACGCCATCGCAGCGCCGCAGCCACTTGTCGTTGTCAACACCGCCGTGGCGCTAGTTGCCATGGACCATCTCGTCGTGGATGACACTCTCGCAACGCCAATCACCATGATGTCTTGCCGTGGTCGACGTTGTTACGGCGCCGAGTACCACGACCTCCTGCCGTATGCAGTGGCGATCTCTTTATGTGGACGACGCCTTCACGGCACTGATCGCCACGTCGTCTTCTCCTCATAACGGCATCGCGCCGTCAAAGCCACCAGCGGCCTCGCGTCGCCACGAGCCTCCTTGCGTGGCCGGCCTCAACTGGAGTCGGCTGTGCCGCCGTCGCTGCCTCGAATTGACAGGGCTGTCATACCAATTGTTGGCCCCGCCACCTCCTCGCATCGCTGCTTCTTCTTCTACCTCTTGCTGCCTCCCACTAATCAGTACAGCACGTCCGGTCTTGCTCCAGTCATACACGTGCTTTCCGTATCACATGACCTTGCCGCCATGCGCAACACTGCATCTTAACACTGCCATCGGCATCTCATCGTGCTCGCCGTATCACACGGCAGCCTAGCATCTCGCCTTCTCCTCACGTCTCTGTTAAAATAGGCCTAGCGTGTTCCGTACACGTATTTTGTACTTATGTAATTGTATGTGCTGATCATTACGTATAGAGAGACGTGGAGAGGCATTGCCCCACGGAAAACCCTAAACCCTATTCTCAAACTGTCTCCGCTGAAGCTTCACCGGACTAACTACTCTCTAACCTCTCCAACATGGATAATAAAAGCAAGCGAAATGTGTAGATACATGAATCAAGATTAAAGCTAACAATCACAATACCGAGTTCTTGTGGAGGAGATCAGCAGAGATGACTCAAGGGAGATTTCATTTACTCATATAGTTTGTAAAATAAAGTTAGTCATGTGCTCGCCGCATATGGTCGTAATACCCCACACACAGCAGTCACTACGGGACTCGAGGGCTATGCCTACAGCCAGGGGCCGTCGGCATAGGTCTTTTGCCGTCGGCATAGATCTATGCCGACGGCAGCCGTCGGCATAGGGCCGTCAGCGTAGATCACGTCAGCGTAGTTTGTCAGACCGTCGGGTTTGGATTTTATTGTAAATCTGTGTAAGGCTGATAAGCCTCCTTGAATAACGAAAATCTCCCTTTACCCTGCAAAAAAAGAAAGGAGTTGTATACAATCCTGCATGGCTGCGTCCATAGATGGATTGACTCCTGGCAAGACCATGAATACGCAAGTTGAGAACCACATGGGCACGTACATGTAGTTCTACAAGAACTACTCCCTCCGTCCCATAATGTAAGACGTTTCTTGACATTACTGTAGTGTCAAAAAACATCTTACATTATGGGACGGAGGGAATACTATGCAAACACCACACTTGCGACATCAAGGTATGAACTCGGACGCCTGGCGGGAGCAAACATCAGTCTACAGCTATGATGCTCGGATCGAAGCAAGCATGAGAGTATGCATCCATAGATGGATTGATTCCTGTGAAGAACGTGTATAGGTAAGTACAGAACCAGATATCTCGCAAAAAATAAAAAGTACAGAACCACATGGACACGTGTCTAGCTGTAAACGAACTATATACAACAAGGACACGCCTGATTTCGGTTTCGGGGCGACGCCGTCATTGCCACTGACAATTCAGCGTGTCCGGGAAGAAGGAAGGCTTTGGGTGAAAGCTGGCCTAGTCAAGGAGGATGAACTAGGCCTATGAGCCGTGGGTGTGGAGTGGGCAGCCCCGGAGTAATGTTTCGTGCTTCGAGCCTCTGATTCTTTTGATTTAATCCACCAATAAATCTTGAACATGGCATTGACAGAATTAATAACATATTGATTATGATCTAGATAAGCACTTACTCCCTCTCTCTTAGTTTACAAGGCGTACGCACATGCCAAGGTCGTCAATTTGACCAACCTAATAGAAGTCGTATATTACAAAAAACATACCATTATAAACTTCGGATGTTCTATTTTTAAACGGTATAATTTTTTGGTTATATAATTTATATTACGCTGATAAAATTGACAACCTACGTATACGCGCAGGACTTGCAAACTCAGACGGAGGGAGTACTAGACATATAGTAGAAATATCCACGCACACAAGTACTGCTAAGACAGAAAAAAACAGGAGTGGGATAAAGAAGTTATAACCTCCAGTAGGCCAGGCAGAAGCCACGGCAGCGACGGTGGCAGCAACGGCGTTCTCAGTGGCTTTCTTCTCGGCTTCGAGTTTCTCAGCGGCAACACGGTCGGCATCGTTAGCGATGGACATGGTAACGATGAAATGACGTAGACGTATGCGATGCAGTGGACGTGGACGAATGGCGGCGAGATGTTGCGTAGGAGACGCTTCCCAAAAACCTAATCGCCCCTCTCCCGTATAGGCTCCAGAAAGGTAGGGTTTCGGAGCCCCACTCTCCCATCAACCGTGTACACGATGGACAAGATGGGATCACCGACGGCGACAACAACAAAGAAAATGACAATGGGTTTGGAGAAAGAGATGGGATCTCATTCTCGTGGCAGCTAGGGTTGGCAGACGCCTCACATATGTAGGCGCGGCGCGTGGGCTAGACCCACGCCCGAGTCGGTGACAACCTACGATCCAACGTCTCAGATTGTGGCCCGTCCGTCAAACGTTCTCTGCTCCTGATAAGCAAAAATAAGCACATAGATGTGAGCTCAGATCATTCCCACAACCCGCGGCGCGCTGCAACGAGCGGTAGAGGAGGATCACGCGGGAACCACTTCTCTTCTGAAGATCCAATAGCATGTGTAAGTGAATCCATTATATGGAGGCCCAACTCCTCGCCAACTAGCAATATGGGACTAAACTTCCCACCGCATCCAGTGCCATATAAACCCACATGGGCCCTTGTAGATTTTCTTAAATTGTGAGATGGTCCCAAGTCCCACCCTACATTTCAACAATCTCCCGCCAGATCTCAATGTCTCATTTTGTCATTTGTTCCGAACACTATTTTGGTATATGAGTATTTCAGTGGAGATGTGTTAAGGTTGAACTCCAACTAGAGAAAGTAGCCACACTCCTTCACAACTAAAGAATGTCGATTTGGCGTAAAGAAGTTTTACCACATGTCTTATACTAGTACTAAACTACCGAAGTCTGACCCCTTGGGTGGAGCATATGATTCACACTCCTGGCCTATTTGTGATCTTGCTAGAGATCACCCCGATCTCATAGACTATGACCAGCAACTGGGCTCATATAGGTGTGTTCCTCCAAAGATCGCTATGTAGGATAGCATCTTGCTTGTATAAGCTTTGGAACACACTACGAAAGTAGTCAACCTATCACATAATTTTCGAGAGTATTGCATCTCTAACGGAGTGGGTTAGTAAAGTTACTCTCCTCCCAATTTTACCACTGGCTTGTTTTTGCGGGTCCTACTTCACGGGATCTCCGCTCATATAGGTTGGGTTACCACCATGGCAACTCATGTGGGTCTCATACCCATCACCCTCGATGCATTTTTTTATCACAAGACGTGATAGCCCTTTAGTAAAGGGATCTGTCATATTCTTAGTCGTTTGGATATAATCTAATACTATCACTCCGAAGTTTTTTAAATGCCTGACAACTTTTAATCTCATTTTTATATGTTTCTTAGATTTCATGTTGTCCTTTGAACTCTTTACTTTAATAATAATTGTCTGATTGTTAGAGTTCGTAAGGATAGCCAGAACTGGCTTCTCAACCACTGGCAAGTCAACCAGAAGATATCGAAACCATTCTTCTTTGACACTAGGCGTGTTTAATGTTGTTAATTATGCTTCCACACTAGTAGATAAAGGGGATTTAGCCCCGGTTCATTTGGCCTTTTAGCCCCGGTTCTGGAACCGGGGCAAGAGGGTCGGTACTAATGCTCTGACCCTTTAGTCCCGGTTCAATCCAGAACCGGGGCAAAAGGGTGTCCACGTGGCCTGTGCACCGAGTCCAGGCAGGAGGGGCTTTAGTCCCGGTTGGTGGTACCAACCGGGACCAAAAGGCATCCACGTGTCAGCATTTCTGTGGCTGTGGTTTTTGTTTTTTTTTTTTTGAAAGGGGAGGGGGGGTTTTAGGTTTTGGGGGTTAATTTAGGTGTTTGATATATTGTGTTAGCTAGCTAATTAATAGAGAGAAGTGTTCTCTCTTATGTCCGTGCTTTTGGTCGACGCTACATACTACACATACGTATATATATGGACTAGAGTCACGCTAGCTAGCTAGCTAGCTGCTAGCTACTAAGCAAACGAAGGAACAGAAGATCTCGTATATATAATCAACATATATATATATGCATACAGAGAGAAGTAATAATATCGACCACCTCTCCTTCTCCGAGAGATTGGTCGAACAACAAGTTCTCGTATATCTATCCGACACTACCGGGCACATATATACAATAATTATCTCTTACAAAAATAATCTCCTAACACATGGATACAGGGTCCACATAGTATTCTCCGTCTTCAGCGATCACGTGTTCAAGGAAGAATGCGGCCAATTCCTCTTGAATTGCTCGCAGACGATCTGGTGTTAGGAGTTCATCCCGCATCCGAAACATCTAATTTGAAGTAGGGGGTCAATACATGAAATGATGCTATAAATTTGTGAATATTATTGATTGCTTACGCACTTCAAATTGTTCATCAGTGTAGCCCCGCTCACAGGTCGTGTGGCGGATGGACTCGCAAATGTAGTATCCACAATAATCATTCCCGGGTTCCTGCCACAACCACTTTACAAGAAATAGAGCTCAATCAAACTGATAAGCAAGAATGCCAAATTGGTATTGATGAAACTAGCTAGCGCTTGAATCAAGATATAGGAGATGCGCGCGCGGAACATGCTACTATATAGTACTTACTTTCGGGTATCTAAATTGTAGCTTCTTCGGCAGTCCCGGAGCTTTTTTGATGAATTTTTTCCAAGCCCTGCCAGACAAAGGAAACAATTAGTTGATATCAGAAATGAAGTTGCTGATATATATGCATGGTGGATAATATTGATCGATTTAACTTACCTGGCTAGCATTTGAGTCGTGTCCGCATACTCCTCGGGATCTTTACGTTTAGAGTCGAAGACAGTTACTATTCCCTTCTCAAGCTTAATCTCTAAGAGAATATAGTGGAAGCTGCGCACGAATGCATGAGATCATTACATCACTATAAACTTGACTGATATATATAAGGGAAACCAAATATGCACAAGACATTAACACTCACTTGAAGTTGTAAGGAAAGAGTATTATATCTTTGTTTTCATTTACCTCCAACGATCGTAGCAAGTTGGTCTCGGTATCGCCGGGACGCAATTTAACCTCGGTTGCATCTATGAGGTATGTGTTAATAAACCCAATATCACCTACTTGTCTTTTCTTCAATTCGACGATCTTCAATCTGCATAATATAGTGAGTATAATTATAAATACATGCAATGAAGATCAGCTATATAGAGAGACTTAATGACAGAAGTAGTACTACTTACAGACAGTAGCAGGTGATCGTTGTTTTATCGAGGGCCAATTGATTGAAAAATTGATAGAACTCCTCAAATGGAACAGGCAACAGGTCAATTCCAACGAGGTCATGCTCCGGTTTAACTCTCAAATACAAGTTATTCCTCCCCCCAGACTCTCTGCAGATTTTCATGTACCAATCATGCAATCTTCGCATATTCGTTGATAGAGATCTTTCATTTTTGACGAGAGGCTTTTTGTACTCGTATCTTTCTATCTGCACGTCCATGAAATCATAGTGTACATCGTCGGACGCATAATCTGCAAGATTGGTATAACCGGGCACCATCCTCGGATCATTAGCGACCATGTCGCTAGACACCTTGAGCGGGGGGCACGATTGGTTCGCTTGTTCGCCGAGCTGGGCAATTTGTTTCCCAGCTCGCCCTTCTGCTAACCTCTGATCACTTTTTGTACTTCCGGACCGCTTGGCATCTTGAAATGTCTTTTGAATAATGCGGTCATAGTTGCCCTTCGGCTTACTTTTCGCTGGTTGCTTCAGGGCAGCAAGAGTGCGCTTTGCTTTCACCGCATCTATCTTCTCCTCTGGAGGTGGATGTCTCTGTGCTTTCAACCCTTCAAAAAAGTCCTTCACTTCGCCTTCAGCGATCTTCGTGTTTTCCTCGTCGGACCTCTCGTACGGTAACTTCTCTAGAGGCGTGAGAGGAGGACCGAATCTGCATCGCCTCCCGCCTCTGGCTGTACTGGTAGACGTCGCCGGACCAGACGAAGCGGCTGTCTTTTTTACTTGCTTAGGCGCCGGAGCAGGAGCAGCCGGAGCGGCGGCAGGTCTCTTCCGCCCTTGCTGATTAGGCGAAGGAGGAGCTGGCTGTCTGCTCGGGCGCGCCGGCGGCGAAGGAGGCGGAGTGCCGCCACGCGCCGGCGGCGAAGGAGGCGGTGTGTCGCCACGCGCCGGAGAAGGAGCCGGAGTGCCCTGATGGTCACTCGCCGGAGAAGGAGCCGGAGTGCCCTGATGGTCACTCGCCGGAGGAGGAGGCGGTGGAGGAGGCGCAGTGCCCTGACTCGTCGGAGGAGGAGGAGGAGGAGGCGGAGGCGTCCAGTTCAGAATGTTGATTAGGTCCTTCCGCCATAGGCATGGAGTCTTCAGTGAAGAACCCAGCCGAGTCTCCCCTTCACCGGTAGGGTGGTCAAGCTGGAGCTCCTCAAATCCCTCCGTTATTTCGTCGACCATCATCCTAGCATATCCTTCTGGAATGGGCCGGCAGTGAAAAGTGTCGTCTGGTCCAGAAGGATAAACAGAGCCAGCAGTCGCCTTGACCTTCAGATTCATCCACTATGCCATAAGGTGGCAATTTTGTGCCTGCGTGATAGCATCCACAGGATTCCTGGCAGTAGCCGTCAAGGTAAGCTCTGGCTGAAGCAGCTCGGTGGAAGCCACGCTGCTTCTCCGCTGAGATGGCGGGGTAGCTTCGGGGGAAGCTTCGGCAATTCTTTCCCGATCTGCTTCCCGTTCCTCTATCGCTTGTATTCTGGCCCGTAGCGCCTGGATTTCGGTCATCTCCATTTTCTTCCTCCTGTCGTGGCATTTGTAGCCTCCTGCGTCCGGAAACCCAGCACGCCACGGAAGGGAGCCTGGCGTGCCTCGTGTCCGTCCAGGGTGCTCAGGATTCCCGAGGGCCATTGTCAGCTCGTCGTTCTCTCTGTCGGGGATGAACGTCCCTGCATGCGCTGCATTGATATACTGCTGCATCTTCCTGAGTGGTGTTTCCAATTGCTTGTCCGTCCAAATGCACCACCCTGTTACAGGGTCCAAGGATCCGCCAGCCCCGAAGAACCAAGTCCGGCAACGTTCTGGCCAGTGCATTGTCTCTGGTTCGATCCCTTTCTGAAGCAGATCATTCTCAGCCCTGGCCCACTTAGGCCGGGCTACGAGGTAGCCGCCCGACCCCGTGCGATGGTGATGCATCTTCTTTGCAGCATTTATCCGGTTTGTCTCCGACATCTTCTGACTCTTTTCCGACTTCTTATGGGCCACAAATGCGGGCCAGTCATCTTTGATCTTCTCATATATGCCCACGAATTCTGGAGTCGTTTTCTCTCTGACAAACGTATTCAGTTTTTTCTTCCATGCCCTGAATTGGTCTGCCATCTTCGAAAGTGCAGCAGACTTGATTAAGTCCTCTATAACTGGCTTCGCCGGATCAACCTCTTGCGGTAGGACGAAGTTTGACTTCAGCTCAGTCCAAAGATCTTCTTTCTGCATATCAGTGACATAAGTCACCTGAGCGTCTTTTGCAGCCGGCTTTAACCATTGATGGATGCTGATCGGGATCTTGTCCCTAACCAGAACCCCGCACTGATTAACAAATGCGTTCTTTGTGCGGATGGGTGCAATCGGCTCGCCGGAGCGCGAGATTTCTGAGATCTCAAACTTTTCATCCGGCCTCAACTTTTTCTTCGCTCCTCGTCTCTTTACCGAAGATTTGCTCGATCCGGAGGGCTAGAAAAGGAACAAAGACGAGAGTTAATGAATGAATCAATTAACTAGTCAGCACATGCTTAACTAACATATATACCTCCTGGCCGGACTCGGTTCGGTCACCGGAGCCAGCATCACGGTCTCCTTCTTGCACCGGCATTGGGTCACCGGAGCCGTCCTCACGGTCTACTTCTTCCATGTGCATTGGGTCACCGAATTCATCAATATCATAGCCTAGATCTTCCAGCTGCAGCTCTTGTTCGACCTGCTCATCGGTGTCGTTGAGAAACGACCTGACGGCATTTTGCCCGTCTGCGATTATGTCCATCAACATCGCTTCTTGTGCTAGGTCTCGGGTGTTGTCGTCCATTGTTTCTACAAATATTTACAACATGCCAATTATTATTCAAACATGACAGATGGATATATTAATGGCAAACGTAGAACTAGCTTCAACCCTCGACTGCTCGGCGATCCACAAACCCTAGACCCCCTCATGTCACATTTTGTCTAGCTAGTGTCAAAGGATTCAACAAAACCAATACTTCATCATTAGGCAAAAGTAACAGTAGAATGATGGTACGAAGCTCTCCAAAGTTGTTTTGGAACGGAGTCCCAGATAAGATAATCCATAACAAAAGACGGATTAACCTATCAGGAACTCCGTTCCAAAACATCTTTGCATAACTTCGTACCAACATGCCCCGGTTACTTCTGGCAAATGATGAAGTCATGGAATTTTTCAATACTTTGACACTAGCTAGGCAACCTCTCTCGACCCCTCGACCCCCGACTGCTCGGCGATCCACAAACATTTTTTGCTGTATTTAGAGTTGCTTTATTTATTTTACTTCCTTTATTTATTTTCTTTGTTGCTTTATTTATTTTATTTTGTTTATACTTAATTACAACAAAATACTTATTGTTGCTATTTATTTCTAAGTTGTTTTTTGCTGTATTTAGAGTTGCTTTATTTATTTTATTTTCTTTGTTTATTTCTAAGTTGTTTTTTGCTGTATTTAGAGTTGCTTTATTTATTTTACTTTCTTTATTTATTTTCTTTGTTGCTTTATTTATTTTATTTTGTTTATACTTACAACAAAATACTTATTGTTGCTATTTATTTTTCAAGTTTGTTTTGTTTTGTTTTGTTTTGTTAGTGCAAGTAGTATTGAAATTTGAATAGTACAAACGGACAATGGTATCACACTCGTTTGTTACAAAGTTGGCATGGTATCATCATAATAGTTGCGGAAATAACTCTTCACTTTTTCTTCGCTTGTGTCATTTGCTTATTGCGCCGTAACCATGGATAATCTTCATCGTTTATCAGGATGCTTGGGTCAGCCTTGACTTTGAAGGGAGGAATTTCATGAAACTTTTCATAATCTTCAGACATGTCTGTCTTGCCCTCCACTCCCAGGATGTCCCTTTTTCCTGAAAGAACTATGTGGCGCTTTGGCTCATCGTATGATATATTCGCTTCCTTATCTTTTCTTTTTCTCGGTCTGGTAGACATGTCCTTCACATAGATAACCTGTGCCACATCATTGGCTAGGACGAACGGTTCGTCAGTGTATCCAAGATTTTTCAGATCCACTGTTGTCATTCCGTACTGTGGGTCTACCTGTACCCCGCCTCCTGACAGATTGACCCATTTGCACTTAAACAAAGGGACCTTAAAATCATGTCCGTAGTCAAGTTCCCATATGTCCACTATGTAACCATAATATGTGTCCTTTCCCCTCTCGGTTGTTGCATCAAAGCGGACACCGCTGTTTTGGTTGGTGCTCTTTTGATCTTGGACAATCGTGTAAAATGTATTCCCATTTATCTCGTATCCTTTGTAAATCAATACAGTCGAAGATGGTCCCCTGGACAACAAATACAACTCATCACAAACAGTGTTGTCACCTCTGAGACGTGTTTCCAACCAACTGCTGAAAGTCCTGATGTGTTCACGTGTAATCCAGTCGTCGCACTGCTCCGGGTGTTTGGAGCGCAGACTGTTCTTGTCACTAGTAGATAAAGGGGGATCAGACCCGGTTCATTTGGGCCTTTAGCCCCGGTTCTGGAACCGGGGCAACAGGGTCGGTACTAATACTCTGACCCTTTAGTCCCGGTTCAATCCAGAACCGGGGCAAAAGGGTGTCCACGTGGCCTGTGCACTGAGTCCAGGCAGGAGGGGCTTTAGTCCCGGTTGGTGGTACCAACCGGGACCAAAAGGCTTCCACGCGTCAGCATTTCTGTGGCTGTGGTTTTTGTTTTTTTTTTTGAAAGGGGAGGGGGGGTTTTAGGTTTTGGGGGGTTAATTTAGGTGTTTCATATATTGTGTTAGCTAGCTAATTAATAGAGAGAAGTGTTCTCTCTTATGTCCGTGCTTGGTCGACGCTACATACTACACATACGTATATAGAGAGGACTAGAGTCACGCTAGCTAGCTAGCTAGCTGCTAGCTACTAAGCAAACGAAGGAAACAGAAGATCGTATAATCAACATATATATATGCATACAGAGAGAAGTAATATCGACCACCTCTCCTTCTCCGAGAGATTGGTCGAACAACAAGTTCTCGTATATCTATCCGACACTACCGGGCACATATATACAATAATTATCTCTTACAAAAATAATCTCCTAACACATGGATGCATGGTCCACATAGTATTCTCCGTCTTCAGCGATCACGTGTTCAAGGAAGAATGCCGCCAATTCCTCTTGAATTGCTCGCAGTCGATCTGGTGTTAGGAGTTCATCCCGCATCCGAAACATCTAATTTGAAGTAGGGGGTCAATACATGAAATGATGCTATAAATTTGTGAATATTATTGATTGCTTACGCACTTCAAATTGTTCATCAGTGTAGCCCCGCTCACAGGTCGTGTGGCGGATGGACTCGCAAATGTAGTATCCACAATAATCATTCCCGGGTTCCTGCCACAACCACTTTACAAGAAATAGAGGTCAATCAAACTCATAAGGAAGAATGCCAAATTGGTATTGATGAAACTAGCGCTTGAATCAAGATATAGGAGATGCGCGCGCGGAACATGCTACTATATAGTACTTACTTTCGGGTATCTAAATTGTAGCTTCTTCGGCAGTCCCGGAGCTTTTTTGGTGAATTTTTTCCAAGCCCTGCCAGACAAAGAAAACAATTAGTTGATATCAGAAATGAAGTTGCTGATATATATGCATGGTGGATAATATTGATCGATTTAACTTACCTGGCTAGCATTTGAGTCATGTCCGCATACTCCTCGGGATCTTTACGTTTAGAGTCGAAGACAGTTACTACTCCCTTCTCAAGCTTAATCTCTAAGAGAATATAGTGGAAGCTGCGCACGAATGCATGAGATCATCAATTACATCACTATAACCTTGACTAATATATAAGGGAAACCAAATATGCACAAGACATTAACACTCACTTGAAGTTGTAAGGAAAGAGTATTATATCTTTGTTTTCATTTACCACCAACGATCGTAGCAAGTTGGTCTCGGTATCGTCGGGACGCAATTTAACCTCGGTTGCATCTATGAGGTATGTGTTAATAAACCCAATATCACCTACTTGTCTTTTCTTCAATTCGACGATCTTCAATCTGCATAATATAGTGAGGATAATTATAAATACATGCAATGAAGATCAGCTATATAGAGAGACTTAATGACAGAAGTAGTATTACTTACAGACAGTAGCAGGTGACCGTTGCTTTATCGAGGGCCAATTGATTGAAAAACTGATAGAACTCCTCAAATGGAACATGCAACAGGTCAATTCCAACGAGGTCATGCTCCGGTTTAACTGTCAAATACAAGTTATTCCTCCCCCCAGACTCTCTGCAGATTTTTCAAGTACCAATCATGCAATCTTCGCATATTCGTTGATAGAGATCTTTCATTTTTGACGAGAGGCTTCCCGTACTCGTATCTTTGCATCTGCACTTCCATGAAATCATAGTGGACATCGTCGGACGTGTAATCTGCAAGATTGGTATAACCGGGCACCATCCTCGGATCATTAGCGACCATGTCGCTAGACACCTTGAGCGGGGGGCACGATTGGTTCGCTTGTTCGCCGAGCTGGGCAATTTGTTTCCCAGCTCGCCCTTCTGCTAACCTCTGATCACTTTTTGTACTTCCGGACCGCTTGGCATCTTGAAATGTCTTTTGAATAATGCGGTCATAGTGGCCCTTCGGCTTACTTTTCGCTGGTTGCTTCAGGGCAGCAAGAGTGCGCTTTGCTTTCACCGCATCTATCTTCTCCTCCGGAGGTGGATGTCTCTGTGCTTTCAACCCTTCAAAAAAGTCCTTCACTTCGCCTTCAGCGATCTTCGTGTTTTCCTCGTCGGACCTCTCGTACGGTAACTTCTCTAGAGGCGTGAGAGAAGGACCGAATCTGCATCGCCTCTCGCCTCTGGCTGTACTGGTAGACGTCGCCGGACCAGACGAAGCGGCTGTCTTTTTTACTTGCTTAGGCGCCGGAGCAGGAGCAGCCGGAGCGGCGGCAGGTCTCTTCCGCCCTTGCTGATTAGGCGAAGGAGGAGCTGGCTGTCTGCTCGGGCGTGCCGGCGGCGAAGGAGGCGAAGTGCCGCCACGCGCCGGCGGCGAAGGAGGCGGTGTGCCGCCACGCGCCGGAGAAGGAGCCGGAGTGCCCTGATGGTCACTCGCCGGAGAAGGAGCCGGAGTGCCCTGATGGTCACTCGCCAGAGGAGGAGGCGGTGGAGGAGGCGGAGTGCCCTGACTCGTCGGAGGAGGAGGAGGAGGCGGAGGCGTCCAGTTCAGAATGTTGATTAGGTCCTTCCGCCATAGGCATGGAGTCTTCAGTGAAGAACCCAGCCGAGTCTCCCCTTCACCGGTAGGGTGGTCAAGCTGGAGCTCCTCAAATCCCTCCGTTATTTCGTCGACCATCACCCTAGCATATCCTTCTGGAATCGGCCGGCAGTGAAAAGTGTCGTCTGGTCCAGAAGGATAAACAGAGCCAGCAGCCGCCTTGACCTTCAGATTCATCCACTGTGCCATAAGGTGGCAATTTTGTGCCTGCGTGATAGCATCCACAGGATTCCTGGCAGTAGCCGTCAAGGCAAGCTCTGGCTGAGGCAGCTCGGTGGAAGCCACGCTGCTTCTCCGCTGAGATGGCGGGGTAGCTTCGGGGTTCGGCAATTCTTTCCCGATCTGCTTCCCGTTCCTCTATCGCTTGTATTCTGGCCCGCAGCGCCTGGATTTCGGTCATCTCCATTTTCTTCCTCCTGTCGTGGCATTTGTAGCCTCCTGCGTCCGGAAACCCAGCACGCCACGGAAGGGAGCCTGGCGTGCCTCGTGTCCGTCCAGGGTGCTCAGGATTCCCGAGGGCCATTGTCAGCTCGTCGTTCTCTCTGTCGGGGATGAACGTCCCTGCATGCGCTGCTTTGATATACTGCCGCATCTTCCTGAGTGGTGTTTCCAATTGCTTGTCCGTCCAAATGCACCACCCTGTTACAGGGTCCAAGGATCCGCCAGCCCCGAAGAACCAAGTCCGGCAACGTTCTGGCCAGTGCATTGTCTCTGGTTCGATCCCTTTCTGAAGCAGATCATTCTCAGCCCTGGCCCACTTAGGCCGGGCTACGAGGTAGCCGCCCGACCCCGTGCGATGGTGATGCATCTTCTTTGCAGCATTTATCCGGTTTGTCTCCGACATCTTCTGACTCTTTTCCGACTTCTTATGGGCCACAAATGCGGGCCAGTCATCTTTGATCTTCTCATATATGCCCACGAATTCTGGAGTCGTTTTCTCTCTGACAAACGTATTCAGTTTTTTCTTCCATGCCCTGAATTGGTCTGCCATCTTCGAAAGTGCAGCAGACTTGATTAAGTCCTCTATAACTGGCTTCGCCGGATCAATCTCTCGCGGTAGGACGAAGTTTGACTTCAGCTCAGTCCAAAGATCTTCTTTCTGCATATCAGTGACATAAGTCACCTGAGCGTCTTTTGCAGCCGGCTTTAACCATTGATGGATGCTGATCGGGATCTTGTCCCTAACCAGAACCCCGCACTGATTAACAAATGCGTTCTTTGTGCGGATGGGTGCAATCGGCTCGCCGGAGCGCGAGATTTCTGAGATCTCAAACTTTTCATCTGGCCTCAACTTTTTCTTCGCTCCTCGTATCTTTACCGAAGATTTGCTCGATCCGGAGGGCTAGAAAAGGAACAAAGACGAGAGTTAATGAATGAATCAATTAACTAGTCAGCACATGCTTAACTAACATATATACCTCCTGGCCGGACTCGGTTCGGTCACCGGAGCCAGCATCACGGTCTCCTTCTTGCACCGGCATTGGGTCACCGGAGCCGTCCTCACGGTCTACTTCTTCCATGTGCATTGGGTCACCGAATTCATCAATATCATAGCCTAGATCTTCCAGCCGCAGCTCTTGTTCGACCTGCTCATCGGTGTCGTTGAGAAACGACCTGACGGCATTTTGTCCGTCTGCGATTATGTCCATCAACATCGCTTCTTGTGCTAGGTCTCGGGTGTTGTCGTCCATTGTTTCTACAAATATTTACAACATGCCAATTATTATTCAAACATGACAGATGGATATATTAATGGCAAACGTAGAACTAGCTTCAACCCTCGACTGCTCGGCGGTCCACAAACCCTAGACCCCCTCATGTCACATTTTGTCTAGCTAGTGTCAAAGGATTCAACAAAACCAATACTTCATCATTAGGCAAAAGTAACAGTAGAATGATGGTACGAACCTCTCCAAAGTTGTTTTGGAACGGAGTCCCAGATAAGATAATCCGTAACAAAAGACGGATTAACCTATCAGGAACTCCGTTCCAAAACATCTTTGCATAACTTCGTACAAACATGCCCCGGTTACTTCTGGCAAATGATGAAGTCATGGAATTTTTCAATACTTTGACACTAGCTAGGCAACCTCTCTCGACCCCTCGACCCCCGACTGCTCGGCGATCCACAAACCCTAGACCCCCTCATGTCACATTTTGTCTAGCTATAGTGTCAAAGGATTCAACAAAACCAATACTTCATCATTAGGCGAAAGTAACAGTAGCATGATGGTACGAAGCTCTCCAAAGTTGTTTTGGAACGAAGTCCCAGATAAGATAATCCGTAACAAAAGACGGATTATCCTATCAGGAACTCCGTTCCAGAACATCTTTGCATAACTTCGTACCAACATGCCCCGGTTACTTCTGGCAAATGATGAAGTCATGGAATTCTTCAATACTTTGACACTAGCTAGGCAACCTCTCTCGACCCCTCGACCCCCGACTGCTCGGCGATCCACAACCCTAGACCCCCTCATGTCACATTTTGTCTAGTGTCAAAGGATTCAACAAACCAATACTTCATCATTAGGCGAAAGTAATAATAGTTGCGGAAATAACTCTTCACTTTTTCTTCGCTTGTGTCATTTGCTTATTGCGCCGTAACCATGGATAATCTTCATCGTTTATCAGGATGCTTGGGTCAGCCTTGACTTTGAAGGGAGGAATTTCATGAAACTTTTCATAATCTTCAGACATGTCTGTCTTGCCCTCCACTCCCAGGATGTCCCTTTTTCCTGAAAGAACTATGTGGCGCTTTGGCTCATCGTATGATGTATTCGCTTCCTTATCTTTTCTTTTTCTCGGTCTGGTAGACATGTCCTTCACATAGATAACCTGTGCCACATCATTGGCTAGGACGAACGGTTCGTCATTGTATCCAAGATTTTTCATATCCACTGTTGTCATTCCGTACTGTGGGTCTACCTGTACCCCGCCTCCTGACAGATTGACCCATTTACACTTAAACAAAGGGACCTTAAAATCATGTCCGTAGTCAAGTTCCCATATGTCCACTATGTAACCATAATATGTGTCCTTTCCCCTCTCGGTTGTTGCATCAAAGCGGACACCGCTGTTTTGGTTGGTGCTCTTTTGATCTTGGACAATCGTGTAAAATGTATTTCCATTTATCTCGTATCCTTTGTAAATCAATACAGTCGAAGATGGTCCCCTGGACAACAAGTACAACTCATCACAAACAGTGTTGTCACCTCTGAGACGTGTTTCCAACCAACTGCTGAAAGTCCTGATGTGTTCACGTGTAATCCAGTCGTCGCACTGCTCCGGGTGTTTGGAGCGCAGACTGTTCTTGTGTTCATCGACATACGGGGTCACCAATGTAGAGTTCTGTAGAACTGTGTAGTGTGCTTGAGACCAAGAATAACCGTCCCTGCATATTATTGAGTCCCTTCCAAGCGTGCCTTTTCTAGTCAGTCTGCCCTCGTACCGCGATTTAGGGAGACCTATCTTATTAAGGCCAGGAATGAAGTCAACACAAAACCCGATGACATCCTCTGTTTGATGGCCCATGGAGATGCTTCCTTCTGGTCTGGCGCGGTTACGGACATATTTCTTTAGGACTCCCATGAACCTCTCAAACGGGAACATATTGTGTAGAAATACGGGCCCCAGAATGACAATCTCGTCGACTAGATGAACTAGGACGTGTGTCATGATATTGAAGAAGGATGGTGGGAACACAAGCTCGAAACTGACTCGACAATGACCCGGCGAAGATCATCATTTGGTTCCTCTTGATCTTCAGCAGCTTCACCCGTTGCAGCATCATTGGGCACATCGTCTGCTTCCTCTTGATCTTCACCAGCTCCCCCCATTGCAGCATCACCGTATTCAGGGGGCACATAGTTGTCATCGTACTCTTCTTCTTCGCCGTCTTCCATCATAACCCCTATTTCACCGTGCCTCGTCCAAACATTATAGTGTGGCATGAAACCCTTGTAAAGCAGGTGGGAGTGAAGGATTTTTCGGTTAGAGTAAGACATCGTATTCACACATTGAGTGCATGGACAACACATAAAACCATTCTGCTTGTTTGCCTCTGCCACATTTAGAAACTCACGCACGCCCTTAATGTACTCGGAGGTGTGTCTGTCACCGTACATCCATTGGCGGTTCATCTGCGTGCATTTATATATAATTAAGTGTGTCAAAAACCATTACAGAACATCATAAATAGATAATTAAGTGACCAAATGGATAAAAGTTCATCATCACATTAAAACCAAAGTACATACATATATAGTTCTCATCTAACAACATATATAGCTCTCCATACACATCGAAACTATGTAAAACATTTCAACGCGAAAACAAATGCTATCATAATCGCAACCAAGGAAACAATTGATCCAACGGCATAATGATACCAAGCCTCGGTATTAATGGCATATTTTCTAATCTTTTTAATCTTCAACCGCATTGCATCCATCTTGATCTTGTGATCATCGACGACATCCGCAACATGCAACTCCAATATCATCTTCTCGTCCACAATTTTTTTTATTTTTTCCTTCAAGAATTTGTTTTCTTCTTCAACTAAATTTAACCTCTCGACAATAGGTTCCATCTTGATCTTGTGATCATCGATAACTTCCGCAACATGCAACTCCAATTCCATCTTCTCCTCCTCCATTTTTTCCAATTTTTTCTTTAACGAAATGTTTTCCACTTCAACTAAATTTAACCTCTCCACAAGAGGGTCGGTTGGAATTTCCGGTTCAACTACCTCCTAGACATAATAAAACATCTATGCATGTCAGGTTGGTCGGCATAACTATCATAAGCACTAAAACAAATAGTTATAAATTAAAGATAATATACCACATCCGAATCGTAGACCGGACGAGGGCCCACGTGGGCGGATATCGAAACCATCGCACTATATAATAACAAGCAATAATAAACGTAAGAAAATTAGACAAATATCTATCTAAAGCAATAATAAAAGTAAGAAAAGCATGGACATAACAAGAGGCTCACCACGGTGGTGCCGGTGACGAGATCGGCGGGGGCGATCGACGGCGGCGAAGACGGGGACGGGACGTGACGGACCGCTAAACCTAGACAAATCTCGAAGAAAATAGAGCTTCGAGAGGAGAAAAGCTTAACTAGTGTGGCTCGGGCATTCCACCGAACATGTTGGGTGCATAGGAGGTGAGCTAGAGCACCACTAACCCCTCTCCCCCTCGGCCAGAAAAAAAACAGAGCAGTGAGCTCTGCTCTTGAGTGAGGGGGTATATATAGGCAACTCACTGGTCCCGGTTGGTGCTACAAACCGGGGCTAAAGGGGTGCCTTTGGTCCCGGTTCATAAAACAAACCGGGACTAATAGTGGTGGGCCAGGAGCAAGAGCCATTGGTCCCGGTTTTTAGCTCCAACCGGGACCAATAGGTCCAGACGAACCGGGACCAATGGCCCACGTGGCCCGGCCGGCCCCCTGGGCTAACGAACCGGGTCCAGTACCCCTATTGGTCCCGGTTCTAGATTGAACCGGGGCTAATGGGCTGGACCAATGCCCTGTTTTCTACTAGTGCTAATCGATTGTGCATTTGCATTCAAACGCAAATTTTAAATAATGCACAAATTTAGGGGGAGCTCTTGCTTATCACATACTTCTCAAAGCGACGATATTATTCATTGATTATATCCTTTGTCGAAGCTTTGATCTATATGTTGTCATCAATTACCAAAAAGGGGGAGATTGAAAGTGCAACTAATCCCCGGGTGGTTTTGGCAATTAATAACAACATATATATCATTGAACTAATATTTACTTGAGAATCGTTTCAGAGAAGTTCAGTGATATGGGTATGGCAATGTCTGAAGAAGTGGACCCCTCAAAATGCTAAGGCAAGCATTGGCAAATGCTCAAGACTCCATTTTTGGTTTAGTGATCCAAGATCACATTGAGTCCATAGGAAAAGCCAATACTATTAAAAGGGGATGAGGTTGTGTTGATGATCTGGTTGCTCAAGTGCTTAGTGATATATCTCCTTCAACTATCAGCAACATTCACTACTAAACACACTCATAAGTAATCTCGGACAAACCGATTTTCCAAACTCAGTCCCACCGAGATGAACCACCTCAGCCATAAGCCAAACCCTAGAAAAATCGGTCAATCCGAGTTTGAGTTCGGTCTCACCGAAACATGAGCTGCCAAGCTTCTGTAACCGTTGACATCATTTCGGAATAACCGAGTTGGTGATTTCGGTCCCACCGAAACTGGCAAGTTCCTATCTTTACTCAAATCAGACAAACCGAGATGGTATTTTCGGTCCCACCGAAAACCCTAACGTTCACTATATTTGAACTTTCGGTCTGACCGAGTTTCCACTTCGGTCTCACCGAGATTGCTCAATTATGTGTGTAACGGTTGGATTTTGTGTGGAGGCTATATATACCCCTCCACCCCCTCTTCATTCGTGGAGAGAGCCATCAGAAAGAACTACCACTCCTACCTTACACTTTCTGAGAAGAGAACTACCTACCCTTGTGTTGAGATCAAGTTGCTCCATTCCTACCATATGAAACTTGATTTCTAACCTTCCCAAGTTGCTTTCCACTCAATCCTTTCTTCCACCACAGCCATATCAGTGAGGAGAGTTGAGTGTTGGGGAGATTATCATTTGAAGCACAAGAGCAAGGAGTTCATCATCATCTACAACATCTGTTACCTTTTGGAGGGTGGTGCCTCCTAGATTGGTTAGGTGTCGCTTGGGAGCCTCCGTCATCGAGATGTGGAGTTGAACCAAGAAGTTTGTAAGGGCAAGGAGATCGCCTACTTCGTGAAGATCTACCCCGAGTAAGGCTAGCCCTCCGTGGGCGTAGGCCATGATGGAATAGACAAGGTTGCTTCTTCGTGGACCCTTCGTGGGTGGAGCCCTCCGTGGACTCGCGCAGCCGTTACCCTCCGTGGGTTGAAGTCTCCATCAACGTGGATGTACGATAGCACTACCTATCGGAACCACGGGAAAAATCATTGCGTCTCCAAATTGCGTTTGATCTTCTCCACCTCTCTTTACTACATGTGCAATTTACTTTCCGCTGCTTATACTCTAGAATTGCATGTGTAGGGTGATGCTTGAATTGATCATAACTGAGAATCTGCCAAAAACTGTTCATGATCAAAAGGCAGAATTTTTATATTTACAAGTAGTCTAATCACCCCCCCCCTCTAGACATACTTTCGATCCTACACGTCAAGATCCCCAAGGTCACGGAAGAGGCCATCATCTCAGCATTCTCAGATGGCGTCCGCGATGTCAAGATGAAGGAGGAGCTCGCCATCCACGAAGATCTGTGCACGACCCTGGAGTTTTTCAACCTCGCGAACAAGTGCGCGAGAGCTGAGTAGGGGTGCCTCTCCCTCGTCGAGATCCACACCATTGACCCTAAAGACAAGAAGGCCAAGGGAAAGGACGTGAAGCGCAAGGGGGTGGCCGTGCTCGCGGCCGAACCAGAGATGAAGCATGGCCGCGACCAGCCGGAGTCATCCAAGAGAAGCCGACTGTTCTGCGCCTTCCACGACGTGCATAGCCACAACACCAATGACTATGAAGAGCTCAAGGCCATCCGCGAAGGGTGCATCGGCCAACGCCCCGAGCGCCGCAACCGGGGCGACGACCATGGAGGAAGCTGGACCGGGGGGTGCCGGGACGACCGCGGCCCCCGTCAGGAGTGGCGTGATCAGCCTCGTGAGTACCGCTGGCACGATCAGCCTCGCGAGGGTGCGTGGAGGGACCGGCCTCGTGAGGGTGCCTAGAGGGACCAGCCTTGCGAGGACCGTTCTCAGGGCAAGGCCGGCCTCCCTCCGCCACCACCACCAAGGAGGAACCATGACCAGGATGAGGGGGCTGGGGGCTTCCAAGAGCCTCGCGCCATCGCCTGCATCTTGGGCGATGCGCATGCCCCAGCCTCTCGGCGCCTCTTCAAGCAGTTCGCCCGAGAAGTAAACACGACTATCCCCAAGCTCGAAGCCATGCGCCCACTCAGGTGGTCCAAGTGCGCCATCTCCTTCAGCTCAGCAGACCAGCTCAAGTGCGCGGTGATTTTCGGCGCCCTCCTGTTGCTCTGCTCACCCGTCATCAGCAACGTCCAAGTCACCAAGACCCTCATCGACTGCGGCGCAGCGCTCAATGTCCTGTCCGTTGAGACGTTCGATAGCCTCCAAGTGCCATACGATCAGCTACAGCCTACCAAGCCCTTCTCAGGAGTGACTGGCGGCTCCACCACCCTGATAGGGCAGGTTCGCCTACCTCTCACCTTTGGCAAGCGCAACAACTACCGCACCGAGCTCATCGACTTTGATGTCACCCACATCCATCTTCCCTACAACGCCATCCTTGGGTACCCAGCCCTGGCCAAGTTCATGGCGGTGACTCTCCACGGCTACAATGTCGTCAAGATGTCAAGAAGCGGTGGTGTCATCACGGTTGCCTGCGAAGAAAAGGACGCGGTGTGCTCCCTCGAGCGCGCTTACCATGCTGCGGCGGTCGAGGATCCAGACAATGATGGCGCCATCTACCCTCCTGAGGCCATCTCCAAGAAGAAGAAGCAGTTGCTGCACCAGGGGCCTCAGGAGAGCAGCGTTACCACCTCGGGACCCGCACCCAGGAATGGGGTGCCTCCCTCCCTCGCATAGGAAGGTGCGCCCGACGCTCCCCTCGGGCTGGGCTCAGGGCTCTCCTTTGGAGGGCCTCCGACCTAGCCAATGTCTCAAGGGAGGCGCTCGGGCACCATATGGAAGCGTGCGTCACCGCACGTTTCCCTCCGCAGGCCTCAAGGCGTGAGGCACCAAGTGCTCAGGAGTTCGTCAACCAGACCATCGAAGACTTGCAGGTGCCAAGGGCAATGCGGGGCGAGCGCCGCCCAACACCTCGTAGTGCAGCTGTCGCCCCAGGCTTGGGCGAGAGGCTGCATGTCTACGTCAACATCCCATGACTCAACAGGATCGCGTCTCAAGAGCTCTACTGGCCATCTCAGGTGGGCTGGTACGAGGGTCCCCCTCACAACTACGTTCGCATGCCCTTCGGCTTGCCGAACCAGGCAGCCCTGCACCAGCGCCACATGCGGGAGGTCCTGGCGACTCGCGAGACCAGGCATCAGGAGATCTTGGTGGATGTGGCCTCGGTTCTTCATGAGCTCTCGGAGCCTCCGGAGCCTCGCGAGGCCCCGGAGTCCGGCGGCTCATGAGGAGCGACATCTGCATCAAGCGTCTTCGGCTACATCAGCACCACTTCCGCAACTGTGCCAGGTAACAATTTCCAGTTTTGTTCGGCTGGGAGCGCCCCTCGGGCGGCATTATTCCCAGGTCGCATGGGCTTGCCCCTGCGGCTTGTATCATTCTTGCATCTTTAATTTACCTTGTTGCGGGCGCCCCTCGGGTTGCATCGTCCCTAGGCTGCCCGGGTCCATCCCGGTGGCATGTATCGTTCTTGCATCTTACCAGAACTAGTGTTACCTTTCCCATCAGCAGCTTTGAAATTATTTACCTGCCTGACCGGCACTTCGATGCCATGAGCGTTGTACGCCCTCACTGACCTGCCCGCGCTCGCCTCATGATTAAGGAAAAGCACGGCATCTGTGCTCGGGTCTGTCCGTGCAGCGTCGCCAAATCCAAGCGGCTGAGCTCTGGCTCGCAGGCCAGCCCCGTGTACGTCACCTCCCACGGTCCTTGGCGCCTCTCCCTTGCATGAGCTGAGTGTGAATAGGTGGGTAAGGGGCGCACGACACGGTGCCTCGTCGCTACGGGAGCCGCGCACCTGTTGTCTTTCCTTAGGATATCCGCATGAGAAGACTAGGTACGGCGTCTGTGCTCGGGTCCGTACCTGCAGCATCGATAAACCCAACAGCAGCGCTCTGTCTAGCGGGCCGGCCCGTTCACGTCACCTCCTGGGGTCGTTGGTGTCTGGCCTTCTCATGTGGCAACCTCGAGGGATTCACTCGGTGCAGGTTGCCTAACCATCTTGCAGGATTATCTCAGGAGCTCTCAATCAAGACCAGGTGCAACCCGCCTTGAGGTAGGACACCATGAGTCTTGCGCTGGCTCACGGATGCCCAGATACACCTCGTCTAGCCCTGCCATGTAAGCCACGTATCAGGGCGAGGTTGTACACGCCCCAGGGGATCTCCGCAGTAGGGAGTCCCCTCCCGCGTGCCAGTGGAAGCACCATGCTCCGTGCTGGCAGTCGACACGGTCGAGGAGCAGCTATGCCCGTGTAAGAACGGTAGCGCCATGCTCTGCGCTGATGATAAACAACTGGGGGTGGCCTCACGGCTACTTTAACCTCAGGGAGCCACCAGGCTCGGTGACTAGCCCCACCGCACTGCTTTCCCCTTGGGAGAGTAGCGCGAGGGGGCTGGGCACGGGGGCTACGCTCAGGTCACGCTTAGTTTACACCCCGCCAGGTCCCCTGGACCTGGTCGTCGCACAACCCTCCCGAGCGAAAGCTCGACAAGGACAGGTATGAGGTATGTTTGTACGTCAAGGGGGACCCTTGGGCATCACGACCCAAGGGTCTAACTGGTCATGTAGCCCCTCACCCCTTGGTCTCATCCTGGTGATCCGGACGACCCAACGGCAGCTGAGGTGTGCGCGGGGCCGGGCCCTGCCAAGGCAGAACACTAAGGCATGCTCCTGCATCTCCTTCCCAAAGGTTGTTTGTACGTCAAGGGGGACTCCTGAGCATCACGACTCAGAAGCCTAACTGGCCACGTAGCCCCTCACTCCCTGGTCTTGTCCTGGCGATCCGGACAAGCCGGCGGCGGCTGAGGTATGCGTGGGGTCGGGCCTTGTCGACGGAGCACACCAAGGCCTAGTCCAGCATTCTCTTTAGATTAAGACCCTGAGTAAAACTTTTTACTCTTTCTTGTTATATTCCTTTTTGGCATGTAAAATGTCCAAAAAGGTTTTCGGCATTGTCTGTAAGTTTGCGGCTCGCCGTACCATAAAGGGATATTAATAGAGCAGGTTGATTCGCATTACGTTTAGAGTTTTATTCACTCATCATAAATGTTCCCTTCCCACATCAGATTGACATATGTGCCTTGTCAATAAAGGTCTAAATACCAGGGGTTGTATTCAGCCCAGTATATGTTAAAAAGACCGATCACCTATAGGGAGTGTTCGGCGTCCTGGATGTTTGCCTTATATGCATCAGTTCCGAATCATATCTTGGGTCAATAGTTGGGTTGCCCGGCTCCTGTGCTTACCCCTATGTTCCCGATTGTTCGGCTAGGGTGTAAAGGGAGAACTACTACGATTGTACTTCTGGCTCGTCCGGTCAAGTACCTCAATAGAGAAAGCCGAAAACTGACCGTCATGATAAGCGAGAACCTCGTCCGCAATCCGGTGACTTAGTGTTATACTATGATCGATAGAGATCTACCCCGTGTTATACGAAGGGTTGGTTTTTGCCCAGCCCGGTGCAATTGGATGCCTTAAGTAAAGAAATATCATATCCGCACCAAGGGCTAGTACCTAGCCCCACATGTCAAGCTCCTACGACTAAGTGAAAGAAATAACGTCGCATAGTCCGATTACCTGGTTCGCTCCGCCTAAACCTCCTACACGGACCAAGACGTTGGATAAAGAGTGTACATGCATACGACCGAACACCCCAATACTATGTACATGGGGGCTGAAGCCGATGACTAGAAACTTTCAGATTTACATAAACAGTTACACAGGAGGTAAAAGACGCTGATATTATAATAAGCGCAAAAGTCATATACATCGGATTCATAAGCTTAAGTCTTTACATCCGCATACATCACTAGAAGATAACATCCTTCGAACACTGGCCTTCTATAAGCCGGGCGCCGTCGATGACGTCCTCGAAGTACCTCTCCGGCTTGCGGTGCTCCTTGCCGGCGGGTGGACCAGCAGTGGCAATATGCCCCGCATTCATCTTCACCTGGTGCACTTTGACATGAGCGAACGCCATCCAAGCACCTTCTATGCATGTCGAACGCGTCAATGCGTCGACCCACAGACTCGCCTCGACGAGCCGCTTCACCAACTTGAAATAGCTACTTTGGATTGGATTAGGTCCAGTTCAGAATGTTGATTAGGTCCTTCCGCCATAGGCATGGAGTCTTCAGTGAAGAACCCAGCCGAGTCTCCCCTTCACCGGTAGGGTGGTCAAGCTGGAGCTCCTCAAATCCCTCCGTTATTTCGTCGACCATCACCCTAGCATATCCTTCTGGAATCGGCCGGCAGTGAAAAGTGTCGTCTGGTCCAGAAGGATAAACAGAGCCAGCAGCCGCCTTGACCTTCAGATTCATCCACTGTGCCATAAGGTGGCAATTTTGTGCCTCCGTGATAGCATCCACAGGATTCCTGGCAGTAGCCGTCAAGGCAAGCTCTGGCTGAAGCAGCTCGGTGGAAGCCACGCTGCTTCTCCGCTGAGATGGCGGGGTAGCTTCGGGGGAAGCTTCGGCAATTCTTTCCCGATCTGCTTCCCGTTCCTCTATCGCTTGTACTCTGGCCCGCAGCGCCTGGATTTCGGTCATCTCCATTTTCTTCCTCCTGTCGTGGCATTTGTAGCCTCCTGCGTCCGGAAACCCAGCACGCCACGGAAGGGAGCCTGGCGTGCCTCGTGTCCGTCCATGGTGCTCAGGATTCCCGAGGGCCATTGTCAGCTCGTCGTTCTCTCTGTCGGGGATGAACGTCCCTGCATGCGCTGCTTTGATATACTGCCGCATCTTCCTGAGTGGTGTTTCCAATTGCTTGTCCGTCCAAATGCACCACCCTGTTACAGGGTCCAAGGATCCGCCAGCCCCGAAGAACCAAGTCCGGCAACGTTCTGGCCAGTGCATTGTCTCTGGTTCGATCCCTTTCTGAAGAATATCATTCTCAGCCCTGGCCCACTTAGGCCGGGCTACGAGGTAGCCGCCCGACCCCGTGCGATGGTGATGCATCTTCTTTGCAGCATTTATCCGGTTTGTCTCCGACATCTTCTGACTCTTTTCCGACTTCTTATGGGCCACAAATGCGGGCCAGTCATCTTTGATCTTCTCATATATGCCCACGAATTCTGGAGTCGTTTTCTCTCTGACAAACGTATTCAGTTTTTTCTTCCATGCCCTGAATTGGTCTGCCATCTTCGAAAGTGCATAAGACTTGATTAAGTCCTCTTTAACTGGCTTCGCCGGATCAACCTCTCGCGGTAGGACGAAGTTTGACTTCAGCTCAGTCCAAAGATCTTCTTTCTGCATATCTGTGACATAAGTCACCTGAGCGTCGTTTGCAGCCGGCTTTAACCATTGATGGATGCTGATCGGGATCTTGTCCCTAACCAGAACCCCGCACTGATTAACAAATGCGTTCTTTGTGCGGATGGGTGCAATCGGCTCGCCGGAGCGCGAGATTTCTGAGATCTCAAACTTTTCATCCGGCCTCAACTTTTTCTTCGCTCCTCGTCTCTTTACCGAAGATTTGCTCGATCCGGAGGGCTAGAAAAGGAACAAAGACGAGAGTTAATGAATGAATCAATTAACTAGTCAGCACATGCTTAACTAACGTATATACCTCCTGGCCGGACTCGGTTCGGTCACCGGAGCCAGCATCACGGTCTCCTTCTTGCACCGGCATTGGGTCACCGGAGCCGTCCTCACGGTCTACTTCTTCCATGTGCATTGGGTCACCGAATTCATCAATATCATAGCCTAGATCTTCCAGCCGCAGCTCTTGTTCGACCTGCTCATCGGTGTCGTTGAGATACGACCTGACGGCATTTTGTCCGTCTGCGATTATGTCCATCAACATCGCTTCTTGTGCTAGGTCTCGGGTGTTGTCGTCCATTGTTTCTACAAATATTTACAACATGCCAATTATTATTCAAACATGACAGATGGATATATTAATGGCAAACGTAGAACTAGCTTCAACCCTCGACTGCTCGGCGATCCACAAACCATAGACCCCCTCATGTCACATTTTGTCTAGCTAGTGTCAAAGGATTCAACAAAACCAATACTTCATCATTAGGCGAAAGTAACAGTAGCATGATGGTACGAAGCTCTCCAAAGTTGTTTTGGAACGAAGTCCCAGATAAGATAATCCGTAACAAAAGACGGATTAACTTATCAGGAACTCCGTTCCAGAACATCTTTGCATAACTTCGTACCAACATGCCCCGGTTACTTCTGGCAAATGATGAAGTCATGGAATTCTTCAATACTTTGACACTAGCTAGGCAACCTCTCGACCCCCCCGACTTCTCGGCGATCCACAACCCTAGACCCCCTCATGTCACATTTTGTCTAGTGTCAAAGGATTCAACAAACCAATACTTCATCATTAGGCGAAAGTAACAGTAGCATGATGGTACGAAGCTCTCCAAAGTTGTTTTGGAACGGAGTCCCCGGATAAGATAATTCGTAACAAAAGACGGATTATCCTATCAGGGACTTCGTTCCAGAACAACTTTGCATAACTTTGTACCAAAATGCCCCGGTTACTTTTGGCAAATGATGAAGTCATGGAATTCTTCAATACTTTGACACTAGCTAGGCAACCTCTCTCGACCCCTCGACCCCCGACTTCTCGGCGATCCACAACCCTAGTCCCCCTCATGTCACCTTTTGTCTAGTGTCAAAGGATTCAACAAAACCAATACTTCATCATTAGGCGAAAGTAACAGTAGCATGATGGTACGAAGCTCTCCAAAGTTGTTTTGGAACGAAGTCCCAGATAAGATAATCCGTAACAAAAGACGGATTATCCTATCAGGAACTCCGTTCCAAAACATCTTTGCATAACTTCGTACCAACATGCCCCGGTTACTTCTGGCAAATGATGAAGTCATGGAATTTTTCAATACTTTGACACTAGCTAGGCAACCTCTCTCTCGACCCCCGACTGCTCGGCGATCCACAACCCTAGACCCCCGACTGCTAGGCAACCTCTCGACCCCTCGCCCTTCGGCCTCTCGGTCCCTCGACGACCCTCGACCCCTCGACCTTCGGCCTCTCGGTCCCTCGACGACCCTCGACACCGCCCCCCCCCCCCTAATGTCGAAGTTATCGGGGAGGGTGTATATCGACATAGACATATCCGATAAAAAAAAGAGGAAGAAGAAGAAAAAAGGAACCGCTAGAGGAGAAGATCGAAGAAAAAAAAAGAAAAAAAAAGGAGAAGAAGAAAGGAATAGAGGAGAAGAATTTTCTCCTCTATTTCCTTTCTTCTTCTCCTCTTTTTTTCTTTTTTTTCTTCTTCTTATTTATTTCTCCTCTTCTTCCTCTCCTCTTCTTCTTTCTTTCCTCTTTCTTATTTTCTTCTTTCCTATCCTTCTTTTTCTAAATTTGTAACTTTTGCATATATAAAACTTTCTATATATATTTAGCATATATAAACAAAAAACTATATAGCCACATACACATATATATACATCACATATACACACATCACATATATACAGCAACTTCCTAAGAAAAAATATATTTATATACACATAAATATATATTTAACATATATATTTAGCAAATTCCTAAGAAAAAAAAAGATATACACATACATATAAATACAGCAACTATATACAGCAACTATATATACTGCAATTTCCTAAGAAAATTCCTAAGAAAAAAAATATACACATATATACATATATATACACAGCAACTATATATATATATACAGCAATATATATTAAACATATAAAAAAAAGGGAGCCGGCCCTCACATCGGCAGGGCTGGGCGGCGCGACGGCGGCGGGGCGGGGCGGCGACGAGGCGGCGTCGGGGCGCGGCGGCGCGACGGCGGCGGGGCGGGGCGCGCGGCGGCGCGGGGCGACGGGCCGGCCGGGGGGCGCGGCGACGGCGCGGGGCGGGGCGACGGCGCGGGGCGGAGCGACGAGGCGGCGTCGGGGGCGACGGCGACGGGGCGACGGGGGCGACGGCGACGGCGACGGGGACGGAGCAGATCGAGGGCGGCGTCGGGGCTGGGAAGAAGGAGAAACTGAACGAAATTTTCGCAAGTGTAGCTTATATAGGAGGAGTATTAGTCCCGGTTCTTGGCACAAACCGGGACTAATAGCCCCCTTTAGTCCCGGTTGCTGCCACCAACCGGGACTAAAGGTCCCTTTTGAGCAGCCCAAAGGGCGGGAAGGAGGCGCCTTTAGTCCCGGTTGGTGGCAGCAACCGGGACTAATGCCACCCTTTAGTCCCGGTTGGTGGCAGCAACCGGGACTAAAGGCCTTGCCGCGGTGCGGTGGGAAGTTTAGTCCCACCTCGCTAGTTGAGGGAGAGCAGCACCAGTTTATAAGCCCCGCTGCCTCTCTCCTCTCGAACTCCTCTAAACTGCAGGCCTAAGGGCCTAAACTGACACTGCTTTGCCTGTGGACTTGCTGGGCTTTCTACGGGCCTGAATCCTGGCCCATGGTTGGGTTTCTAGTCGTATTCAGGCCGTGTGGGCCCAGCAGGTGGCATATTTTTTTCCTTTTTTGCTTTATTTATTTCTAAGTTGTTTTTTGCTGTATTTAGAGTTGCTTTATTTATTTTATTTTCTTTGTTTATTTCTAAGTTGTTTTTTGCTGTATTTAGAGTTGCTTTATTTATTTTACTTCCTTTATTTATTTTCTTTGTTGCTTTATTTATTTTATTTTGTTTATACTTAATTACAACAAAATACTTATTGTTGCTATTTATTTCTAAGTTGTTTTTTGCTGTATTTAGAGTTGCTTTATTTATTTTATTTTCTTTGTTTATTTCTAAGTTGTTTTTTGCTGTATTTAGAGTTGCTTTATTTATTTTACTTTCTTTATTTATTTTCTTTGTTGCTTTATTTATTTTATTTTGTTTATACTTACAACAAAATACTTATTGTTGCTATTTATTTTTCAAGTTTGTTTTGTTTTGTTTTGTTTTGTTAGTGCAAGTAGTATTGAAATTTGAATAGTACAAACGGACAATGGTATCACGTGCATCACATCGATTGAAGAGCGGACCTCTAGGTCTTTCCAGTAGGGTAGGTCCCAAAATATAGATTTCTTCTTCCACATGGGTGCGTGTCCCTCATCGTCATTCGGAACAGCTAGTGCGCCGGGGCCCTTTCCGAAGATTACGTGTAAATCATTGACCATAGCAAGTACGTGATCACCGGTACGCATGGCGGGCTTCTTCCGGTGATCTGCCTCGCCTTTGAAATGCTTGCCTTTCTTTCGACATTGATGGTTGGTCGGAAGAAATCGACGATGGCCCAGGTACACATTCTTCCTGCACTTGTCCAGGTATATACTTTCAGTTTCATCTAAACAGTGCGTGCATGCGTGGTATCCTTTGTTTGTCTGTCCTGAAAGGTTACTGAGAGCGGGCCAATCGTTGATGGTCACGAACAGCAACGCCTTTAGGTCAAATTCCTCCTGTTTGTGCTCATCCCACGCACGTACACCGTTTCCATTCCACAACTGTAAAAGTTCTTCAACTAATGGCCTTAGGTACACATCAATGTCGTTGCCGGGTTGCTTAGGGCCTTGGATGAGAACTGGCATCATAATGAACTTCCGCTTCATGCACATCCAAGGAGGAAGGTTATACATACATAGAGTCACGGGCCAGGTGCTGTGATTGCTGCTCTGCTCCCCGAAAGGATTAATGCCATCCGCGCTTAGAGCAAACCATATGTTCCTTGCGTCCTTTGCAAACTCCTCCCAGTACTTTCTCTCGATTTTTCTCCATTGCGACCCGTCAGCGGGTGCTCTCAACTTCCCATCTTTCCTACGGTCCTCACTGTGCCATCGCATCAACTTGGCATGCTCTCTGTTTCTAAACAAACGTTTCAACCGTGGTATTATAGGAGCATACCACATCACCTTCGCAGGAACCCTCTTCCTGGCGGGCTCGCCATCAACATCACCAGGGTCATCTCGTCTGATCTTATACCGCAACGCACCGCATACCGGGCATGCGTTCAGATCGTTGTATGCACCGCGGTAGAGGATGCAGTCATTAGGGCATGCATGTATCTTTTGCACCTCCAATCCTAGAGGGCATACGACCTTCTTTGCTGCGTATGTACTGTCGGGCAATTCGTTATCTTTCGGAAGCTTCTTCTTCAATATTTTCAGTAGCTTCTCAAATCCTTTGTCAGCCACAGCATTCTCTGCCTTCCACTGCAGCAATTCCAGTACGGTACCGAGCTTTGTGTTGCCATCTTCGCAATTGGGGTACAACCCTTTTTTGTGATCCTCTAACATGCGATCGAACTTCAGCTTCTCCTTTTGACTTTCGCATTGTGTCCTTGCATCGACAATGACCCGGCGAAGATCATCATTTGGTTCCTCTTGATCTTCAGCAGCTTCACCCGTTGCAGCATCATTGGGCACATCGTCTGGTTCCTCTTGATCTTCACCAGCTCCCCCCATTGCAGCATCACCGTATTCAGGGGGCACATAGTTGTCATCGTACTCTTCTTCTTCTCCGTGCCTCGTCCAAACATTATAGTGTGGCATGAAACCCTTGTAAAGCAGGTGGGAGTGAAGGATTTTTCGGTTAGAGTAAGACATCGTATTCACACATTTAGTGCATGGACAACACATAAAACCATTCTGCTTGTTTGCCTCTGCCGCATTTAGAAACTCACGCACGCCCTTAATGTACTCGGAGGTGTGTCTGTCACCGTACATCCATTGGCGGTTCATCTGCGTGCATTTATATATAATTAAGTGTGTCAAAAACCATTACAGAACATCATAAATAGATAATTAAGTGACCAAATGGATAAAAGTTCATCATCACATTAAAACCAAAGTACATACATATATAGTTCTCATCTAACAACATATAGCTCTCCATACACATCGAAACTATGTAAAACATTTCAACGCGAAAACAAATGCTATCATAATCGCAACCAAGGTAACAATTGATCCAACGGCATAATGATACCAAGCCTCGGTATTAATGGCATATTTTCTAATCTTTTTAATCTTCAACCGCATTGCATCCATCTTGATCTTGTGATCATCGACGACATCCGCAACATGCAACTCCAATATCATCTTCTCGTCCACAATTTTTTTTATTTTTTCCTTCAAGAATTTGTTTTCTTCTTAAACTAAATTTAACCTCTCGACAATAGGGTCCATCTTGATCTTGTGATCATCGATAACTTCCGCAACATGCAACTCCAATTCCATCTTCTCCTCCTCCATTTTTTTCAATTTTTTCTTTAACGAAATGTTTTCCTCTTCAACTAAATTTAACCTCTCCACAAGAGGGTCGGTTGGAATTTCCGGTTCAACTACCTCCTAGACATAATAAAACATCTATGCATGTCAGGTTGGTCGGCATAACTATCATAAGCACTAAAACAAATAGTTATAAATTAAAGATAATATACCACATCCGAATCGTAGACCGGACGAGGGCCCACGTGGGCGGATATCAAAACCATCGCACTATATAATAACAAGCAATAATAAACGTAAGAAAATTAGACAAATATCTATCTAAAGCAATAATAAAAGTAAGAAAAGCATGGACATAACAAGAGGCTCACCACGGTGGTGCCGGTGACGAGATCGGCGGGGGCGATCGACGACGGCGAAGACGGGGACGGGACGTGACGGACCGCTAAACCTAGACAAATCTCGGAGAAAATAGAGCTTCGAGAGGAGAAAAGCTTAACTAGTGTGGCTCGGGCATTCCACCGAACATGTTGTGTGCATAGGAGGTGAGCTAGAGCACCACTAACCCCTCTCCCCCTCGGCCAGAAAAAAAAACAGAGCAGTGAGCTCTGCTCTTGAGTGAGGGGGTTTATATAGGCAACTCACTGGTCCCGGTTGGTGCTACAAACCGGGGCTAAAGGGGTGCCTTTGGTCCCGGTTCATAAAACAAACCGGGACTAATAGTGGTGGGCCAGGAGCAAGAGCCATTGGTCCCGGTTTTTAGCTCCAACCGGGACCAATAGGTCCAGACGAACCGGGACCAATGGCCCACGTGGCCCGGCCGGCCCCCTGGGCTAACGAACCGGGTCCAGTACCCCCATTGGTCCCGGTTCTAGATTGAACCGGGGCTAATGGGCTGGACCAATGCCCTGTTTTCTACTAGTGCCATTGTCAATTTCTTTAGGATCATTTGCTTGCAAGACTTCTAGGAAATAACACCATCAGCATCAGAGATCCAATTTGCATCACTATACCCTTCATGTACCTACGGTATCTAGTATAGTGAAGTCCATAGTTCATAGTAACTTTCAGATAGCGCATAATTCTTTCAACAGCTTGCCAATGTACATCACCCGGATTGGAAACAAAACCGGCTTAATTTGCTCATGGCAAACACGATTCAAACCTCGTTGCACTCGTTCGGTACATGAGTAAACCAATAATCTGAAATTGAACTTTACCCATGCCTTTGAACTTTTGAATCAGCACACCTGGATCATATGGTGTTTGAGAAATTTGCAGCGAATATCCAAAATGACTCAAAATCGTCTCACCATAATGGGATTGCAGAAGTGTAAACCCACCCTTAGCATCTCTCAATTGCTTGATGTTCAAGATAACATCAACCACTCCAAGGTCCTTCATCTCAAAGTTCTGAGATAAAAATGACTTAACCTCATCAATCACTTTGAGGTCGGTTGCAAATATCAGTATGTCATCAACATAGAAGAACGGTATGACTCCTTCGCCCCCACAATCGCGACAGTATACACATTTTTCAGCTTCATTAACAACGGAACCAACATATGTCAGAGTAGTATTAAACTTCTCATGCCAGTGCTTAGTTGCTTGTCTCAGGACATATAAATGGTTCAACAACTTTCACAGCTTTCCTTCCTGGCCATCTATCACCAAACCATTTTGTTGTTGGATCTAGATTTCCTCGTCTAGGTCTCCATTTAGGAAAGCCATATTAACATCCATCTTGAGGGCGAGAATACCATGAGAGGCTGCCAACGAGAGTAATACTCGAATGTTGGTCAGCCTTGCCACATGTGAGTAAAAATCGAAGAAATCGTTTTCTTCTTTCTGGGCATAACCCTTGGACACAAGCATAGCCTTGTATTTCTTGATCGTACCATCGGGCCTAAGATTCTTTTTGAACACCCAGTTACTTCCCAATGGTTTGCAACCATAGGGACGTTCAATGATTTCCCATGCCCAGTTAGCCATGATATAGTCGATCTCGCTACGGACTACATCTCTCCAGTAGTCAGGATTTGGAGGTGCATACACTTCTGTAACAGAAGTAGGAGTATCATCCACGAGGTACACAAGGAAATAATCACCAAAGGTCTTTGAAGTCGTTTGTCTCTTGCCCCTACCAAGTGTTTCCTCGTCATCCTTCTCAGGATTTTGAGCATGTGTTTGTTCCTAATATTCCATCGGAATGGCGGGCTCAGGAGTCTCCTAGGATTCCTATCTAGAAGTGCTCACATAGGAAAAATATCCTCAAAGAATGTAGCATCCTTAGACTCCATAATTATACCAACCTTCACGTCAGGTACCTTAGATTTCACTACTAGAAATCTATAGCCAACGCTATTCTTAGCATAGCCCAAATTAACACATTCTATGGTCTTTGGTCCAATCTTACTCTTTTTAGGCTCGCTGGAGAGCTAACCATATAGCCCAACATCCAACGTCGCCGCCCTGGCATCCACGGCTCGAAATACCACCATCTGCATGAAGGAAATATGCCCTAGAGGCAATAATAAAGTTATTATTTATTTACTTATATCATGATAAATGTTTATTATTCATGCTAGAATTGTATTAACCGGAAACTTAGTACATGTGTTAATACATAGACAAAACAGAGTGTCCCTAGTATGCCTCTACTAGACTAGCTCATTGATCTAAGATGGTTATGTTTCCTAACCATAGACATGAGTTGTCATTTGATCAATGTGATCACATCATTAGGAGAATGATGTGATGGACTAGACCCATCCGTTAGCTTAGCACTATGATCGTTTAGTTTTACTGCTATTGCTTTCTTCATGACTTATACATGTTCCTATTACTACGAGATTATGCAACTCCCGAATATCGGAGGAACACCTTGTGTGCTATCAAACATCACAACGTAACTGGGTGATTATAAAGATGCTCTACAGGTGTCTCCGAAGGTGTTCGTGGTGTTGGCATAGATCAAGAATAGGATTTCTCACTCCGAGTGTCGGAGAGGTATCTCTGGGCCCTCTCGGTAATGCACATCATAATAAGACTTGCACTCAAATGACTAATGATTTAGTCACGAGATGATGTATTACGGAACGAGTAAAGAGACTTGCTGGTAATGAGATTGAACTAGGTATAGAGATACCGACGATCGAATCTCGGACAAGTAACATACCGATGACAAAAAGGAACAACGTATGTTGTTATGCGGTTTGACCGATAAAGATCTTCGTTGAATATGTAGGAACCAATATGAGCATCCAGGTTCCGCTATTGATTATTGACCGGAGATGAGTCTCGGTCATGTCTACATAGTTCTCGAACCCGTAGGGTCCGCACGCTTAACATTTGATGACGATCGGTATTATGAGTTTATGAGTTTTGATGTACCGAAGGTAGTTCGAAGTCCCGGATGAGATCACGGACATGACGAGGAGTCTCGGAATGTCCGAGACATAAAGATTGATATATTGGACGACTATATTCGGACACCGGAAGTGTTCCGGAAAAGTTTCGGATTTAACCGGATTGCCGGAGGGGGTTACCGGAACCCCCCACGAGGGGGGATGGTCCATAGTGGGCCTTGAGGAAAGAAGAGAGGCAGCCCATAGAGGCTGGCTAGCGCCCCACCAGGGAATCCTAGTTGGACTAGGATTGGGGGGTGCCTCTCCCTCTCCTTCCTTTCCCCCTCTTCCTTCTTGGTGGACTCCTACTAGAAATAGGATTGCAATCCTATTCCTAGTAGGATTGCCTCCCTGGCGCGCCATAGAAGGGCTGGCCGGCCCCTCCCCTTGCTCCTTTATATACGGGGGCAGGGGTGCACCCTAGGACACACAAGTTGATCAGTTGATCTCTCCCAACCGTGTGCGCTACTCCCCTCCACAGAAACACACCTCGGTTATACCGTTGCAGTGCTTAGACGAAGCCCTGCGCCGGTAACTTCATCATATCTGTCACCACGCCGTCGTGCCGACGAAACTCTCCCATGAAGCTCAACTGGATCAAGAGCTCGTGGGACGTCATCAAGCTGAACGTGTGCTAAACGCGGAGGTGCTGTACGTTCGGTACTTGATCGGTTGGATCGCGAAGAAGTTCGACTACATCTACCGCGTCACTAGACGCTTCCGCTCCCCGTCTACGAGGGTACGTAGACACACTCTCCCTCTCGTTGCTATGCATCTAGTAGATAGATCTTGCATGATCGTAGGAAAATTTTGAAAATACTACGTTCCCCAATAGTGGCATCATGAGCCAGGTCTATGCGTAGATGATATGCACGAGTAGAACACAATGAGTTGTGGGCGGTACTAGTCATACTGCTTACCAGCATGTCATACTTTGCTTCGGCGGTATTGTGAGATGAAGCGGCCCGCACCGACATTACGCGTACGCTTACGCGAGACTGGTTTCACCGTTATGAGCACTTGTTGCTTAAAGGTGACTGGCGGGTGTCTGTCTCTCTCACTTTAGCTGAATCAAGTGTGGCTACGCCCGGTCCTTGTGAAGGTTAAAACATCACATACTTGACGAAACATCGTTGTGGTTTTGTATGCGTAGGTAAGAATGGTTCTTGCTAAGCCCGTAGCAGCCACGTAAAACTTGCAACAACAAAGTAGAGGATGTCTAACTTGTTTTTGCAGGGCATGATGTGATGTGATATGGTCAAGACATGATGAGATATACGGTTTTGTATGAGATGATCATGTTTTGTAAAGTTATCGGCAACTGGCAGGAGCCATATGGTTGTCGCTTTATTGTATGAAATGCAATCGCCATGTAATTTCTTTACTTTATCACTAAGCGGTAGCGATAGTCGTAGAAGCAATAGTTGGCGAGACGACAACGATGCTACGATGGAGATCAAGGTGTCGCGCCGGTGACGAAGGTGATCATGATGGTGCTTTGGAGATGGAGATCAAAAGCACAAGATGATGATGGCCATATCATGTCACATATTTTGATTGCATGTGATGCTTATCTTATTATGCTTCTTATTTTGCTTAGTTCGACGGTAGCATTATAAGATAATCCTTACTAAATTTCAAGGTATTAGTGTTCTCCCTGAGTATGCACCGTTGCGAAAGTTCGTCGTGCCGAGACACCACATGAAGATCGGGTGTGATAAGCTCTACGTTCAAATACAACGGGTGTAAGCCAGTTTTTGCACACGCAGAATACTCGAGTTAAACTTGACAAGCCTAGCATATGCAGATATGGCCTCGGAACACTGGAGACCGAAAGGTCGAGCGTGAATCATATAGTAGATATGATCAACATAAGATGTTCACCATTGAAAACTACTCCATCTCACGTGATGATCGGACATGGTTTAGTTGATTTGGATCAAGTGATCATTCAGATGACCAGAGAGATGTCTATCTAAGTGGGAGTTCTTCAAGTAATATGATTAATTGAACTTTAATTTATCATGAACTTAGTCCTGGTAGTATTAGCATATCTGTGTTGTAGATCAATAGCTCGCGATATAGCTCCCCGTTTATTTTATATGTTCCTAGAGAAATATAAGTTTAAAGATGTTAGTAGCAATGATCCGGACTAGGTCCGTGATCTGAGGATTGTCCTCATTGCTGCACAAAAGTATTGTGTCCTTGATGCACCGCTGATACGTCCAAAACGTATCTATAATTTATGCTTGCTCCATGCCACTTTTGGGTGATATTGCTATGATATTCATACACTTCCATACACTTTTGATCATATTTGGACTAACTTACTAATCCAGTGCACCCCAGTGCCAGTTTCTGTCTTCGGCTGTTTTTGTATTTCAGGTTTTCACGTTTCGAGAACTGCCCAGAAAAATACAGAAAAAATATATATAAAATCAGCGTTCCGGGAACGACACTGCTTCCGAAGGGGAGCCTGGGGGGGGCACAGGGGCCCCAGGCGCCCTGTGGGCGCCCCCCCTGGGCCGCGCCGGGGGGGCGCCTCGGCCCCCCGAGAGCCCCCCGATGCACTACTTTGGCAGATATTTAAAGGGTCCGCCGTAACCCTTGAAACAAGACTTCTTTTCACGATCCCATCTCTGTTCCGCCGCCGCCGCCGCTTCCAAGATCGGGAGCACCAGGATAACTCTTCCCGGCACCCTGCCGGAGGGGAGGATCACCACCGGGAGCTTCTCCACCACAATGGACGCCTCCCGGATGACTCGTGAGTAGTCTCCCTTGGACCATGAGTCCATGACCAGTAGCTATGTGATGTTCTCCTCCCGTTCTTATGCTTCACTAATTAGTCCTCGTGAGCTGCCCTACATGATCGAGGCACCTATGTAATCCTTATGTTGTTGCTATGTTGAGTTTGCTGGGATCCGATGGATTATGAGATTATGTTCAGATTGATCTTGAGTAATATATTTGATTCACCTCTTTTATATTTTAGTTCATAAGTAATTCTTGCATTTTCTCCGTTGTTATTTATTGCTTTGGCCGAGTAGTAAGTAGTGACTCCAAGACGGAACGTTATGCTCGATTGTGGGTTCATGCCCCTCGATGACTAGCTTGAGTGACAGAAACATGAGTCTAGGGGATGTGCTGTTGCCACAAGGGGGAAAACAGCGGTGCTTGTGCCCGCGGGTGCAAGGATTGTTTACTTTACGCAAAGTTCTTTTAATACAGTTGTCTGTTGCATTGAGTTTACACTATGGGTGGGACTCACAACTTAATACCAGCGAGATGTTCTGGATAGATATCTCAAGGTGGATGATTAGTAGTAGATATTGATGGATTTCGGTCTACTTACTTTGGCGTACCGCCCATGCTTTGAACCTCAACATTTCTTGCAATGTAATCAGCATTGGTTTGCGTTCGTGGTCCTGTCAATTGCCCAGCTGTAATTTGTTACCTCACATAGCCGTTTTATCGTCTTTTGGGAGAGAGACATCACTAGTGAACATCATGTGACTCCGGTCCTTATTACCATCATTGATCACATACACTATTTGCTTTCCGCTATTTTATTTACTATTGCAAAACACTATCTATCACTACTATCATATTGCTTTTAACCCTTTGTAAACTGCAAGGCCGGAGAGATTGACAACCTCTCTGTACTCGTTGGGAGCAAAGTTATTTGTATCTGTGTGCAGGTCCACGTTGATTGCTAATTGCGCCGTTAGCAGTTGACACCTACCTGTTGAACCTAGGAGTCTCTGGGGATTCGATCCTTGGCATCTTTGCTAAGGGAAAACACTTCTACTTACTACATCTTACACCTTCCACTTGGGGTAATCCAACGAGGGGTTCGAGGCCCATCAACCGCTAGGTGACGAACCTATTGCAGGAGCAGATACAGACGTTATGAACGTTTGACAAGCTCAGTATGATGACTACTTGATAGTTTAGTGCGCCATGCTTTACGGCTTATAACCAGGACTTCAAAAACGTTTTGAACGCCACGGAGCATATGAGATGTTCCAAGAGTTGAAATTAGTATTTCATACTCATGCCCGTGTCGAGAGGTATAAGACCTCTGACAGTACATTGCCTACAAGATGGAGAAGAATAGCTCAACCAGTGAGCATGTGCTCAGATTGTCTGGGTACTACAATTGCTTGAATCAAGTGGGAGTTAATCTTCTAGATAAGATAGTAATTGACAAAGTTCTCTAGACACTATCACCAAGTTAGTAGAACTTCGTGATGAACTATAATATGCAAGGGATGACAAAAGTAGTTCCCGAGCTCTTCGCGATACTGAAATCGGCGAAGGTAGAAATCAAGAAAGAGCATCAAGTGTTGATGGTTAACAAGACTACTTGTTTCAAGTAAAGGACAAAGGAATAGAAGGGGAACTTCAAGAAGAATGACAAGCAAGTTGTCACTCCCGTGAAGAAACCCAAAGCTAAAATCAAGCCTGAAACTAAGTGCTTCTACTGCAAAGGAAATGGTCACTAGAAGTGGAATTTCCCTAGATACTTGGTGGATAAGAAGGATGGCAAAGTGAACAAATGTATATTTGATATACAGATTATTGATGTGTACTTTACTAGTGTTCATAGCAACCCTTGGGTATTTGATACCAGTTTAGTTGCTAAAATTAGTAACTCGAAACAAGAGTTGCAGAATGAACAGAGACTAGTTAAAGGTGAAGTGACGATGTGTGTTGGAAGTGGTTCCAAGATTGATATGATCATCATCGCACACTCCCCTATACTTTCGAGATTAGTGTAGAACCTAAATAAATGTTATTTGGCATTTGCGTTAAGCATGAATATGATTTGATCATGTTTGTTGCAGTACGGTTATTCATTTAAAGTCATAGAATAAGTGTTATTCTGTTTACAATAATAAAGCCTTCGATGGTCATACACCTAATGAAAATAGTTTGTTGGATCTCAATCGTAGTGATACACATATTCATAATATTGAAGCCAAAAGATGCAAGGTTAATAATGATAGTGCAACTTATTTGTGGCACTGCCGTTTAGGTCATATTGGTGTAAAGCGCATGAAGAAACTCCATAGTGATGGACTTTTGGAATCACTTGATTATGAATCACTTGGTGCTTGTGAACCATGCCTCATGGGCAAGATGACTAAAACTCCGTTCTCCGGAACAATGGAGCGAGCAACAGATTTGTTGGAAATCATACATACTGATGTATGTGGACCGATGAGTGTTGAAGCTCGTGGCGAGTATCGTTATTTTCTGACCTTCACTGATGATTTGAGCAGATATGGGTATATCTACTTGATGAAGCACAAGTCTGAAACATTTGAAAAGTTCAAATAATTTCAGAGTGAAGTAGAGAATCATCGTAACAAGAAAATAAAGTTTCTACAATCTGATTGTGGAGGTGAATATTTGATTTACGAGTTTGGTCTTCATTTGAAACAATGTGGAATAGTTTCACAACTCACGCCACCCGGAACACCACAACGTAATGGTGTGTCTGAACGTCGTAACCGTACTTTATTAGATATGGTGCGATCTATGATGTCTCTTACCGATTTACCACTATAGTTTTGGGTTATGCATTAAAGACAGCTGCATTCACGTTAAATAGGGCACCATCTAAATCCGTTGAGACGGCGCCTTATGAACTGTGGTTTGGCAAGAAACCAAAGTTGTCGTTTCTTAAAGTTTGGGGCTGCGATGCTTATGTGAAAAAGCTTCAACCTGATAAGCTCGAACCCAAGTCGGAGAAATGTGTCTTGATAGGATACCCAAAGGAAACTGTTGGGTACACCTTCTATCACAGATCTGAAGGCAAGATATTCGTTGCTAAGAATGGATCCTTTCTAGAGAAGGAGTTTCTCTCGAAATAAGTGAGTGGGCGGAAAGTGGAACTTGATGAGGTAATTGTACCTTCTCCCGAATTGGATAGTAGTACATCACAGAAACTAGTTCTAGTGATTCCTACACCAATTAGTGAGGAAGCTAATGATGATGATCATGAAACTTCAGATCAAGTTACTGTTGAATCTCGTAGGTCAACCAGAGTACGTTCCGCACCAGAGTGGTATGGTAACCCTATTCTGGAAGTCATGTTACTAGACCATGATGAACCTACGAACTATGAGGAAGCGATGATGAGCCCAAATTCCGCAAAATGGCTTGAGGCCATGAAATCTGAGATGGGATCCATGTATGAGAACAAGTGTGGACTTTGGTTGACTTGCCCGATGATCGGCAAGCCATGGAAAATAAATGGATCTTTAAGAGGAAGACTGACGCCGATGGTAATGTTACTGTCTACAAAGCTCGACTTGTCGCGAAAGGTTTTCGACAAGTTCAAGGTGTTGACTACGATGAAATTTTCTCACCCGTAGCGATGCTTAAGTCTGTCCGAATCATGTTAGCAATTGCCACATTTTATGAAATTTGGCAAATGGATAACGAAACTATGTTCTTTAATGGATTTATTAAAGAAGAGTTGTATATGATGCAACCAGAAGGTTTTGTCGATCCTAAAGGTGCTAACAAAGTGTGCAAGCTCCAGCGATCCATCTATGGATTGGTGCAAGCATCTCAGAGTTGGAATATACGCTTTGATAAGTTGATCAAAGCATATAGTTTTATACAGACTTGCGGTGAAGCATGTATTTACAAGAAAGTGAGTGGGAGCACTATAGCCTTTCTGATAAGTATATGTGAATGACATATTGTCGATCAGAAATGATGTAGAATTTTCTGGAAAGCATAAAGGAGTGTTTGAAAGAAGTTTTTACAAAGAAAAACATCGGTAAAGCTGCTTACATATTGAGCCTCAAGATCTATAGAGATAGATCGAAAAGCTTGATAAGTTTTTTCAATGAGTACATACCTTGACAAGTTTTTTAAGTAGTTCAAAATGGATCAGTCAGAGAAGGAGTTCTTGCCTGAGTTGTAAGATATGATGTTGAGTAAGACTCAAAGACCGACCTCGGCAGAAGATAGAGAAAGAATGAAGGTCATTCCCTATGCCTCAGCCATAGGTTCTATAAAGTATGCCATGCTGTGTACCAAACCTGTTGTGTACCTTACCATGAGTTTGGCCAGGAGGTACAAAAGTGATCCAGGAGGAGATCACTGGACAGCGGTCAAAATTATCCTTAGTTACTGGATGACTAAGGAAATGTTTTCTCGATTATGGAGGTGATAAAGAGTTCGTCGTAAAGAGTTACGCCGATGCAAGCTTTACACTAATCCAGATGACTCTAAGTATCAATCTGGATACAAATTGGAAGTGGGAGCAATTAGCTATAGTAGAGCCATGCAAGCATTGTAGACATAGAAATTTGCGAAATACATACGGATCTGTATGTAATAGACCCGTTGCCTAAACTTCTCTCACAAGAAAAACATGATCAAACCTTATTACTCTTGGGTATTAATCACATAGCGATGTGAACTAGATTATTGACTCTAGTAAACCCTTTGGGTGTTGGTCACATGGCGATGTGAACAATGGGTGTTATTCACATAACGATGTGAACTATCGGTATTAAATCACATGGAGATGTGAACTAGATTATTGACTCTAGTGCAAGTGGGAGACTGAAGGAAATATGCCCTAGAGGCAATAATAAAGTTATTATTTATTTCCTTATATCATGATAAATGTTTATTATTCATGCTAGAATTGTATTAACCGGAAACTTAGTACATGTGTGAATACATAGATAAAATAGAGTGTCCCTAGTATGCTGATACGTCCAAAACGTATCTATAATTTATGCTTGCTCCATGCCTCTTTGTGTGATATTGCTATGATATTTATGCACTTCCATACACTTTTGATCATATTTGGACTAACCTATTAACTCAGTGCACCCCAGTGCCAATTCCTGTTTTCTGCTGTTTTTCTATTTTAGGTTTCCCCCATATTAAAAGTGCCCTAAAAATTCCGGGAAAAATACAGGAAAAATCAGCGTATCGGGAGCTTCCAGGAAAACCAAAGCAGGGCCAGAGGGGAGCCTGGGGTGGCCCAGGCGGCCACCCGACGCAGCCCCACCCCTGGCCACGCCAGGGGGGCGCCTGGGGCCCCACCTCCGCCTCTGGTGACCCCCTTTTGCATATATATTCCTCGCGTCCCGAAACCCTCGAGGACGGAACCCTTTTTCGCGATCTCATCTCTGTTCCGCCGCCGGCGCGCTTCCAAGATCGGGAGCACCAGGAGAACTCTTCCCGGCACCCTACCGGAGGGGACAACCACCACCGGGAGCTTCTCCACCACCATGGACGCTTCCCGGATGAGTTGTGAGTAGTCTCCCTTGGACCATGGGTCCATGACCAGTAGCTATGTGATGTTCTCCTCCCCTCTTTGTTCTTCATGGATTAGACCTCGTGAGTTGCCCTACATGATCGAGGCACATATGTAATCTTTATGCTGTTGCTCTGCTGAGTTTGCTGGGATCCGATGGATTATGAGATTATGTTCAGATTGTGTGTGAGTAATATATTTGATTCACCTCTTTTATATGTATGTTCTTGAGTAATTCTTGCATGTTCTCCGTTGCTATTTATTGCTTTGGCCGAGTAGTAGGTAGTAACTCCAAGAGGGAACGTTATGCTTGATTGTGGGTTCATGCCCCTCGATGACTAGCTTGAGTGACAGAAACATGAGTCTAGGGGATGTGCTGTTGCCACAAGGGGGAAAACAACGGTGCTTGTACTTGCGGGTGCAAGGATTGTTTACTTTACGCAAAGTTATTTTAATGCAGTTGTCTGTTGCTTTGAGTTTACACTTTGGGTGGGACTCGCAACTTAATACCAGCGAGATGTTCTGGATAGATATCTCAAGGTGGATGATTAGTAGTAGATGCAGATGGATTTCGGTCTACTTGCCTTGGCGTACCGCCCATGCTTTTGAGCCTCTATCTTTCTTTACAGCATAGTTAGCATTGGTTTGCGCACATAATCCTGTCAATTGCCCAGCTGTAATTTGTTTACCACGCTTAGTTGTTTTATCGTCTTTTGGGAGAGAGACATCACTAGTGAACATCATGGGAACCCGGTCCATATTACCATCACTGATCACACCCGCTATTTACTTCCTGTTCTTATTTCCTAGTTGCAGTCATACCTATCACTATTATCTCTTGCATTTGATCCTTTGTAAACGACAAGGCCGGAGGGATTGACAACCTCTCTGTACTCGTTGGGAGCAAAGTTATTTGTATCTGTGTGCAGGTCCTGTCAAGCAAAAGTTTCTGGCGCCATTGACACCTTCTTGTCGACCCTCAGAGTCTCACGGGATTCGATCCTTGGTATCTCTGCCAAGGGAAATTTGCCGCTACGCTACATCTCAAACCTTCCACTTGGGGTAACTGATGGCTTCTCGGCCCTCGTTGGTTACCCCAAGTGGAAGGTTTGAGATGTAGCGTAGCGACAAATTTCCCTTGGCAAAGATACCAAGGATCGAATCCCGTGAGACTCCGAGGGTCGACAAGAAGGTGTCAATAGCGCCAGAAACTTTTGCTTGACAGGACCTGCACACAGATACAAATAACTTTGCTCCCAACGAGTACAGAGAGGTTGTCAATCCCTCCGGCCTTGTCGTTTACAAAGGATCAAACGCAAGAGATAATAGTGATAGGTATGACTGCAACTAGGAAATAAGAACAGGAAGTAAATAGCAGGTGTGATCAGTGATGGTAATATGGACCGGAGTCCCATGATGTTCACTAGTGATGTCTCTCTCCCAAAAGACGATAAAACAGCTAAGCGAGGTAAACAAATTACAGCTGGGCAATTGACAGGATTATGTGCGCAAACCAATGCTAACTATGCTGTAAAGAAAGGTAGAAGCTCAAAAGCATGGGCGGTACACCAAGGCAAGTAGACCGAAATCCATCTGCATCTACTACTAATCATCCACCTTGAGATATCTATCCAGAACATCTCGCTGGTATTAAGTTGCGAGTCCCACCCAAAGTGTAAAGTCAAAGCAACAGACAATTGCATTAAAAGAACTTTGCGTAAAGTAAACAATCCTTGCACCCGCAAGTACAAGCACCGTTGTTTTCTCCCTTGTGGCAACAGCACATCCCCTAGACACATGTTTCTGTCACTCAAGCTAGTCATCGAGGGGCATGAACCCACAGTCAAGCATAACGTTCCCTCATGGAGTTACTACCTACTACTCGGCCAAAGCAATAAATAGCAACGGAGAACATGCAAGAATTACTCAAGAACATAAATATAAAAGAGGTGAATCAAATATATTACTCACACACAATCTGAACATAATCTTATAATCCATCGGATCCCAGCAAACTCAGCAGAGCAACAGCATAAAGATTACATATGTGCCTCGATCATGTAGGGCAGCTCACGAGGTCTAATCGATGAAGAACAAAGAGGGGAGGAGAACATCACATAGCTACTGGTCATGGACCCATGGTCCAAGGGAGACTACTCACAACTTATCCGGGAAGCGTCCATGGTGGTGGAGAAGCTCCCGGTGGTGGTTCTCCCCTCCGGCAGGGTGCCGGGAAGAGTTCTCCTGGTGCTCCCGATCTTGGAAGCGCGGCGGCGGCGGAACAGAGATGAGATCGCGAAAAAGGGTTCCGTCCTCGAGGGTTTCGGGACGCGAGCAATATATATGCCAAAGGGGGTCACCAGAGGCGGAGGTGGGGCCCCAGGCGCCCCCCTGGCGCGGCCAGGGGTGGGGCCGCGCCGGGTGGCCGCCTGGGCCACCCCCGGCTCCCCTTTGGCCCTGCCTTGGTTTTTCTGGAAACTCCCGATACGCTGATTTTTCCTGTACTTTTCCCGGAATTTTGAGGGCACTTTTAATATGGGGGAAACCTGAAATAGAAAAACAGCAGAAAACAGGAACTGGCACTGTGGTGCACTGAGTTAATAGGTTAGTCCAAATATGATCAAAAGTGTATGGAAGTGCATAAATATCATAGCAATATCACACAAAAGAGGCATGGAGCAAGCAGAAATTATAGATACGTTTTGGACGTATCAACATCACCAAGCTTAATTCTTGCTCGTCCTCGAGTAGGTAAATGATAACAAGCATAATTTCTGTGGTGACATGCTATCAACCATATAAGAACTTTTAAGTAAAGCAATCAAGGCATGTAATTTAATTCAAGTCATAACAAGCAAGAGTCTATATTAGCATTGTAACAAGCAACATAAGAACATAAAGGTTCAAGAGCTCTCGCTGTCCGTGACTCGAATGTCTCCAAATGGTGTTTGCGTGCAAGAAAGGGGATAGGGATATATGAGAGAGTAAAACATAGTTTTTGTATTGTCGAGAACTTAATCTACTAAAGTTTCACACTTGGTCTTCTTTGGAATCTTATCTTGACTCATCCCCAGACCGTCAGCCAGGTACAAGTCAAAATGATCCACTCCCTTTCGATATTTTGAGCACTCATGGAATGGATGAGCGTAAGCAAGAAAGTCGACACTTAGGATGGCAAAGAGAGAAATGATAGAGGGGGAAGACAAAAAAGGTGTGAAAGGCTCACATCAATGAGGACAATCATCGGCGAGAGAAAGCCAAATGATAGATATGATGTGAGGAGTAGGGACTGCCATGCAACGGATGCACATATGACCTAAGATAAGCTCTCCAATGGAACTAGTGGGGGTGCATCCAACTTGCTTGCTCAAGAAGACCTAGAGCTCTTTTGAGGAGGCTCATCATTGGAATATACAAGCCAAGTTCTATAGTGTAAAGGTCCCCACATAGCTATATGCATGAATGATAATCTCTATGGAGTACAAGGTATAAGATGGAGTACGAGTGTGGATCTCTCAAAAGATATAGTAGTGTGCCCCCTTCTCTCTTTTTATTTCTTTTTTATATTTATTTTTTATTTTTTTATGGCCTCAATGGCTCTTTCTATTTATCTCTCATTTGTCCTCTTTGGGATCTTTTGATTTTGTCCTCTTTGGGATCTTTTGATTTGTCCTCTTTGGGATCTTTTCCTCACTTTAGGGGCAACACTCTATGTATTACAAGAAGTATAGAAGATCTTTCACACTTTATAAAAGTACTCAACATAAAGAAAATGAAACTATCATGATGTATGCAAATGTATGCCTCTGCCAGTGTAGCAGGATATGCAATGATACTAGCGCGTCATGTAGCAATGATTAGGGCAAGGCCCAACTAGCATGCGGCTCATCGATCAAGCAAAAAGCATGTATGACATGAAGATCAAGTCATGAGAGGATGGATGTTGCATGGCAATGTATCTCGGAAAGGCTATGGAAATGCCTTGATAGGTAGGTATGGTGGCTGTTTTGAGGAAGGATATAACGAGGCTTATGATGACAGAGCGTATCGTGCCAAGGATTTGGATGCACTGGCGAAGTATGCGCCAACTCTCGAGGTGAGAAAGGGCAATGCACGGTACCGAAGAGGCTAGAAAAATATGGTTAGGTGGAAGTGTCAACCTTCGAATACTCACACTAGTCCGAAGAACTCATGCACTTATTATCGGTAACTCTCAATCTAATTAGGAGGTTCACAAAGAGACAAGTACCCCGAGGAGGTGTGTATGGGGGTTTGGTTACCCTTGCGCATCCTCGACCCATGGTACGTGAGTGTACTCTAATATTCGATCCCTCCAAAGATTAGTGATCCATTTAGTAGCTAAAGTTCTCAACTATTTTGTAGGTTTTCAAAAATAAACACGGATTGCCCAAAATATGACATCTATCACTAATAGGCTAAAGCTCTTGACACCAAAAGTTCAGACATTACTCATGGCAATACCTCAAAACTATTGCAAGTTACTACTAAAATTAAATAGCAACCTCAATTACGTACTTTAAGTTAAGACACACAACTCAGTGCAACAGACAAACTCTCTTAACAAGATAAACATGAAAACTCAAGACAGTTCAGCAACCAACTAAACAAAAGCTCTTTAAAAAGAAAAGCATGAAAACTAAGAGCTAAACATGACAGTAGCTATTGAAAGACAAAGAACACACACACCAAAGATAAGCATGAAAATCCTATGTTGTGTTCTAGGTAGAAGTGGAGCGTGTTTCTCTCCCACACAAAGAAAGATGGGTTCTAACTTGTTATGAACAGCAAGCAAAGCTAAAGAAAACTAAAAAGGAAACTAAAAGCAAGACGCTCCAAGCATAGCACATAACGCATGAAGTGATTAAAATATAGTGGAACGAAAGACGAACTGATAATTGTTGATGGAGAAGGGGATGCACGGGGGCATCCCCAAGCTTAGACGCTTGAGTCTTCTTGAATATTTCTTGAGGGTGCACGGGGGCATCCCCAAGCTTGAGCGTTTGACCCTCCTGAATCTTTTTATCATCTTCCCTCGCACACTTGAAAACTCCCTTCATACATAACTCATCATAATCTGATTAGCGAGGTTAGTACCCATAATAAAATAACTTTTCCCTGCTGGAAATAAGGATAATCATGAAGGGCTACTGTTTCTCAAGATTGACAAAAGGTTTTTGCAAAGAAAAAGCAAGCTCAAGGTTTGCAAAACGATGAAAAGGCAAAACAGGACAGAATCTGTGAAAAACAGACCAGCAGGTAGTAAATAATTTTTTCGGGGCACTTCTGCAACTCAAATCAAAAAACTCAGAACAGACGCCCGAAAGCCAATTGTATAGAGCACGCTTTAAAAAAAATTCAGACCAAAAAGATGATCTGGTGATTTTATACGAATTTTTCTGTCCAAGGACAAAATCTGTTTTCTGGACTGCACGTCACAACTTTTGAACTTTCTTGCAATCGGAGGCTAAACTTGGCACAAACCTGAAAAGAAAAGATACAATGATGATGCTACTGTAGTAACAAACATCAAGACACAACAAAATCAAAATAAAATTTTATTCGTTGTGGGCTGCCTCCCAAAAGCGCTTTCTTTTATGCCTTTAAGCTAGGCATAATGCAAAAAGAGAAAATCAAGTTTTATCAAGAGTAAAAGAATAGCTGGCCCCACTACTGGAATCTGGGAATTTGCCATCAGCCAGCTCTTTGCCATCTGCCAGCTGATGGCAAAGAACGTCTTTGCCATCTGCTTATAAAAAACAGATGGCAAAGAACTGACAGACGGCAAAGAACATGGTTGCCATCAGCCAATTCTTTGCCATCTGCCAGCAGATGGCAAATAATCTTTGCCATGTGCCAGCAGATGGCAAAGAGGTTGACAAATACTGTGGCCGGCAAGAATGTAACGGCGTACCAGCCCCACCTCTTTGCCATCTGCCAGCAGACGGCAAAGATTCTTTGCCATCTGCTGGCAGATGGCAAAGAGATGGGGTTATTTATTTCCAGATATAAAAAAACTATGGAAAATATGGGGTTATCCCTTCCCTCTCTCCCCTCCTCTCCCTCTCTCCTCTCCTCTCCCACCCATCTCACCAGCCACCGCCCTACCACCCAGCCGCCCCGCCGCCCGACGACAACACCACCCCACCACCCCGCCGCCGCCCCACCACCCCACCAACCGGCCGCCCGCGCCCGCACCACCCACCGCCCAACCACCCCACCGCCACGGGGAGACGGACGACGATGGCGAAGCCCCGCCGCGGCCGCTCTGGCT
>LR738712.1:722108873-722183575 GCA_902687465.1 Secale cereale | reverse complement strand
ATTGCTTACGCACTTTAAATTGTTCATCAGTGTAGCCCCGCTCACAGGTCGTGTGGCGGATGGACTCGCAAATGTAGTATCCACAATAATCATTCCCGGGTTCCTGCCACAACCACTTTACAAGAAATAGAGCTCAATCAAACTGATAAGCAAGAATGCCAAATTGGTATTGATGAAACTAGCTAGCGCTTGAATCAAGATATAGGAGATGCGCGCGCGGAACATGCTACTATATTGTACTTACTTTCGGGTATCTAAATTGTAGCTTCTTCGGCAGTCCCGGAGCTTTTTTGATGAATGTTTTCCAAGCCCTGCCAGACAAAGGAAACAATTAGTTGATATCAGAAATGAAGTTGCTGATATATATGCATGGTGGATAATATTGATCGATTTAACTTACCTGGCTAGTATTTGAGTCATGTCCGCATACTCCTCGGGATCTTTACGTTTAGAGTCGAAGACAGTTACTATTCCCTTCTCAAGCTTAATCTCTTAGAGAATATAGTGTAAGCTGCGCACGAATGCATGAGATCATTACATCACTATAAACTTGACTGATATATATAAGGGAAACCAAATATGCACAAGACATTAACACTCACTTGAAGTTGTAAGGAAAGAGTATTATAACTTTGTTTTCATTTACCACCAACGATCGTAGCAAGTTGGTCTCGGTATCGCCGGGACGCAATTTAACCTCGGTTGCATCTATGAGGTATGTGTTAATAAACCCAATATCACCTACTTGTCTTTTCTTCAATTCGACGATCTTCAATCTGCATAATATAGTGAGGATAATTATAAATACATGCAATGAAGATCAGCTATATAGAGAGACTTAATGACAGAAGTAGTACTACTTACAGACAGTAGCAGGTGATCGTTGTTTTATCGAGGGCCAATTGATTGAAAAATTGATAGAACTCCTCAAATGGAACAGGCAACAGGTCAATTCCAACGAGGTCATGCTCCGGTTTAACTCTCAAATACAAGTTATTCCTCCCCCCAGACTCTCTGCAGATTTTCATGTACCAATCATGCAATCTTCGCATATTCGTTGATAGAGATCTTTCATTTTTGACGAGAGCCTTTTTGTACTCGTATCTTTCTATCTGCACGTCCATGAAATCATAGTGTACATCGTCGGACGCGTAATCTGCAAGATTGGTATAACCGGGCACCATCCTCGGATCATTAGCGACCATGTCGCTAGACACCTTGAGCGGGGGGCACGATTGGTTCGCTTGTTCGCCGAGCTGGGCAATTTGTTTCCCAGCTCGCCCTTCTGCTAACCTCTGATCACTTTTTGTACTTCCGGACCGCTTGGCATCTTGAAATGTCTTTTGAATAATGCGGTCATAGTTGCCCTTCGGCTTACTTTTCGCTGGTTGCTTCAGGGCAGCAAGAGTGCGCTTTGCTTTCACCGCATCTATCTTCTCCTCTGGAGGTGGATGTCTCTGTGCTTTCAACCCTTCAAAAAAGTCCTTCACTTCGCCTTCAGCGATCTTCGTGTTTTCCTCGTCGGACCTCTCGTACGGTAACTTCTCTAGAGGCGTGAGAGAAGGACCGAATCTGCATCGCCTCCCACCTCTGGCTGTACTGGTAGACGTCGCCGGACCAGACGAAGCGGCTGTCTTTTTTACTTGCTTAGGCGCCGGAGCAGGAGCAGCCGGAGCGGCGGCAGGTCTCTTCCGCCCTTGCTAATTAGGCGAAGGAGGAGCTGGCTGTCTGCTCGGGCGCGCCGGCGGCGAAGGAGGCGGAGTGCCGCCACGCGCCGGCGGCAAAGGAGGCGGTGTGCCGCCATGCGCCGGAGAAGGAGCCGGAGTGCCCTGATGGTCACTCGCCGGAGAAGGAGCCGGAGTGCCCTGATGGTCACTCGCCGGAGGAGGAGGCGGTGGAGGAGGCGGAGTGCCCTGACTCGTCGGAGGAGGAGGAGGAAGCGGAGGCGTCCAGTTCAGAATGTTGATTAGGTCCTTCCGCCATAGGCATGGAGTCTTCAGTGAAGAACCCAGCCGAGTCTCCCCTTCACCGGTAGGGTCGTCAAGCTGGAGCTCCTCAAATCCCTCCGTTATTTCGTCGACCATCACCCTAGCATATCCTTCTGGAATCGGCCGGCAGTGAAAAGTGTCGTCTGGTCCAGAAGGATAAACAGAGCCAGCAGCCGCCTTGACCTTCAGATTCATCCACTGTGCCATAAGGTGGCAATTTTGTGCCTGCGTGATAGCATCCACAGGATTCCTGGCAGTAGCCGTCAAGGCAAGCTCTGGCTGAGGCAGCTCGGTGGAAGCCACGCTGCTTCTCCGCTGAGATGGCGGGGTAGCTTCGGGGGAAGCTTCGGCAATTCTTTCCCGATCTGCTTCCCGTTCCTCTATCGCTTGTATTCTGGCCCGCAGCGCCTGGATTTCGGTCATCTCCATTTTCTTCCTCCTGTCGTGGCATTTGTAGCCTCCTGCGTCCGGAAACCCAGCACGCCACGGAAGGGAGCCTGGCGTGCCTCGTGTCCGTCCAGGGTGCTCAGGATTCCCGAGGGCCATTGTCAGCTCGTCGTTCTCTCTGTCGGGGATGAACGTCCCTGCATGCGCTCCTTTGATATACTGCCGCATCTTCCTGAGTGGTGTTTCCAATTGCTTGTCCGTCCAAATGCACCACCCTGTTACAGGGTCCAAGGATCGGCCAGCCCCGAAGAACCAAGTCCGGCAACGTTCTGGCCAGTGCATTGTCTCTGGTTCGATCCCTTTCTGAAGCAGATCATTCTCAGCCCTGGCCCACTTAGGCCGGGCTACGAGGTAGCCGCCCGACCCCGTGCGATGGTGATGCATCTTCTTTGCAGCATTTATCCGGTTTGTCTCCGACATCTTCTGACTCTTTTCCGACTTCTTATGGGCCACAAATGCGGGCCAGTCATCTTTGATCTTCTCATATATGCCCACGAATTCTGGAGTCGTTTTCTCTCTGACAAACGTATTCAGTTTTTTCTTCCATGCCCTGAATTGGTCTGCCATCTTCTGAAGTGCAGCAGACTTGATTAAGTCCTCTATAACTGGCTTCGCCGGATCAACCTCTCGCGGTAGGACGAAGTTTGTCTTCAGCTCATTCCAAAGATATTCTTTCTGCATATCAGTGACATAAGTCACCTGAGCGTCTTTTGCAGCCGGCTTTAACCATTGATGGATGCTGATCGGGATCTTGTCCCTAACCAGAACCCCGCACTGATTAACAAATGCGTTCTTTGTGCGGATGGGTGTAATCGGCTCGCCGGAGCGCGAGATTTCTGAGATCTCAAACTTTTCATCCGGCCTCAACTTTTTCTTCCCTCCTCGTCTCTTTACCGAAGATTTGCTCGATCCGGAGGGCTAGAAAAGGAACAAAGACGAGAGTTAATGAATGAATCAATTAACTAGTCAACACATGCTTAACTAACATATATACCTCCTGGCCGTACTCGGTTCGGTCACCGGAGCCAGCATCACGGTCTCCTTCTTGCACCGGCATTGGGTCACCGGAGCCGTCCTCACGGTCTACTTCTTCCATGTGCATTGGGTCACCGAATTCATCAATATCATAGCCTAGATCTTCCAGCCGCAGCTCTTGTTCGACCTGCTCATCGGTGTCGTTGAGAAATGACCTGACGGCATTTTGTCCGTCTGCGATTATGTCCATCAACATCGCTTCTTGTGCTAGGTCTCGGGTGTTGTCGTCCATTGTTTCTACAAATATTTACAACATGCCAATTATTATTCAAACATGACAGATGGATATATTAATGGCAAACGTAGAACTAGCTTCAACCCTCGACTGCTCGGCGATCCACAAACCCTAGACCCCCTCATGTCACATTTTGTCTAGCTAGTGTCAAAGGATTCAACAAAACCAATACTTCATCATTAGGCAAAAGTAACAGTAGAATGATGGTACGAAGCTCTCCAAAGTTGTTTTGGAACGGAGTCCCAGATAAGATAATCCGTAACAAAAGACGGATTATCCTATCAGGAACTCCGTTCCAGAACATCTTTGCATAACTTCGTACCAACATGCCCCGGTTACTTCTGGCAAATGATGAAGTCATGGAATTTTTCAATACTTTGACACTAGCTAGGCAACCTCTCTCGACCCCTCGACCCCCGACTGCTCGGCGATCCACAAACCCTAGACCCCCTCATGTCACATTTTGTCGAGTGTCAAAGGATTCAACAAAACCAATACTTCATCATTAGGCGAAAGTAACAGTAGCATGATGGTACGAAGCTCTCCAAAGTTATTTTGGAACGGAGTCCCCGATAGGATAATTCGTAACAAAAGACGGATTATTCTATCAGGAACTCCGTTCCAGAATATCTTTGCATAACTTTGTACCAAAATGCCCCGGTTACTTCTGGCAAATGATGAAGTCATGGAATTCTTCAATACTTTGACACTAGCTAGGCAACCTCTCTCGACCCCTCGACCCCCGACTGCTCGGCGATCCACAACCCTAGACCCCCTCATGTCACATTTTGTCGAGTGTCAAAGGATTCAACAAACCAATACTTCATCATTAGGCGAAAGTAACAGTAGCATGATGGTACGAAGCTCTCCAAAGTTATTTTGGAACGGAGTCCCCGATAGGATAATTCGTAACAAAAGACCGATTATCCTATCAGGGACTTCGTTCCAGAACAACTTTGCATAACTTTGTACCAAAATGCCCCGGTTACTTCTGGCAAATGATGAAGTCATGGAATTCTTCAATACTTTGACACTAGCTAGGCAACCTCTCTCGACCCCTCGACCCCCGACTGCTCGGCGATCCACAACCCTAGACCCCCTCATGTCACATTTTGTCGAGTGTCAAAGGATTCAACAAACCAATACTTCATCATTAGGCGAAAGTAACAGTAGCATGATGGTACGAAGCTCTCCAAAGTTATTTTGGAACGGAGTCCCCGATAGGATAATTCATAACAAAAGACGGATTATTCTATCAGGAACTCCGTTTCAAAATATCTTTGCATAACTTTGTACCAAAATGCCCCGGTTACTTCTGGCAAATGATGAAGTCATGGAATTCTTCAATACTTTGACACTAGCTAGGCAACCTCTGTTGGGGAACGTTGCATGGAAAACAAAAATTTTTCTCTACGTTCACCAAGATCAATCTAGTAGATGCAACTACGAGGGGAGAGTAGGATCCACATACCCTTGTAGATCGCTAAGCGGAAGCGTTAAGAACGCGGTTGACGGAGTCGTACTCGCCGCGATTCAGATCGCTGAAGATCCAAGCACTGAAGCAACGGTGCCTCCGCGTTCTTCACACGTACGGCTCGGGGACGTCTCCTCCTTCTTGATCCAGCAAGGGGTGGAGGAGAGGTTGATGGAGAGACCGGCAGCACGACGGCGTGGTGGTGATGGTGGAAGAGAATTCCAGCAGGGCTTCGCCTAAGCACCGCGGGAGAAGAAGATGTTATGGGAGAGGGAGGGCAGCACCGAGGCACAAACGTGTGTTGGCTGCCCTCCCTCTACCTCTCTATATATAGGGGGAAGGAGGAGAGGGGGGCGCCCTAGGGTTTCCCCTAGGGGGGCCGGCGGCCAGGGCAGGGGGGGGGCGGCGGCCAAGGGCTGCGCCTGGCCCTAGGGTTTCCCCCCCTAGGTGCCTTGCCCCCCACTCCAAGGGGTGCGGCTGCCCTAGGGGGTCCAGCCCCCTTAGCCGCATGAGGAGAGGGCCCAGGGGGGGGGGCGCGCAGCCCTATGAGGGCTGTGGTGTCCCCCCTTGTGGCCCATTAGGCCCAGAAACACTTCCGGGACCCCCGAAACCCTTTTCGGTAATCCGCCGATTTCCCGATGCTCCCCGGAACACTTCCGGACTCCGAAACCTTTCATCCTATATATCAATCTTCGTCTCCGGACCATTCCGGAGACCCTCGTCACGTCCGGGATCTCATCCGGGACTCCGAACAACCTTCGGTAACCATGCACTGTTCTCACTAACAACCCTAGCGTCACCGAACCTTAAGTGTGTAGACCCTGCGGGTTCGGAAACCATGTAGACATGACCGAGACACTCCCAGGTCAATAACCAATAGCGGGATCTGGATACCCATATTGGTTCCCACATGTTTCTCGATGATCTCATCGGATGAACCACGATGTCAAGGATTCAGGCAATCCCGTATACAGTTCCCTTTGTCTCGTCGGTATGTTACTTGCCCGAGATTCGATCGTCGGTATCTCTATACCTAGTTCAATCTCGTTACCGGCAAGTCTCTTTACTCGTTACTGTAATACATAATCCCGTGACCAACTACTCAGTCACTTTGAGCTCATTGAGATGACGTATTACCGAGTGGGCCCGGAGATACCTCTCCATCACACGGAGTGACAAATCCCAGTCTCGATCCATGTCAACTCAACAGACACCCTCGGAGATACCTGTAGAGTACCTTTATAGTCACCCAGTTACGTTGTGACGTTTGGTACACACAAAGCACTCCTACGGTGTCAGTGAGTTACATGATCTCATGGTCATAGGAACTTATACTTGACATGCAGAAAACTATAGCGATAACTGACACGATCAAAAGCTATGTTTAACGTTTGGGTCTCGTCCATCACATCATTCTCCTAATGATGTGATCCCGTTATCAAATGACAACTCATGTCTATGACCTGGAAACCGCGGTCATCTTTGATCAACGAGCTAGTCCTGTAGAGGCTCACTAGGGACACAATGTCTGTCTATTCATCCACACATGTATTTGAGTTTCCAATCAATACAATTATAGCATGGATAATAAACGATTATCATGAACAAGGAAATATAATAATAACTCTTTTATTATTGCCTCTAGGGCATATTTCCAACAGTCTCCCACTTGCACTAGAGTCAATAATCTAGCATTACAAGGTAATGAATCTAACACCCATAGAGTCTTGGTGTTGATCGTGCTTAGCCCGTGGAAGAGGCTTAGTCAACGGATCTGCAACATTCAAATCCGTGTGTACTTTGCAAATGTTTATGTCCTCCTCCTTGACCGAATCGCGGATGGAATTGAAGCGTCGCTTTATGTGTCTGGTCCTCTTGTGAAACCTTGGTTCCTTGGCTAAAGCAATGGCACCAGTGTTGTCACAGAATAGAGTCATTGGGTTCAGTGCACTAGGCACAACTCCAAGATCTGTCATGAAATCCTTCATCCAGACACCTTCCTTTGCCGCCTCCGAGGCAGCTATATACTCCGCTTCACATGTAGAATCAGCTACCACGCTCTGCTTGGAACTGCACCAGCTTACCGCTCCCCCGTTGAGAATATATACGTATCCGGTTTGAGACTTAGAGTCATCCGGATCAGTGTCAAAGCTTGCATCGACGTAACCCTTTACGACGAGCTCTTGATCACCTCCATAAACGAGAAACATCTCCTTAGTCCTTTTCAGGTACTTTAGGATATTCTTGACCGCTGTCCAGTGATCCATACCAGGATTACTTTGAAACCTTCCGGCCATACTTATGGCAAGGCTGACATCTGGTCTTGTGCACAGCATTGCATACATGATAGAGCCTATGGCTGAAGCATAGGGGACGACACTCATCTTTTCTCTATCTTCCGCAGTCACTGGGCATTGAGTCTTACTCAACTTTGTACCTTGCAATACCGGCAAGAACCCCTTCTTGGATTGATCCATTTTGAACTTCTTCAAAAACTTTATCAAGGTATGTACTTTGTGAAAGTCCTATCAAGCGTCTTGATCTATCTCTATAGATCTTGATGCCCAATATGAAAGCAGCTTCACCGAGATCCTTCATCGAAAAACTCTTGTTCAAATACCCCTTCACGCTATCCAAAAATTCTATATTGTTTCCAATCAGCAATATGTCATCCACATATAATATTAGAAACGCTATAGAGCTCCCACTCACTTTCTTGTAAATACAAGCTTCATTGTAAACTTGTACAAACCCAAACGCTTTGATCACCTCATCAAAGCAAAGATTCCAACTCCGAGATGCTTGCACCAGCCCATAAATGGAACGCTGGAGCCTGCATACTTTGTCAGCATTCTCTGGATCGACAAAACCTTCCGGTTGCATCATATACAACTCTTCCTTAAGAAAACCGTTAAGGAACGCTGTTTTGACATCCATCTGCCAAATTTCATAATCGAAATATGCAGCTATTGCTAACATGATTCGGACGGATTTAAGCATCGCTACGGGTGAGAAATTCTCATCGTAGTCAATCCCTTGAACTTGTGAAAAACCCTTTGCCACAAGTCGAGCTTTATACACGGTGACATTACCGTCAGCGTCCGTCTTCCTCTTAAAAATCCATTTATTCTGAATGGCCTTCCGCCCTTCAGGTAATACTTCCAAAGTCCATACTTTGTTTTCATACATGGATCCCATCTCGGATTTCATGGCCTCTAACCATTTGTCGGAATCCGGGCCCACCATCGCTTCTCCATAGCTCGTAGGTTCACCGTTGTCTAACAACATGACCTCCAAGACAGGGTTACCATACCACTCAGGTGCAGTGCGTACCCTTGTCGACCTACGAGGTTCGGTAGTAACATGATCAGAAGCTCCTTGATCATCATCATTGGCTTCCTCTTCAACCTCTGCAGGCTCCACAAAAACATCTTTCTGCGCTGCGCTACTCTCTGGTTGAAGTAGAGGTTCAATAACCTCATCAAGTTCTACCTTCCTCCCACTCAATTCTTTCGAGAGAAACTCTTTCTCGAGAAAGGACCCGTTCTTAGCGACAAACACTTTGCCCTCGGATCTGAGATAGAAGGTGTACCCAACTGTTTCTTTTGGGTATCCTATGAAGACACATTTGTCCGCTTTGGGTTCGAGCTTTTCTGGCTGAAGCCTTTTGACATAAGCATCGCAACCCCAAACCTTGAGAAAAGACAACTTAGGTTTCTTACCAAACCACAGTTCGTATGGTGTTGTCTCAACGGACTTAGATGGAGCCCTATTTAAAGTGAATGCAGCTGTCTCTAACGCATACCCCCAAAACGATAGTGGCAAATCGGCAAGAGACATCATAGAACGTACCATATCTAATAGGGTTCGATTACGACGTTCGGACACACCATTACGCTGTGGTGTTCCAGGTGGCGTCAACTGTGAAACAATTCCACATTTTCTTAAGTGATCACCAAACTCATAACTCAGATATTCTCCCCCTCGATCAGATCGTAGGAACTTGATCTTCTTGTTACGATGATTTTCAACTTCACTCTGAAATTGCTTGAACTTTTCAAAAGTTTCAGACTTATGCTTCATCAAGTAAATATACCCATATCTACTTAAGTCGTCAGTGAAGGTGAGAAAATAACGATATCTACCGCGCGCCGTTACACTCATCGGACCGCACACATCAGTATGTATGATTTCCAATAAGTCACTTGCCCGTTCCATTGTCCCTGAAAACGGGGTCCTTGTCATCTTGCCCATGAGGCACGGCTCGCACGTGTCAAGTGATTCAAAATCAAGAGACTCCAAAAGTCCATCAGCATGGAGCTTCCTCATGCGTTTCACGCCGATATGACCGAGGCGGCAGTGCCACAAGAAAGTGGTATTATCATTATCTACTCTACATCTTTTGGCATCAATGTTATGAACATGTGTATCATCACTATCGAGATTCAATAAGAATAAACCCCTAACTTCGGGTGCATGACCATAAAAGATATTACTCATATAAATAGAACAACCATTATTCTCTGACTTAAATGAGTAACCGTCTCGCAATAAACAAGATCCAGATATAATGTTCATGCTTAACGCAGGCACTAAATAACAATTATTCAGGTTCATAACTAATCCCGATGGTAATCGAAGAGCGAGCGTGCCGACGGCGATCACATCAACCTTGGAACCATTTCCCACGCGCATCGTCACTTCGTCCTTCGCCAGCCTCCGTTTATTCCGCAGTTCCTGTTTAGAGTTGCAAATGTGAGCAACCGAACCGGTATCAAATACCCAGGCACTACAACGAGAGTTGGTAAGGTACACATCAATAAAATGTATATCACATATACCTTTGTTGTTGTTGGCCCCCTTCTTGTCCGCCAGATACTTGGGGCAGTTCCGCTTCCAGTGGCCGTTCCCCTTGCAATAGAAACACTCAGTCTCTGGCTTGGGCCCAGCCTTGGGTTTCTTCACTGGATTAGCAACTGCTTTGCCACCCTTCTTAGAGTTACCCTTCTTGCCCTTGCCATTCTTCTTGAAACTGGTGGTTTTATTGACCATCAACACTTGATACTCCTTCTGGATGTCTGCCTCAGCGACTTTCAGCATCGAAAACAGCTCGGCGATGGTCTTGTTCATCCCTTGCATGTTATACTGCTGCACGAAGCTCTTGTAGCTTGGAGGGAGTGACTGGAGAATTCTGTCAATGATAGCCTCATCCGGGAACACAAGTCCCAGATCAGCTATGCGGGTATAGTACCCAGACATCTTCAGTAAGTGCTCACTGACAGACGAATTCTCCTCCATCTTGCAAGCAAAGAATTTATCGGTGGTTTCATACCTCTCGATCTTAGCATTCTTTTCAAAGATGAACTTCAACTCCTGGTACATCTCATATGCACCATGACGTTCAAAACGCCTTTGAAGTCCTCCTTCCAAGCCGTACAACATGGCACACTGCACTATCGAATAGTCATCCGAACGTGTCTGCCAGACGTTCAAAACGTCTGCAGGCGCTGTAGGAGCAAGGGGGTCACCTAGCGGTGCATTTAGGACATAAACCTTTTGGGCAGCTGTGAGGATGATCCTCAGATTGCGGAGCCAGTCCACAAAGTTGCTCCCATCATCTTTCAGTTTAGCTTTCTCTAGGAACGCATTAAAATTCAGGGGAGCTACTGCGCGAGCCATCTACAATCAAAAATTTGCAAAGACATTTTAGACTATTGTTCATGATAAGTGAGTTATTACCTAATCAAATTAATTATAACTCCCACTCAAATTGACATCCCTCTGGTCATTCGAGCGTGACATGATCCAAATTCACCAACCCAAGTCCGATCATCACGTGAGATGAGGTGGTGTCAATGGTGAACATCAACATGTTGATCATATCTACTATATGACTCATGCTCGACCTTTCGGTCCTCCGTGTTCCGAGGCCATGTCTGTACATGCTAGGCTCGTCAAGTCTAACCCGAGTGTTCTGCATGTGCAAAACTGGCTTGCACCCGTTGTATGCGAACGTAGAGTCTATCACACCCGATCATCACGTGGTGCTTCGAAACGACGAACCTTCGCAACGGCGCACACTCGGGGGGAACACAATTTTATCTTGAAATTTTAGTGAAGGATCATCTTATAATGCTACCGTCGTCCTAAGCAAAATAAGATGCATAAAAGGATTAACATCACATGCAAATCATAAGTGACATGATATGGCCATCAACTCGTGCTTTTGATCTCCATCTCCAAAGCACCGGCATGATCTCCATCGTCACCGGCGCCACACCATGATCTCCATCATCGTGTTGCCATCGGGGTTGTCGGCGCCCCACCATGCTCTTACTACTATTGCTACCGTTTAGCGATAAAGTAAAGCATTACAAAGCGCTTAATGATTGACACGCAGGTCATACAAAAATAAAGACAACCCTATGGCTCCTGCCGGTTGCCGTATGCATCGACATGCAAGTCGATGTTAACTATTACAACATGATCATCTCATACATCAAAATATATTTCATCATGTCATTGGCCATATCATATCACATACATACCCTGCAAAAACAAGTTAGACGTCCTCTAATTTGTTGTTGCATGTTTTACGTGGCTGCTATGGGTATCTAGCAAGAACGCTTCTTACCTACGCAAAACCACAACGGTGATATTCAAGTTGCTATTTAACCTTCTACAAGGACCGCCTTGTTCTATTCCGATTCAACTAAGATAGGAGAGACAGACACCCGCCAGCCATCTTATGCAACAAAAGTCACATGTCTGTCGATGGAACCGGTCTCATGTACGTGGACATGTAAAGTTGGTCCGGGCCGCTTCATCCCATAATACCGCTGAATCAAGAAAGACTAAGGAGGGCAGCAATTTAAACATCAACGCCACAAACCCTTTTGTGTTCTACTCGAGAAAGCATCTACGCAAGATCCTAGCTCTAATACCACTGTTGGGGAACGTTGCATGGAAAACAAAAAATTTTCTCTACGTTCACCAAGATCAATCTAGTAGATGCAACTACGAGGGGAGAGTAGGATCCACATACCCTTGTAGATCGCTAAGAGGAAGCATTAAGAACACGGTTGATGGAGTCGTACTCGCCGCGATTCAGATCGCTGAAGATCCAAGCACCGAAGCATCGGTGCCTCCGCGTTCTTCACACGTACGGCTCGGGGACGTCTCCTCCTTCTTGATCCAGCAAGGGGTGGAGGAGAGGTTGATGGAGAGACCGGCAGCACGACGGCGTGGTGGTGATGGTGGAAGAGAATTCCAGCAGGGCTTCGCCTAAGCACCGCGGGAGAAGAAGATGTTATGGGAGAGGGAGGGCAGCACCGAGGCACAAACGTGTGTTGGCTGCCCTCCCTCTACCTCTCTATATATAGGGGGAAGGAGGAGAGTGGGGCGCCCTAGGGTTTCCCCTAGGGGGGCCGGCGGCCAGGGCAGGGGGGGCGGCGGCCAAGGGCTGCGCCTGGCCCTAGGGTTTCCCCCCCCTAGGTGCCTTGCCCCCCACTCCAAGGGGTGCGGCTGCCCTAGGGGGTCCAGCCCCCTTAGCCGCATGAGAAGAGGGCCCAGGGGGGGGGCGCAGCCCTATGAGGGCTGTGGTGTCCCCCCTTGTGGCCCATTAGGCCCAGAAACACTTCCGGGACCCCCGAAACCCTTTTCGGTAATCCGCCGATTTCCCGATGCTCCCCGGAACACTTCCGGACTCCGAAACCTTTCATCCTATATATCAATCTTCGTCTCCGGACCATTCCGGAGACCCTCGTCACGTCCGGGATCTCATCCGGGACTCCGAACAACCTTCGGTAACCATGCACTGTTCTCACTAACAACCCTAGCGTCACCGAACCTTAAGTGTGTAGACCCTGCGGGTTCGGAAACCATGTAGACATGACCGAGACACTCCCAGGTCAATAACCAATAGCGGGATCTGGATACCCATATTGGTTCCCACATGTTTCTCGATGATCTCATCGGATGAACCACGATGTCAAGGATTCAGGCAATCCCGTATACAGTTCCCTTTGTCTCGTCGGTATGTTACTTGCCCGGGATTCGATCGTCGGTATCTCTATACCTAGTTCAATCTCGTTACCGGCAAGTCTCTTTACTCGTTACCGTAATACATAATCCCGTGACCAACTACTTAGTCACTTTGAGCTCATTGAGATGACGTATTACCGAGTGGGCCCGGAGATACCTCTCCGTCACACGGAGTGACAAATCCCAGTCTCGATCCATGTCAACTCAACAGACACCTTCGGAGATACCTGTAGAATACCTTTATAGTCACCCAGTTACGTTGCGACGTTTGGCACACACAAAGCACTCCTACGGTGTCAGTGAGTTACATGATCTCATGGTCATAGGAACTTATACTTGACATGCAGAAAACTATAGCGATAACTGATACGATCAAAAGCTATGTTTAACGTTTGGGTCTCGTCCATCACATCATTCTCCTAATGATGTGATCCCGTTATCAAGTGACAACTCATGTCTATGACCTGGAAACCGCGGTCATCTTTGATCAACGAGCTAGTCCTGTAGAGGCTTACTAGGGACACAAAGTTTGTCTATTCATCCACACATGTATTTGAGTTTCCAATCAATACAATTATAGCATGGATGATAAACGATTATCACGAACAAGGAAATATAATAATAACTCTTTTATTATTGCCTCTAGGGCATATTTCCAACATCGACCCCCCCCCCCCCGACTTCTCGGCGATCCACAACCCTAGACACCCTCATGTCACATTTTGTCTAGTGTCAAAGGATTCAACAAACCAATACTTCATCATTAGGCGAAAGTAACAGTAGCATGATGGTACGAAGCTCTCCAAAGTTGTTTTGGAACGGAGTCCCAGATAAGATAATCCGTAACAAAAGACGGATTATCCTATCAGGAACTCCGTTCCAAAACATCTTTGCATAACTTCGTACCAACATGCCCCGGTTACTTCTGGCAAATGATGAAGTCATGGAATTCTTCAATACTTTGACACTAGCTAGGCAACCTCTCTCGACCCCTCGACCCCCGACTACTCGGCGATCCACAACCCTAGACCCCCTCATGTCACATTTTGTCGAGTGTCAAAGGATTCAACAAAACCAATACTTCATCATTAGGCGAAAGTAACAGTAGCATGATGGTACGAAGCTCTCCAAAGTTATTTTGGAACGGAGTCCCAGATAGGATAATTCGTAACAAAAGACGGATTATTCTATCAGGAACTCCGTTCCAAAATATCTTTGCATAACTTTGTACCAAAATGCCCCGGTTACTTCTGGCAAATGATGAAGTCATGGAATTCTTCAATACTTTGACACTAGCTAGGCAACCTCTCTCGACCCCTCGACCCCCGACTGCTCGGCGATCCACAACCCTAGACCCCCTCATGTCACATTTTGTCGAGTGTCAAAGGATTCAACAAAACCAATACTTCATCATTAGGCGAAAGTAACAGTAGCATGATGGTACGAAGCTCTCCAAAGTTATTTTGGAACGGAGTCCCCGATATGATAATTCGTAACAAAAGACGGATTATTCTATCAGGAACTCCGTTTCAAAATATCTTTGCATAACTTTGTACCAAAATGCCCCGGTTACTTCTGGCTAATGATGAAGTCATGGAATTCTTCAATACTTTGACCCCCGACTGCTCGGCGATCCACAACCCTAGACCCCCGACTGCTAGGCAACCTCTCGACCCCTCGCCCTTCGGCCTCTCGATCGGTCCCTCGACGACCCTCGACCCCTCGACCTTCGGCCTCGGTCCCTCGACGACCCTCGACCCCGGCCCCCCCTAATGTCGAAGTTATCGGGGAGAGGGTGTATACATATCCGATAAAAAAAGAGGAAGAAGAAGAAAAAAGGAACCGCTAGAGGAGAAGATCGAAGAAAAAAAAAGAAAAAAAAGGAGAAGAAGAAAGGAGAGAAGAAGAGAAAATTTCTCTTCTTCTCCTCTATTCCTTTCTTCTTCTCCTCTTTTTTTTCTTTTTTTTTCTTCTTCTTATTTATTTCTCCTCTTTCTTCCTCTCCTTCTTCTTCTTTCTTTCCTCTTTCTTATTTTCTTCTTTCCTATCCTTTTTTTTCTTTTTTTTCTTCTTCTTATTTATTTCTCCTCTTCTTCCTCTCCTCTTCTTCTTTCTTTCCTCTTTCTTATTTTCTTCTTTCCTATCCTTCTTTTTCTAAATTTGTAACTTTTGCATATATATATATAAAAAACTTTCTATATATATTTAGCATATATAAACAAAAAACTATATAGCTAGCCACATACACATATATATACATCACATATACACACATCACATATATACAGCAACTTCCTAAGAAAAAATATATTTATATACACATAAATATATATTTAACATATATATTTAGCAAATTCCTAAGAAAAAAAGATATACACATACATATAAATACAGCAACTATATATACAGCAACTATATATACTGCAATTTATATAAACATAAAAAAAATATACACATATATACATATATATACACAGCAACTATATATATATATACAGCAATATTAAACATATAAAAAAAAGGGAGCCGACCCTCACATCGGCAGGGCTGGGCGGCGCGACGGCGGCGGGGCGGGGCGGCGACGAGGCGGCGTGGGGGCGGGGCGGCGCGACGGCGGCGGGGCGGGGCGCGCGGCGGCGCCGGGCGACGGGCCGGCCGGGGCGCGGCGACGGCGCGGGGCGGGGCGACGGCGCGGGGCGCGGCGATGGCGCGGGGCGGAGTGACGAGGCGGTGTCGGGGGCGACGGCGACGGGGCGACGGGGCGACGGGGGCGACGGGGGCGACGGCGACGGCGACGGGGACGGAGCAGATCGAGGGCGGCGTCGGGGCGGGGAAGAAGGAGAAACTGAACGAAATTTTCGCAAGTGTAGCTTATATAGGAGGAGTATTAGTCCCGGGTCTTGGCACAAACCGGGACTAATAGCCCCCTTTAGTCCCGGTTGCTGCCACCAACCGGGACTAAAGGTCCCTTTTCAGCAGCCCAAAGGGCGGGAAGGTGGGGCCTTTAGTCCCGGTTGGTGGCAGCAACCGGGACTAATGCCACCCTTTAGTCCCGGTTGGTGGCAGCAACCGGGACTAAAGGCCTTGCCGCGGTGCGGTGGGAAGTTTAGTCCCACCTCGCTAGTTGAGGGAGAGCAGCACCAGTTTATAAGCCCCGCTGCCTCTCTCCTCTCGAACTCCTCTAAACTGCAGGCCTAAGGGCCTAAACTGACACTGCTTTGCCTGTGGACTTGCTGGGCTTTCTACGGGCCTGAATCCTGGCCCATGTTTGGGTTTCTAGTCGTATTCAGGCCGTGTGGGCCCAGCAGGTGGCATATTTTTTTTTTCTTTGTTGCTTTATTTTTTAGTTTTGTTTCTACTTTCAACAAAATACTTACTGTTGCTATTTTTATTTATTTGTTTTCTTTGTTTCTTTATTTATTTGATTTTGTTTCTACTTACAAAAAAATATTTATTGTTGCTATTTTTTTTTCAAGTTTTTTTGTTTTGTTTTCTGCATTATTTATTTTCTTTTGTAAAACCAATTACGAACTTTCTGTTAGTGCAAGTAGTATTCAAATTTGAATAGTTTAAATTTGAAATTATTTGTTTTCTTTGTTGCTTTATTTATTTTATTTTGTTTCTTTTCAGCAGCCCAAAGGGCGGGAAGGAGGGACCTTTAGTCCCGGTTGGTGGCAGCAACCGGGACTAAAGGGGGGCATTAGTCCCGGTTGGTGGCAGCAACCGGGACCAAAGGCCCTGAGCTGGCGCGGGTGCGGTGGGATGTTTCGTCCCACCTCGCTAGCTGAGGGAGCTCGAGAGTGGTTTATAAGGGCTGCTGCTCCCACCCTCTCGAGCTCCTCTCAAATGCAGGCTTCTAGGCCTAACTCTGCGCGCTGCCCTGTGAGCTTGCTGGGCCTTATATTACAGGTGGATCCTGTGCTATAGGCCTTGCAGGCTCACTGGGCAGCGCCCAATATTTTTTTTTTCCTTTTTTGCTTTATTTATTTCTAAGTTGTTTTTTGCTGTATTTAGAGTTGCTTTATTTATTTTATTTTCTTTGTTTATTTCTAAGTTGTTTTTTGCTGTATTTAGAGTTGCTTTATTTATTTTACTTCCTTTATTTATTTTCTTTGTTGCTTTATTTATTTTATTTTGTTTATACTTAATTACAACAAAATACTTATTGTTGCTATTTATTTCTAAGTTGTTTTTTGCTGTATTTAGAGTTGCTTTATTTATTTTATTTTCTTTGTTTATTTCTAAGTTGTTTTTTGCTGTATTTATAGTTGCTTTATTTATTTTACTTTCTTTATTTATTTTCTTTGTTGCTTTATTTATTTTATTTTGTTTATACTTACAACAAAATACTTATTGTTGCTATTTATTTTTCAAGTTTGTTTTGTTTTGTTTTGTTTTGTTAGTGCAAGTAGTATTGAAATTTGAATAGTACAAACGGACAATGGTATCATACTCGTTTGTTACAAAGTTGGCATGGTATCATCATAATAGTTGCGGAAATAACTCTTCACTTTTTCTTCGCTTGTGTCATTTGCTTATTGCGCCGTAACCATGGATAATCTTCATCGTTTATCAGGATGCTTGGGTCAGCCTTGACTTTGAAGGGAGGAATTTCATTAAACTTTTCATAATCTTCAGACATGTCTGTCTTGCCCTCCACTCCCAGGATGTCCCTTTTTCCTGAAAGAACTATGTGGCGCTTTGGCTCATCGTATGATGTATTCGCTTCCTTATCTTTTCTTTTTCTCGGTCTGGTAGACATGTCCTTCACATAGATAACCTGTGCCACATCATTGGCTAGGACGAACGGTTCGTCATTGTATCCAAGATTTTTCAGATCCACTGTTGTCATTCCGTACTGTGGGTCTACCTGTACCCCGCCTCCTGACAGATTGACCCATTTACACTTAAACAAAGGGACCTTAAAATCATGTCCGTAGTCAAGTTCCCATATGTCCACTATGTAAACATAATATGTGTCCTTTCCCCTCTCGGTTGTTGCATCAAAGCGGACACCGCTGTTTTGGTTGGTGCCCTTTTGATCTTGGACAATCGTGTAAAATGTATTTCCATTTATCTCGTATCCTTTGTAAATCAATACAGTCGAAGATGGTCCCCTGGACAACAAGTACAACTCATCACAAACAGTGTTGTCACCTCTGAGACGTGTTTCCAACCAACTGCTGAAAGTCCTGATGTGTTCACGTGTAATCCAGTCGTCGCACTGCTCCGGGTGTTTGGAGCGCAGACTGTTCTTGTGTTCATCGACATACGGGGTCACCAATGTAGAGTTCTGTAGAACTGTGTAGTGTGCTTGAGACCAAGAATAACCGTCCCTGCATATTATTGAGTCCCTTCCAAGCGTGCCTTTTCCAGTCAGTCTGCCCTCGTACCGCGATTTAGGGAGACCTATCTTATTAAGGCCAGGAATGAAGTCAACACAAAACCCGATGACATCCTCTGTTTGATGGCCCATGGAGATGCTTCCTTCTGGTCTGGCGCGGTTATGGACATATTTCTTTAGGACTCCCATGAACCTCTCAAAGGGGAACATATTGTGTAGAAATACGGGCCCCAGAATGACAATCTCGTCGACTAGATGAACTAGGACGTGTGTCATGATATTGAAGAAGGATGGTGGGAACACAAGCTCGAAACTGACAAGACATTGCGCCACATCACTCCTTAGCCTTGGTACGATTTCTGGATCGATCACCTTCTGAGAGATTGCATTGAGGAATGCACATAGTTTCACAATGGCTAATCGGACGTTTTCCGGTAGAAGCCCCCTCAATGCAACCGGAAGCAGTTGCGTCATAATCACATGGCAGTCATGAGACTTTAGGTTCTGGAACTTTTTCTCTGCCATATTTATTATTCCCTTTATATTCGACGAGAAGCCAGTCGGGACCTTCATACTGAGAAGGTATTCAAAGAAGATTTCTTTCTCTTCTTTCGTAAGAGCATAGCTGGCAGGACCTTCATACTGCTTCGGAGGGATGCCGTCTTTTTCGTGCAAACGTTGCAGGTCCTCCCGTGCCTCAGCTGTATCTTTTGTCTTTCCATACACGCCCAAGAAGCCTAGCAGGTTCACGCAAAGGTTCTTCGTCACGTGCATCACGTCGATTGAAGAGCGGACCTCTAGGTCTTTCCAGTAGGGTAGGTCCCAAAATATAGATTTCTTCTTCCACATGGGTGCGTGTCCCTCATCGTCATTCGGAACAGCTAGTGCGCTGGGGCCCTTTCCGAAGATTACGTGTAAATCATTGACCATAGCAAGTACGTGATCACCGGTACGCATGGCGGGCTTCTTCCGGTGATCTGCCTCGCCTTTGAAATGCTTGCCTTTCTTTCGACATTGATGGTTGGTCGGAAGAAATCGACGATGGCCCAGGTACACATTCTTCCTGCACTTGTCCAGGTATATACTTTCAGTGTCATCTAAACAGTGCGTGCATGCGTGGTATCCTTTGTTTGTCTGTCCTGAAAGGTTACTGAGAGCGGGCCAATCGTTGATGGTCACGAACAGCAACGCCTTTAGGTCAAATTCCTCCTGTTTGTGCTCATCCCACGCACGTACACCGTTTCCATTCCACAGCTATAAAAGTTCTTCAACTAATGGCCTTAGGTACACATCAATGTCGTTGCCGGGTTGCTTAGGGCCTTGGATGAGAACTGGCATCATAATGAACTTCCGCTTCATGCACATCCAAGGAGGAAGGTTATACATACATAGAGTCACGGGCCAGGTGCTGTGATTGCTGCTCTGCTCCCCGAAAGGATTAATGCCATCCGTGCTTAGAGCAAACCATACGTTCCTTGCGTCCTTTGCAAACTTCTCCCAGTACTTTCTCTCGATTTTTCTCCATTGCGACCCGTCAGCGGGTGCTCTCAACTTCCCGTCTTTCTTACGGTCCTCACTGTGCCATCGCATCAACTTGGCATGCTCTCTGTTTCTAAACAAACGTTTCAACCGTGGTATTATAGGAGCATACCACATCACCTTCGCAGGAACCCTCTTCCTGGCGGGCTCGCCATCAACATCACCAGGGTCATCTCGTCTGATCTTATACCGCAACGCACCGCATACCGGACATGCGTTCAGATCGTTGTATGCACCGCGGTAGAGGATGCAGTCATTAGGGCATGCATGTATCTTCTGCACCTCCAATCCTAGAGGGCATACGACCTTCTTTGCTGCGTATGTACTGTCGGGCAATTCGTTATCCTTCGGAAGCTTCTTCTTCAATATTTTCAGTAGCTTCTCAAATCCTTTGTCAGCCACAGCATTCTCTGCCTTCCACTGCAGCAATTCCAGTACGGTACCGAGCTTTGTGTTGCCATCTTCGCAATTGGGGTACAACCCTTTTTTGTGATCCTCTAACATGCGATCAAACTTCAGCTTCTCCTTTTGACTTTCGCATTGTGTCCTTGCATCGACAATGACCCGGCGAAGATCATCATTTGGTTCCTCTTGATCTTCAGCACCTTCACCCGTTGCAGCATCATTGGGCACATCGTCTGGTTCCTCTTGATCTTCATCAGCTCCCCCCATTGCAGCATCACCGTATTCAGGGGGCACATAGTTGTCATCGTACTCTTCTTCTTCGCCGTCTTCCATCATAACCCCTATTTCTCCGTGCCTCGTCCAAACATTATAGTGTGGCATGAAACCCTTGTAAAGCAGGTGGGAGTGAAGGATTTTTCGGTTAGAGTAAGACATCGTATTCACACATTGAGTGCATGGACAACACATAAAACCATTCTGCTTGTTTGCCTCTGCCACATTTAGAAACTCACGCACGCCCTTAATGTACTCGGAGGTGTGTCTGTCACCGTACATCCATTGGCGGTTCATCTGCGTGCATTTATATATAATTAAGTGTGTCAAAAACCATTACAGAACATCATAAATAGATAATTAAGTGACCAAATGGATAAAAGTTCATCATCACATTAAAACCAAAGTACATACATATATAGTTCTCATCTAACAACATATATAGCTCTTCATACACATCGAAACTATGTAAAACATTTCAACGCGAAAACAAATGCTATCATAATCGCAACCAAGGTAACAATTGATCCAACGGCATAATGATACCAAGCCTCGGTATTAATGGCATATTTTCTAATCTTTTTAATCTTCAACCGCATTGCATCCATCTTGATCTTGTGATCATCGACGACATCCGCAACATGCAACTCCAATATCATCTTCTCGTCCACAATTTTTTTTATTTTTTCCTTCAAGAATTTGTTTTCTTCTTCAACTAAATTTAACCTCTCGACAATAGGTTCCATCTTTATCTTGTGATCATCGATAACTTCCGCAACATGCAACTCCAATTCCATCTTCTCCTCCTCCATTTTTTCCAATTTTTTCTTTAACGAAATGTTTTCCTCTTCAACTAAATTTAACCTCTCCACAAGAGGGTCGGTTGGAATTTCCGGTTCAACTACCTCCTAGACATAATAAAACATCTATGCATGTCAGGTTGGTCGGCATAACTATCATAAGCACTAAAACAAATAGTTATAAATTAAAGATAATATACCACATCCGAATCGTAGACCGGACGAGGGCCCACGTGGGCGGATATCAAAACCATCGCACTATATAATAACAAGCAATAATAAACGTAAGAAAATTAGACAAATATCTATCTAAAGCAATAATAAAAGTAAGAAAAGCATGGACACAACAAGAGGCTCACCACGGTGGTGCCGGTGACGAGATCGGCGGGGGCGATCGACGGCGGCGAAGACGGGGACGGGATGTGACGGACCGCTAAACCTAGACAAATCTCGGAGAAAATAGAGCTTCGAGAGCAGAAAAGCTTAACTAGTGTGGCTCGGGCATTCCACCGAACATGTTGTGTGCATAGGAGGTGAGCTAGAGCACCACTAACCCCTCTCTCCCTCGGCCAGAAAAAAAAACAGAGCAGTGAGCTCTACTCTTGAGTGAGGGGGTTTATATAGGCAACTCACTGGTCCCGGTTGGTGCTACAAACCGGGGCTAAAGGGGAGCCTTTGGTCCCGGTTCATAATACAAACCGGGACTAATAGTGGTGGGCCAGGAGCAAGAGCCATTGGTCCCGGTTTTTAGCTCCAACCGGGACCAATAGGTCCAGACGAACCGGGACCAATGGCCCACGTGGCCCGGCCGGCCCCCTGGGCTAACGAACCGGGTCCAGTACCCCCATTGGTCCCGGTTCTAGATTGAACCGGGGCTAATGGGCTGGACCAATGCCCAGTTTTCTACTAGTGAGAGTCAATAATCTAGTTCACATCGCTATGTGATTAATACCCAAGAGTAATAAGGTGTGATCATGTTTTTCTTGTGAGAGAAGTTTAGTCAACGGGTCTGTCACATTCAGATCCGTGTGTATTTTGCAAATTTCTATGTCTACAATGCTCTGCATAGAGCTACTCTAGCTAATTGCTCCCACTTTCAATACGCATCCAGATTGATACTTAGAGTCATCTGGATTTAGTGTCAAAGCTTGCATCGGCGTAACCCTTTACGACGAACTCTTTATCACCTCCATAATCGAGAAATATTTCCTTAGTCATCCAATTACTAAGGATAATTTTGACCGCTGTACAGTGATCTACTCCTGGATCACTATTGTACCTCCCTGTCAAACTCTTGGCAAGGTACACAATGTGTTATGTACACAGCATGGCATACTTTATAGAACCTATGGCTGAGGCATAGGGAATAACTTTCATTCTCTCTATATTTTTCTGCCGTGGTCTGGCTTTGAGTCTTACTCAACTTCACACCTTACAAGTCAGGCAAGAACTTCTTCTTTGACTGATCCATTTTGAATTACTTCAAAATCTTATCGAGGTATGTACTCATCGAAAGTCTTATCAAGCGTCTTGATCTATCTATATAGATCTTGATGCTCAATATGTAAGCAGCTTCACCGAGGTATTTCTTTGAAAAACTCTTTTCAAACACTCCTTTATGCTTTCCAGAAAATTCTACATCATTTCCGATCAACAATATGTCATTCACATATACTTATCAGAAAGGTTGTAGTGCTCCCACTCACTTATTGTAAATACAGGCTTCACCGCAAGTCTGTATAAATCTATATGCTTTGATCAACTTATCAAAGCGTATATTCCAACTCCGAGATGCTTGCACCACTCCATAGATGGATCGATGGAGCTTGCATAATTTGCTAGCACCTTTAGGATTGACAAAACCTTCTGGTTGCATCATATACAACTCTTCTTTAATAATTCCATTAAAGAACGCAGTTTCGTTATCCATTTGTCAGATTTCATAAAATGTGGCAATTGCTAACATGATTCGGACAGACTTAAGCATCGCTACAGGTGAGAAAGTCTCATCGTAGTCAACTCCTTGAACTTGTCGAAAACCTTTCGCAACAAGTCGAGCTTTGTAAATAGTAATATTACCGTCTGCGTCGGTCTTCCTCTTGAAGATCCATTTATTTTCGATGGCTTGCCGATCATCGGGCAAGTCAACCAAAGTCCACACTTTGTTCTCATACATGGATCCCATCTCAGATTTCATGGCTTCAAGCCATTTTGCGGAATTTGGGCTCATCATCGCTTCCTCAATGTTCGTAGGTTCATCATGGTCTAGTAACATGATTTCCAGAACTGGGTTGCCGTACCACTCTGGTGCGGAACGTACTCTGGTTGATCTACGACGTTCAGCAGAAACTTGATCCAAAGTTTCATGATCATTATCATTAACTTCCTCACTAATTGGTGTAGGAATCACTGGAACAATTTCCTGTGATGTACTACTCTCCAATCCGGGAGAAGGTACAATTACCTCATCAAGTTCTACTTTCCTCCCACTCACTTCTTTCGAGAGAAACTCTTTCTCTAGAAAGGATCCACTCTTAGCAACAAAGACCTTGTCTTCGGATCTATGATAGAAGGTGTACCCAACAGTTTCTTTTGGGTATCCTATGAAGATTTACTTCTCTGATTTGGGTTCGAGCTTATCATGTTGAAACTTTTTCACATAAGCATCGCAGTCCCAAACTTAAAGAAACGACAACTTTGGTTTCTTGCCAAACCATAGTTCATAAGGTGTCGTATCAACGGATTTAGATGGTGCCCTATTTAACGTGAATGCAGATGTCTCTAATGCATAACCCCAAAAGCGATAGTGGTAAATCGGTAAGAGACATCATAGATCGCACCATATCCAATAAAGTACGGTTACGATGTTCAGACACACCATTACGCTGTGGTGTTCCGGGTGGCGTGAGTAGTGAAACTATTTCACATTGTTTTTACTGAAGGCCAAACTCGCTAACTCAAATATTTTACCTCTACGATCATATCGTAGAAACTCTTATTTTCTTGTTACGATGATTCTCCACTTCACTCTGAAATTCTTTGAACTTTTCAAATGTTTCAGACTTGTGCTTCATTAAGTAGATATACCCTTATCTGCTCAAATCATCAGTGAAGGTCAGAAAATAACGATACCCGCCGCGAGCTTCAACACTTATTGGTCCACATACATCTGTAAGTATGATCACCAACAAATCTGTTGCTCGCTCCATAGTTCCGGAGAACGGAGTTTTAGTCATCTTGCCCATGAGGCATGGTTCACAAGCACCAAATGATTCATAATCAAATGATTCCAAAAGTCCATCATTATGGAGTTTCTTCATGCGTTTTACACCAATATGACCTAAACGGCAGTGCCACAAATAAGTTGCACTATCATTATTAACCTTGCATCTTTTGGCTTCAATATTATGAATATGTGTATCACACGATCGAGATCCAACAAACCTTTTTCATTGGGTGTATGACCATAGAAGGTTTTATTCATGTAGACAGAACAACAATTATTCTCTAACTTACATGAATAACCGTATTGCAATAAACATGATCAAATCATATTCATGCTCAACACAAACACTAAATAACACTTATTTAGGTTCAACACTAATCCCGAAAGTATAGGGAGTGTGCGATGATGATCATATCAATCTTGGAACTGCTTCCAATACACATCGTCACTTCATCCTTTAACTAGTTTATGTTCATTATGCAACTCCCACTTCGAGTTACTACTCTTTAGTAACTGAACCAATATCAAATACCGAGGGGTTGCTATGAACACTAGTAAAATACTCATCAATAATCTGTATATCAAATATACCTTTGTTCACTTTGCCATCCTTCTTATCCGCCAAATATCTAGGGCAGTTCCACTTTTAGTGATCATTTCCTTTGCAGTATAAGCACTTGTTTCAGGCTTGAGTTTAGCTTTGGGTTTCTTCACGGGAGTGACAACTTGCTTGTCATTCTTCTTGAAGTTCCCCTTCTATCCCTTTGCCCTTTACTTGAAAAAAGTGGTCTTGTTAACCATCAACACTTGATGCTTTTTCATGATTTCTACCTTCGCCTACTTCAGTATCGCGAAGAGCTGGGAATTCCTTTCGTCATCCCTTGCATATTATAGTTCATCACGAAGTTCTACTAACTTGGTGATAGTGACTAGAGAACTTTGTCAATTACTATCTTATCTGGAAGATTAACTCCCACTTGATTAAAGTAATTGTAGTACCCAGACAATCTGAGCACATGCTCACTGGTTGAGCTATTCTCCTCCATCTTGTAGGCAAAGTACTGTCAGAGGTATTATGCCTCTCGACACGGGCATGAGTATGAAATACTAATTTCAACTCTTGGAACATCTTATATGCTCCATGGCGTTCAAAACGTTTTTGAAGTCCCGGTTCTAAGCCGTAAAGCATGGTGCACTTAAACTATCAAGTAGTCATCATATCGAGCTTTTGTCAAAACGTTCATAACGTCTACATCTGCTCCTGCAATAGGTCTGTCACCTAGCGGTGCATCAAGGACATAATTCTTCTGTGCAGCAATGAGGATAATCCTTAGATCACGGAACAATTCCGCATCATTGCTACTAACATCTTTCAATCTTGGTTTTCTCTAGGAACATATGAAAAATAAACGGGGAGCAACATCGCGAGCTATTGATCTACAACATAGATGTTCTAATACTACCAGGACTAACTTCATGATAAATTAAAGTTCAATTTAATCATATTACTTAAGAACTCCCACTTAGATAGACATCCCTCTGGTCATCTAAATGATCACGTGATCCAAATCAACTAAACCATGTCCGATCATCACGTGAGATGGAGTAGTTTCAATGGTGAACATCTTATGTTGATCATATCTACTATATGATTCACGCTCGACCTTTCGGTCTCCAGTGTTCCGAGGCCATATCTGCATATGCTAGGCTCGTCAAGTTTAACCCGAGTATTCTGCGTGTGCAAAACTGGCTTACACCCGTTGTATTTGAACGTAGAGCTTATCACACCCGATCATCACGTGGTGTCTCGGCACGACGAACTTTCGCAACGGTGCATACTCAGGGAGAACACTTATACCTTGAAATTTAGTAAGGGATAATCTTATAATGCTACCGTCGTTCTAAGCAAAATAAGAAGCATAATAAGATAAACATCACATGCAATCAAAATATGTGACATGATATGGCCATCATCATCTTGTGCTTTTGATCTCCATCTCCAAAGCACCGTCATGGTCACCTTCACAAAACATGATCATCTCATACAAAAACCGTATAACTCATCATGTCTTGACCATATCACATCACAACATGCCCTGCAAAAACAAGTTAGACGTCCTCTACTTTGTTGTTGCAAGTTTTACGTGGCTGCTATGGGCTTAGCAAGAACCGTTCTTACCTACGCATACAAAACCACAACGATGTTTCATCAAGTATGTGTTGTTTTAACCTTCACAAGGACCGGGCGTAGCCACACTTGATTCAGCTAAAGTGAGAGAGACAGACACCCGCCAGTCACCTTTAAGCAACGAGTGCTCGTAACGGTGAAACCAGTCTCGCGTAAGCGTACGCGTAATGTCGGTCAGGGCCGCTTCATCTCACAATACCGACGAAGCAAAGTATGACATGCTGGTAAGCAGTATGACTAGTATCGCCCACAACTCATTGTGTTCTACTCGTGCATATCATCTACGCATAGACCTGGCTCATGATGCCACTGTTGGGGAACGTAGTATTTTAAAATTTTCCTACGATCACGCAAGATCTATCTACCAGATGCATAGCAACGAGAGGGAAGAGTGTGTCTACGTACCCTCGTAGACCGGGAGCGGAAGCGTCAAGTGACGCGGTTGATGTTGTCGAACTTCTTCGCGATCCAACCGATCAAGCACCGAACGTACGGAACCTCCGCGTTCAGCACACGTGCAGCTTGATGACGTCCCACGAGCTCTTGATCCAGTTGAGCTTCACGGGAGAGTTTCGTCAGCACGACGGCGTGGTGACGGATATGATGTGTTCACCGGCGCAGGGCTTCGCCTAAGCTCCGCGACGGTATGACCGAGGTGTGATTCTGTGGAGGGGGGCACCGCACACGGCTAAAACAATTCAACTTGTGTGTCTTTGGGTGCCCCCCTGCCCCCGTATATAAAGGAGCAAGGGAGGGAGGCCGGCCGGCCCTTTCCTGGTGCGGCTAGGGAAGGAGTCCTACTAGGAATAGGATTGCAATCCTATTCCTAGTAGGATTCACCAAAAGGAAGAAGGGGGAAAGGAATAGGAGAGGTGGCGCCCCCCCCCCCCCCCCAATCCTAGTCCAACTAGGAACCCTAGGTGGGGGCGCCGGCCAGCCCTATGGGCTGCCTCTCTCTTTCCCTTTAGGCCCACTATGGACCATCCCCTCTCGTAGGGGGTTCCGGTAACCCCCTCCGGCAATCCCGATAAATCCGAAACTTTTCCGGAACACTTCCGGTGTCCGAATATAGCCGTCCAATATGTCAATCTTTATGTCTCGGACATTCCGAGACTCCTCGTCATGTCCGTGATCTCATCCGGGACTCCGAACTACCTTCGGTACATCAATACTCAAAAACTCATAATACCGATCGTCATCAAACGTTAAGCGTGCGGACCCTACGGGTTCGAGAACTATGTAGACATGACCGAGACTCATCTCCGGTCAATAACCAATAGCGGAACATGGATGTTCATATTGGCTCCTACATATTCTACGAAGATCTTTTATCGGTCAGAACCGCATAACAACATACTTTGTTCCTTTTGTCAAACGGTATGTTACTTGCCCGAGATTCGATCGTCGGTATCTCTATACCTAGTTCAATCTCGTTACCGGCAAGTATCTTTACTCGTTCCGTAACACATCTTCTCGTGACTAACTCATTTAGTATTTTGCTTGCAAGGCTTATTGTGATGTGTGTTACCGAGAGGGCCCAGAGATACCTCTCCGACACTCGGAGTGACAAATCCTAATCTTGATCTATGCCAACACCACGAATACTTTCGGAGACACCTGTAGAGCATCTTTATGATCACCCAGTTACGTTGTGACGTTTGATAGCACACAAGGTGTTCCTACGGTATTCGGGAGTTGCATAATCTCATAGTCATAGGAACATGTATAAGTCATGAAGAAAGCAATAGCAGTAAAACTAAACGATCATAGTGCTATGCTAACGGATGGGTCTTGTCCATCACATCATTCTCCTAATGATGTGATCCCGTTGATCAAATGACAACTCATGTCTATGGCTAGGAAACATAACCATCTTTGATCAATGAGCTAGTCTAGTAGAGGCATACTAGGGACATACTGTTTTGTCTATGTATTCACAAATGTACTAAGTTTCCGGTTAATACAATTCTAGCATGAATAAAAGACATTTATCATGATATAAGGAAATATAAATAACATCTTTATTATTGCCTCTAGGGCATATTTCCTTCAAATAAGTGTTCAGAATCTTGGCTTATTTGCATATGGGCTCCTATTATTAGCTATTTAATTGTACAAATGCAAGCACCTGGGAGATATATAGGTGAGTGCAAATTTCAAGTACACGTCCGGGGTTGGCCATCGACTATTTAATGGTCAAATTGTTTGGGGACGTCAGTATAGCTTCAAAGCGCCTCCGTATCCGGGGAGGATTCTTTGCAGCGTGTCATATTTGGAGATTTGAGCAAGGTGAGTTCTATGGCACTTCGCCAGTATGGTTTAAGTTTTAATATAAAATAAAAAACTATAAGAGCACGGGGTAGAATAATTAGATTACTGATAAGCCTATGGAAGTGTTGGCATGGCAGAGGCCATTGTAATATCCGTTGATTTTTGGTCTGTCTTATCTGCACTCGAGCTGAACTATGAATATATAACAAGAGAATATGCATTTTGTTATTGTTACAAGAGCATTAGTCCTTTTTGTCACATCATCCATGTTGTACTTTTAGTTAGGCTCAGCAAAAACCTGTTTTCTACATATGTTTTTTAGATGTTCATTTTTCTTTGTTAGATGAAGGTGAGGAACCCATGTATTTTTTTAAATGGAGGGCTATGCAAAGTGGCGCTCGTTGGTTGGCTGTGGTGGGAACTTTTTTCTTTTTTACTTCTTTTTTTAGATGGAGGTGGGGATTTTTCTAAGATATTTTTTTAGATGAAGGCGAGGACCTCATGTAATTTTTTTAAATGGAAACGAGCACACAGCTTGCCACATGGCATTGGTTGGTTGGCTGAGTGAGGAAAGTTCTTTTTTTATGATGATGTTGAGGGGTTTTTTAGATGGAGGCTAGATCCCATGTATTATTTTTTAGATGGAAACGGGCTCACAACTTCCTTGCTCTTGTTGTAGACACTAGAGATCATTTTCATGAATTTCTGATGTGATTGCTTCAGTGATGATTTTTGCAGAAGCACATGCCGATGGTGCACTTGCCTTTGGAATTAAAGACGATAGGCTACTTTTGACCAGGGATCATAAATACTCTACTCTACAGCAGTATGAATGGGTGAGCTAATTTTGTTATCACTGTGATTCACACTTTGTTGTCATAGTTTGCGTCTTAAAAATTTCCCTACAGATTTCAGGGCTAGCAAATATGTTAAAGACAGATAGAGAGAAGGGGATCAGGGGAATGGATTCCAGTATTGATGCGAGAGTAGTGTGAAGCACCGAGATACTATGTCAGGTAGAACTGATCTGCTAGCTTTGAGTTTGCTTCAGGAATGCTACAAATTCTCTAATATTCATCTTAAATTTTTGACCGTTAGTTCACTATGCTTGAGATATCCTTTGGTCATACTAGATTTGTGGTAGATGTTGAGCAAGTTATAACTACATCATCTAGGGGGCGTGAGGTGCTCACTCGAGTACAGGACATTGAAGCAGCCCTTCCATCTCTGGAAAACTGTGAAGAATCAGAAGAGCCATGTGCATTTTTCTTATGTACCAGCACTTACTTCAACAATGGGTATACATGTGTTCACAAGTAGAAAAATAAAAAAACAAGCTAAGGATTCTTTCACACATTTTAGTCATCAATAATCATATTGCCCATTTTTAGTTCACACGAATTTATCGATGTGTATTGATAGCAATTGAAGTTGGCTGATGCTGGCTTCATTAGATTTATATGAGTTAGAAGTGGCAATCTGAAATCAAGTCAAACTTGCAAAACAAAAAATGCCAACTGATTGAGATTGGTGTCACTAAATAAGTACAAACCTTTTTTGGTAATAGGTTAATTAGTCCATAATGTTAGAGTTGTCCAGGTACAAAACTACGCATTTATAACCAGTCTCATAATCAACTACCTCTTGAGCATAGTTTTGGTTTAAGATCATCACATAGCTTTCCTTTTTAGATCAGATCCCGTTCCAAATATGATCGAAATGAATCCAGTACTAATTATGGTTTGGAAACCGAATACAGAAGTAATAACTATAACTCTACACTCTACAGTAAGGTGTGCAGAGTAAAACAATGGCCAAGTTCAGAATAGGCCATTTTAGCTACTGAAATATTCTTTTACAGTTTACACTCTGTAGTACTTTTGATCTAAATAAAAGAAGAGAACCCCAGTACAAGCAACTTTTGATAACCACAAATCGAATCATTCTTCTCAAATCTACAGATTGTTTATGTTGTTTCTTGCTGTAGGCATATTTTTGTACCGAGTCATTTTGGTGTATGTCCAATCTTGTATTCCAAGTTGAGGCATACAATCAAAATTCATAATGTATTACAATATGGCTGGTGCCGGGATAGTATGTGGATGTGATTCAGTTACTTAGTTTCATTCTAGATTTGCGATTTAATCTCCCAAAGATGTTGTACAATTCCATGTAGATGGTGCCCATCGACGCTGCTCCTTCGGAAAATCGCCATGGTATGGATTTACGACCACGGGGCGTGTTTCTTCCCTGTGCCGAAGAGCGGGAGGATGCAAAGGAGGGCCAACCCAAGCTGGATTATGGGGCATCATCGGAGGCGGATGAGAGGTCCGACGAGAGAAATGACATGGTGGGGTTCGGCAGGGCAATAAGGTGACCCGCAGGGCTTGGCAAGACGGTGAGACACGGCTGTAGGATCAGAGCATAACTTTGGAAGGATGTTCATTGGCAAATTAGAGAAAAAAGAGGTGGAAGGGTCGCTTGTCAATCTGGCACCGCACAAACTTCCTTTCAGGAGGCGCCACCTGGTGGCGCCCCAACCCCTAGTCTAAATCGACACTGTCTAGAGAACTGGGTAGGGGCTGGACTTATTCAGTGGTATAGGATGGTCGATTCTGATTACGAATATATAGGTGTGTGTCCTGCATGTTACCTTTTTGTATGTTGTCAAGCGTAGCCAGTTCACCTGGGATCGAACAATACATATGCAGGTTTTTAGTACCTATTGTGAGAGGTATTTTAAACTCATGAGGTTGTGCATGTATTGCTGACTTTATTCTAAGATGACCTATTTTACATATATAAGTTGCATCATAATAATCTTCATATTTTAGTTGCATCATAATAATCTTCTTCTTCTAGTCTTCTTCTTCTAACTTTCTTCTTTCCCATTTTACAGATTTGCTTAAGATCACGGAAGCTTGGGTTGATGGAGTGCTTGTATTTGGTTTTTGTTTTGACCTTGTGAAACTTGCTACCTATGGATGAAACTGTGTAATATTGATGAAACTATGTATATGTACGGATGAAACTTGCTACTATTGGTAACATGTGTTGGATATATATATGTGTTCATGACTATTGGTAATATATGTTGAATATGCTATATTGGTCATATAAATATATTTGTGTTTGATTTTCTGTGAAAATGAATTGATATAAGAAAAACAAAATTAAATGGGGCAATATAGACACTTTGCCATCTGCTGGCAGATGGCAAAGAGCTTTTCCATTAGCTAGCTGATGGCAAAGTGGCCACGTGTCATCCAGAGGTAAAATTTGGGCTGGCCTATTTGGGCTCTTTGCCATCTGCCAGCAGAAGGCAAAGCTCTTTGCCATCAGCTAGCAGATGGCAAAGTATGCAGCTTTTGCCATCTGCTGGCAGATGGCAAAGAGCCTGCAGCCTTTGCCATCTGCTGGCAGATGGCAAAGTATGCCGTTATCCTTCTAACGGGGCTAACCCCGTTAAGAGGCTTTGCCATCTGCCAGCTGATGGCAAAGGCACATGCTCTTTGCCATCAGCCAGCAGATGGCAAAGAGGCCTTTGCCCACTGGATTTCAGACAAACTGTTTGCCATCTGCTGGCTGATGGCAAAGCCTTTGCCATCCGCCGACCATGCCTTTGCCATCTGCCATGGCAGATGGCAAAGTGCCAGATTCCAGTAGTGCCCGTGTAACGGACTCAAAAGGCAAATTAATCTTCTTTCTAGGGAAGTGTTCCATTCCTTTCTTGAGAGGGAATTGGAATCTTATATTCCCCTCTTTCATGTCAATGATAGCACCAACGGTGCGAAGAAAAGGACGTCCCAAAATAATTGGACAAGAAGGTTCACATTCAGTATCCATAATATTAAAATCAACGGGAACATAATTGTCATTGACAATGATAAGAACATCGTCAATCCTCCCCAAAGGTTTCTTTATGGAAGAATCAACAAGACGAACACCAAAAGAACAAGGATCAAAAGGTTTCAATTTAAGCATATCATATATTCTTTTGGGCATAACGGAGGTACTAGCTCCAACATCACATAAAGCATAGAAAGAGAAGTTATTCAACTTAATTTTAATCACAGGATCCCAACCATCTTCTAGCTTTCTAGGTATGGAGGCTTCTACCCTAAGCTTCTCCTCCCTAGCTTTGGTGAGAGCATTAGTGATATGCTCCGTGAAGGCAAGATTAAGCGTGCTAGTGTGGGGATCTCTAGACATCTTGTGAAGAAAATCAATAACTTCAGAAAGTGTGCAATTATCAAAATCAAGGTCACTACTATCAAGTAAAGTGGTAGTGGTGTCCTTTAGGCTCACTTTTTTGGTAGCTTCTATGGTTATAGGAGTTTCTTCTTTTACGGTTGAGGTCATAGCATCACCATTAATAGGTCCAATGGGACCAGGAGTGCATTGGGTGCTAAGAGTTTGGATATCCTCAACAACTTGGATAGTAGCAACAGTGTGGTGGGTAGGAAGGCTCTTAATTCTATCTTCTTCCTCCTTTTCCCTAGCCCATCTCTCTTTAAGTTTAGCCATCATCCTAATGTTTTCATTAATTTGCACTTGAATAGCATTCATAGGAGTGGTCTTCCTCTCCTCAAGAGGAGAAGTTCTAATTTTAAGCAACTCTACCTCATGGGCTAAATTGTCTACCTTCGAAGAGAGATCATCTAGTTTGGCTTGTTTTTCTTCTACACTCTTATTGAAGGCTTTTTGGGTAGTGATAAAGTCTTTAAGCATAATCTCTAGTTCAGAAGTGGAGTTCTTGGTGCTAGGATAAGCATTGTTGTTCCCATAGGAATTAGAGGGGAACGGTCTAGGATTGCTACCAAAATTACTCCTATAAGCATTGTTATTGAAATTGTTTCTAGAGATGAAGTTCACATCTACTTGATCTTGAGCAATCAAAGAATTCAAAGGAACATCATGAGGATCAATATAAGATTGCTTGGAAAGTAGAGACATGATCAAGTCAACTTTTTCATTTAGGGAGGAAATCTCCTCGACAGAGTTTACCTTCCTACCTGTTGGAGCGCGTTCGGTGTGCCATTGGGAATAGTTGGTCATCATCTCATCGAGAAGCTTCGTGGCAGCACCAAGTGTAGTTGACATAAAGGTTCCTCCCGCGGCCGAATCCAACAAGTTCCGCGAGGTAAAGTTCAAGCCTGCATAAAAAGTTTGGATAACCATCCAAGTAGTCAAACCATGAGTAGGGCAGTTCTTGATAAGAGATTTCATGCGTTTCCAAGCTTGGGCAACGTGTTCATTATCCAACTGTTTAAAATTCATTATGTTACTCCTTAGTTGGATAATTTTAGCAGGGGGATAGTACTTCCCAATAAAGGCATCCTTGCACTTGTCCCAAGAATCTATGCTATTTCTAGGCAAGGATTGAAACCAGATTTTAGATCCTCCTCTCAAGGAGAAAGGAAAAAGCTTAAGATTAACAATATCACCATCTATTTCTTGGTACTTTTGCATATCACAGAGTTCAACAAATTTATTTAAGTGCAAAGCAGCATCATCTCCAGCACCGGAGAATTGATCTTTCATAACTAGGTTCAGTAAAGCAGGTTTAATTTCATAAGAAGGTGCTGAAGTGGTAGGTGTAGTAATAGGCGTGCAGATAAAGTCATCGTTGTTATGACTAGTGAAGTCACACAACTTGGTGTTCTCGGTGGAACCCATAGCAGCAGCAAGCAAGATAACTATTTTTGTGATTTTTGGTAAAGGAAACTAAAGCAAAAACTGAAAGGTAAACTAACAAGACTAAAAGCAAAGATAGAAGATAGCGTGTAACTCCCCTATCTTGAAGAGTGGAGTCCCCGACAACGGCGCCAGAAACTTGCTTGATGGCTTCTCGCCCCTCGTTGGTTACCCCAAGTGGAAGGTTTGAGATGTAGCGTAGCGGCAAATTTCCCTTGGCAAAGATACCAAGGATCGAATCCCGTGAGACTCCGAGGTTCGACAAGAAGGTGTCAATAGCACCAGAAACTTTTGCTTGACAGGACCTGCACACAGATACAAATAACTTTGCTCCCAACGAGTACAGAGAGGTTGTCAATCCCTCCGGCCTTGTCGTTTACAAAGGATCAAACGCAAGAGATAATAGTGATAGGTATGACTGCAACTAGGAAATAAGAACAGGAAGTAAATAGCGGGTGTGATCAGTGATGGTAATATGGACCGGAGTCCCATGATGGTCACTAGTGATGTCTCTCTCCCAAAAGACGATAAAACAGCTAAGCGAGGTAAACAAATTACAGCTGGGCAATTGACAGGATTATGTGTGCAAACCAATGCTAACTATGCTGTAAAGAAAGGTAGAGGCTCAAAAGCATGGGCGGTACGCCAAGGCAAGTAGACCGAAATCCATCTGCATCTACTACTAATCATCCACCTTGAGATATCTATCCAGTACATCTCGCTGGTATTAAGTTGCGAGTCCCACCCAAAGTGTAAACTCAAAGCAACAGACAACTGCATTAAAAGAACTTTGCGTAAAGTAAACAATCCTTGCACCCGCAAGTACAAGCACCGTTGTTTTCCCCCTTGTGGCAACAGCACATCCCCTAGACTCATGTTTCTGTCACTCAAGCTAGTCATCGAGGGGCATGAACCCACAATCAAGCATAACGTTCCCTCTTGGAGTTACTACCTACTACTCGGCCAAAGCAATAAATAGCAACGGAGAACATGCAAGAATTACTCAAGAACATAAATACAAAAGAGGTGAATCAAATATATTACTCACACACAATCTGAACATAATCTCATAATCCATCGGATCCCAGCAAACTCAGCAGAGCAACAGCATAAAGATTACATATGTGCCTCGATCATGTAGGGCAGCTCACGAGGTCTATTCGATGAAGAACAAAGAGGGGAGGAGAACATCACATAGCTACTGGTCATGGACCCATGGTCCAAGGGAGACTACTCACAACTCATCCGGGAAGCATCCATGGTGGTGGAGAAGCTCCCTGTGGTGGTTCTCCCCTCCGGCAGGGTGCCGGGAAGAGTTCTCCTGGTGCTCCCGATCTTCGAAGCGCGGCGGCGGTGGAACAGAGATGAGATCGTGAAAAAGGGTTCCGTCCTCGAGGGTTTCAGGACGTGAGCAATATATATGCCAAAGGGGGTCACCAGAGGCGGAGGTGGGGCCCCAGGCGCCCCCCTGGCGCGGCCAAGGGTGGGGCTGCGCCGGGTGGCCGCCTGGGCCACCCCCGGCTCCCCTCTGGCCCTGCCTTGGTTTTTCTGGAATCTCCCGATACGCTGATTTTTCCTGTATTTTTCCCGGAATTTTTAGGTCACTTTTAATATGGGGGAAACCTGAAATAGAAAAACAGCAGAAAACAGGAACTGGCACTGTGGTGCACTGAGTTAATAGGTTAGTCCAAATATGATCAAAAGTGTATGGAAGTGCATAAATATCATAGCAATATCACACAAAAGAGGCATGGAGCAAGCAGAAATTATAGATACGTTTTGGACGTATCAGTAACCAACGAGGGGCGAGAAGCCATCAATCAAGTTTCTGGCGCCGTTGCCGGGGACTCCACTCTTCAAGATAGGGGAGTTGCACGCTATCTTTTATCTTTGCTTTTTAGTCTTGTTAGTTTACCTTTCTGTTTTTGCTTTAGTTTCCTTTACCAAAAATCACAAAAATAGTTATATTGCTTGCTGCTGCTATGGGTTTCACCGAGAACACCAAGTTGTGTGACTTCACTAGTCTTAACAACAATGACTTTATCTGCACGCCTATTGCTACACCTGCCACTTCAGCACCTTCTTATGAGATTAAACCTGCTTTACTGAACCTAGTTATGAAAGATCAATTCTCCGGTGCTGGAGATGATGCTGCTTTGCACTTAAATAATTTTGTTGAACTCTATGATATGCAAAAGTACCAAGAAATAGATGGTGATATTGTTAAGCTTAAGCTTTTTCCTTTCTCCTTGAGAGGAGGAGCTAAAATCTGGTTTCAATCCTTGCCTAGGAATAGCATAGATTCTTGGGACAAGTGCAAGGATGCCTTTATTGGGAAGTACTATCCCCCTGCTAAAATTATCCAACTAAGGAGTAACATAATGAATTTTAAACAATTGGATAATGAACACGTTGCCCAAGCTTGGGAACGCATGAAATCTCTTGTCAAGAACTGCCCTACTCATGGTTTGACTACTTGGATGGTTATCCAAACTTTTTATGCAGGCTTGAACTTTACCTCGCGGAACTGGTTAGATTCGGCCGCGGGAGGAACCTTTATGTCAACTACACTTGGTGCTGCCATGAAACTTCTCGATGAGATGATGACCAATTATTCCCAATGGCACACCGAACGCGCTCCAACAGGTAGGAAGGTAAACTCTGTCGAGGAGATTTCCTCCCTGAATGAAAAAGTTGACTTGATCATGTCTCTACTTTCCAAGCAATCTTATATTGATCCTCATGATGTTCCTTTAAATTCTTTGATTGCCCAAGATCAAGTAGATGTGAACTTTATCTCTAGAAACAATTTCAATAACAATGCTTATAGGAGTAATTTTGGTAGCAACCCTAGACCGTTCCCCTCTAATTCCTATGGGAACAACAATGCTTATCCTAGGACCAAGAACTCCACTTATGAACTTGAGATTATGCTTAAAGACTTTATCACTACCCAAAAAGCCTTCAATAAGAGTGTAGAAGAAAAACTAGCCAAACTAGATAATCTTTCTTCGAAGGTAGACAATTTAGCCCATGAGGTAGAATTGCTTAAAATTAGAACTTCCCCTCTTGAGGAGAGGAAGACCACTCCTATGAATGCTATTCAAGTGCAAATTAATGAAAACATTAGGATGATGGCTAAACTTAAAGAGAGATGGGCTAGAGAAAAAGAGGAAGAAGATAGAATTAAGAGCCTTCCTACCCACCACACTGTTGCTACTATCCAAGTTGTTGAGGATATCCAAACTCTTAGCACCCAATGCACTCCTAGTCCCATTGGACCTATTAATGGTGATGCTATGACCTCAACCATAGAAACTCATATGACCATAGAAGCTACCAAACAAGTGAGGCTAAAGGACACCACTACCACTTTACTTGATAGTAGTGACCTTGATTTTGAGAATTGCACCCTTTCTGAAGTTATTGATTTTCTTCACAAGATGTCTAAAGACCCCCACACTAGCACACTTAATCTTGCCTTCACGGAGCATATCACTAATGCTCTCATCAAAGCTAGGGTGGAGAAGCTTAGGGTAGAAGCCTCCATACCTAGAAAGCTAGAAGATGGTTGGGATCCTATGATTAAAATTAAGTTGAATAACTTCTCTTGCTATGCTTTATGTGATGTTGGAGCTAGTACCTCCGTTATGCCCAAAAGAATGTATGATATGCTTAAATTGAAACCTTTTGATCCTTGTTCTTTTGGTGTTCGTCTTGTTGATTCTTCCGTAAAGAAACCTTTGGGGAAGATCGACGATGTTCTTATCGTTGTCAATGACAATTATGTTCCCGTTGATTTTACTATTATGGATATTGAATGTGAACCTTCATGTCCAATTATTTTGGGACGTCCTTTTCTTCGCACCGTTGGTGCTATCATTGACATGAGAGAGGGGAATATAAAATTAAAATTCCCTCTCAAGAAAGGAATGGAACACTTCCCTAGAAAGAAGATTAAGTTGCCTTTTGAGTCCGTTACACCGGCTAGCTATTCTTTTACTCTTGATAAAACTTGATCTTCTCTCTTTGCATCATGCCTAGCTTAAAGGCATAAAAGAAAGCGCTTTTGGGAGGCAGCCCACAACGAATAAAGTTTTATTTTGCTTTTGTTGTGTCTTGATGTTTGTTACTACAGTAGCATCATCATTGTATCCTTTCTTTTCAGCTTTGTGCCAAGTTTAGCCTCCGATTGGAAGAAAGTTCAAAAGTTGTGACGTGCAGTCCAGAAAACAGATTATGTCCTTGGACAGAAAAATTCGTACAAAATCACCAGATCATCTTTTTGATCTGAATGTTTTTGACAGCGTGCTATATACAACTGGCTTTTGGGCGTCTGTTCTGAGTTTTTTGATTTGAGTTGCAGAAGTGCCCCGAAAAAATTATTTACTACGTGCTGGTCTGTTTTTCACAGATTCTGTCCTGATTTGCCTTTTCTTCGTTTTGCAAACCTTAAGCTTGCTTTTTCTTTGCAAAAACCTTTTGGCAATCTTGAGAAACAGTAGCTCTTCAAGATTATCCTTATTTCCAGTAGGGAAAATTATTTTTTTGTGGGTACTAACCTCGCTAATCAGATTATGATGAGTTATGTATGAAGGGAGTTTTCAAGTGTGCGAGGGAAGATGATAAAAAGATTCAGGAGGGTCAAACGCTCAAGCTCGGGGATGCCCCCGTGCACCCCCAAGAAATATTCAAGAAGACTCAAGCGTCTAAGCTTGGGGATGCCCCCGTGCATCCCCTTCTCCATCAACAATTATCAGTTCGTCTTTCCTTCCACTATATTTTAATCACTTCATGCGTTATGTGATATACTTGGAGCGTCTTGCTCTTAGTTTCCTTTTTAGTTTTCTTTAGCTTTGCTTGCTGCTCATAACAAGTTAGAACCCAACTTTCTTTGTGTGGGGGAGAAACACGCTCCACTTCAACCTAGAACACAACATAGGATTTTCATGCTTATCTCTGCTGTGTGTGTTCTTTGTCTTTCCATAGCTACTGTCATGTTTAGCTCTTAGTTTTCATGCTTTTCTTTTTAAAGAGCTTTTGTTTAGTTGGTTGTTGAACTCTTTTGAGTTTTCATGTTTATCTTGTTAAGAGAGTTTGTCTGTTGCACTGAGTTGTGTGTCTTAACTTAAAGTAGGTAATTGAGGTTGCTATTTAATTTTAGTAGTAACTTGCAATGGTTTTGAGGTATTGCCATGAGTAATGTCTGAACTTTTGGTGTCAAGAGCTTTAGCCAATTAGTGATAGATGTCGTATTTTGGGCAATTTGTGTTTATTTTCGAAAACCTACAAAATAGTTGAGAACTGTAGCTACTAAGTGGATCACTAATCTTTGGAGGGATCGAATATTAGAGTACACTCACGTACCATGGGTCGAGGATGCGCAAGGGTAACCAAACCCCCATACACACCTCCTCGGGGTACTTGTCTCTTTGTGAACCTCCTAATTAGATTGAGAGTTACCGATAATAAGTGCATGAGTTCTTCGGACTAATGCGAGTATTCAAAAGTTGACACTTCCACCTAACCATATTTTTCTAGCCTCTTTGGTACCGTGCATTGCCCTTTCTCACCTCGAGAGTTGGCGCATACTTCGCCGGTGCATCCAAATCCTTGGCACGATACGCTCTGTCATCATAAGCCTCATTATATCCTTCCTCAAAACAGCCACCATACCTACCTATTAAGGCATTTCCATAGCCTTTCCGAGATACATTGCCATGCAACATCCATCTTCTCATGACTTGACTTTCGTGTCATACATGCTTTTTGCTTGATCGATGAGCCGCATGCTAGTTGGGCCTTGCCCTAATCATTGCTACATAACGCGCTAGTATCATTGCATATCCTGCTACACTGGCAGAGGCATACATTTGCATAGATCATGATAGTTTCATTTTCTTTATGTTGAGTACTTTTGTAAAGTGTGAAAGATCTTCTATACTTCTTGTAATACATAGAGTGTTGCCCCTAAAGTGAGGAAAATATCCCAAAGAGGACAAATCAAAAGATCCCAAAGAGGACAAAATCAAAAGATCCCAAAGAGGACAAATGAGAGATAAATAGAAAGAGCCATTGAGGCCACAAAAAATAAAAAAAATAAAAAAAAGAAAAAGAAATAAAAAGAGAGAAGGGGGCACACTACTATTTTCTTTTGAGAGATCCACACTCGTACTCCATCTTATACCTTGTACTCCATAGAGATTATCATTCATGCATATAGCTATGTGGGGACCTTCACACTATAGAACTTGGCTTGTATATTCCAATGATGAGCCTCCTCAAAAGAGCTCTAGGTCTTCTTGAGCAAGCAAGTTGGATGCACCCACACTAGTTCCATTGGAGAGCTTACCTTAGGTCATATGTGCATCCGTTGCATGGCAATCCCTACTCCTCACATCATATCTATCATTTGGCTTTCTCTCGCCGATGATTGTCCTCATTGATGTGAGCCTTTCACACCTTTTTTGTCTTCCCCCTCTATCATTTTTCTTTCTTTGCCATCCTAAGTGTCGACTCTCTTGCTTACGCTCATCCATTGCATGAGTGCTCAAAATATCGAAAGGGAGTGGTTCATTTTGACTTGTACCTGGCTGACGGTCTGGGGATGAGTCAAGCTAAGATTCCAAAGAAGACCAAGTGTGAAACTTTAGTAGATTAAGTTCTCAACAATACAAAAACTATGTTTTATTCTCTCATATATCCCTATCCCCTTTCTTGCACGCAAACACCATTTGGAGACATTCGAGTCACGAACAGCGAGAGCTCTTGCACCTTTATGTTCTTATGTTGCTTGTTACAATGCTAAAATAGACTCTTGTTTGTTATGACTTGAATTGAATTACATGCCTTGATTACTTTACATAAAAGTTCTTATATGGTTGGTAGCATGTCACCACAAAAATTATACTTGTTATCATTTACCTACTCGAGGACGAGCTGGAATTAAGCTTGGGGATGTTGATACGTCCAAAACGTATCTATAATTTCTGCTTGCTCCATGCCTCTTTTGTGTGATATTGCTATGATATTTATGCACTTCCATACACTTTTGATCATATTTGGACTAACCTATTAACTCAGTGCACCCCAGTGCCAGTTCCTATTTTCTGCTGTTTTTCTATTTCAGGTTTTCCCCATATTAAAAGTGCCCTAAAAATTCCGGGAAAAATACAGGAAAAATCAGCATATCGGGAGCTTCCAGGAAAACCAAAGCAGGGCCAGAGGGGAGCCTGGGGTGGCCCAGGTGGCCACCCGGCGCGGCCCCACCCCTGGCCGCGCCAGGGGGGTGCCTGGGGCCCCACCTCCGCCTCTGGTGACCCCCTTTTGCATATATATTGCTCGCGTCCCGAAACCCTCGAGGACGGAACCCTTTTTTGCGATCTCATCTCTGTTCCGCCGCCGCCGCGCTTCCAAGATCGGGAGCACCAGGAGAACTCTTCCCGGCACCCTGCCGGAGGGGAGAACCACCACCGGGAGCTTCTCCGCCACCATGGACGCTTCCCGGATGAGTTGTGAGTAGTCTCCCTTGGACCATGGGTCCATGACCAGTAGCTATGTGATGTTCTCCTCCCCTGTTTGTTCTTCATGGATTAGACCTCGTGAGCTACCCTACATGATCGAGGCACATATGTAATCTTTATGCTGTTGCTCTGCTGAGTTTGCTGGGATCCGATGGATTATGAGATTATGTTCAGATTGTGTGTGAGTAATATATTTGATTCACCTCTTTTATATTTATGTTCTTGAGTAATTCTTGCATGTTCTCCGTTGCTATTTATTGCTTTGGCCGAGTAGTAGGTAGTAACTCCAAGAGGGAACGTTATGCTTGATTGTGGGTTCATGCCCCTCGATGACTAGCTTGAGTGACAGAAACATGAGTCTAGGGGATGTGCTGTTGCCACAAGGGGGAAAACAACGGTGCTTGTACTTGCGGGTGCAAGGATTGTTTACTTTACGCAAAGTTCTTTTAATGCAGTTGTCTGTTGCTTTGAGTTTACACTTTGGGTGGGACTCGCAACTTAATACCAGCGAGATGTTCTGGATAGATATCTCAAGGTGGATGATTAGTAGTAGATGCAGATGGATTTCGGTCGACTTGCCTTGGCGTACCGCCCATGCTTTTGAGCCTCTACCTTTCTTTACAGCATAGTTAGCATTGGTTTGCGCACATAATCCTGTCAATTGCCCAGCTGTAATTTGTTTACCTCGCTTAGCTGTTTTATCGTCTTTTGGGAGAGAGACATCACTAGTGAACATTATGGGACCCCGGTCCATATTACCATCACTGATCACACCCGCTATTTACTTCCTGTTCTTATTTCCTAGTTGCAGTCATACCTATCACTATTATCTTTTGCGTTTGATCCTTTTGTAAACGACAAGGCCAGAGGGATTGACAACCTCTCTGTACTCGTTGGGAGCAAAGTTATTTGTATCTGCTGCAGGTCCTGTCAAGCAAAAGTTTCTGGCGCCATTGACACCTTCTTGTCGACCCTCGGAGTCTCACGTGATTCGATCCTTGGTATCTTTGCCAAGGGAAATTTGTCGCTATGCTACATCTCAAACCTTCCACTTGGGGTAACCAACGAGGGGCGAGAAGCCATCATATGCCTCTACTAGACTAGCTCATTGATCAAAGATGGTTATGTTTCCTAAACCAAAACATGAGTTGTCATTTGATCAATGGGATCACATCATTAGGAGAATGATGTGATGGACTAGACCCATCCGTTAGCTTAGCACTATGATCGTTTAGTTTTACTACTATTGCTTTCTTCATGACTTATACAGGTTCCTATGACTATGAGATTATGCAACTCCTGAATACCGGAGGAACACCTTGTGTGCTATCAAACATCACAACATAACTGGGTGGTTATAAAGATGCTCTACAGGTGTCTCCGAAGGTGTTCGTGGTGTTGGCATAGATCAAGAATAGGATTTGTCACTCCGAGTGTCGGAGAGGTATCTCTAGGCCCTCTCGGTAATGCACATCATAATAAGCCTTGCAAGCAAATGACTAATGAGTTAGTCACGAGATGATGTATTACAGAACGAGTAAAGAGACTTGCCGGTAAAGGTAGTTCGGAGTCCCGGATGAGATCACGGACATGACGGGGAGTCTCGGAATGTCCGAGACATAAAGATTGATATATTGGACGACTATATTCGGACACCGGATGTGTTCCGGTAAAGTTTCGGATTTAACCGGATTGCCGGAGGGGGTTACCGGAACCCCCCACGAGGGGGGATGGTCCATAGTGGGCCTTGAGGAAAGAAGAGAGGCAGCCATAGAGGCTGGCCGGCGACCCACCATGGAATCCTAGTTGGACTAGGATTGGGGGGCGCCTCTCCCTCTCCTTCCTTTCCCCCTCTTCCTTCTTGGTGGACTCCTACTAGGAATAGGATTGCAATCCTATTCCTAGTAGGATTGCCTCCCTGGCGCGCCATAGAAGGGCTGGTCGGCCCCTCCCCTTGCTCCTTTATATACGGGAGCAGGGGGCACCCTAGGACACACAAGTTGATCAGTTGATCTCTCCCAACCATGTGCGGTGCTCCCCTCCACAGAAACACACCTCGGTTATACCGTTGCAGTGCTTAGGCAAAGCCCTGCGCCGGTAACTTCATCATATCCGTCACCACGCCGTCGTGCTGACGAAACTCTCCCGTGAAGCTCACGTGGATCAAGAGCTCGTGGGACGTCATCAAGATGAACGTGTGCTGAACGCGGAGGTGCCGTATGTTCGGTACTTGATCGGTTGGATCGCGAAGAAGTTCGACTACATCAACCGCGTCACTAGACGCTTCCGCTCCCGGTCTACGAGGGTATGTAGACACACTCTCCCTCTCGTTGCTATGCATCTAGTAGATAGATCTTGCATGATCGTAGGAAAATTTTGAAAATACTACGTTCCCCAACACCGCACACCCACCACACTAGGAAGAGCAGACACCTCCATCCACTCATAGCTCGACATCAACCATCGATCCTAGGTTAGCACCTCCACCGTAGTTGGCGCCCACACCTGCATCTCCACCTAGCCCCGGTGGACTAGGGGTGGGGGGACACACGAAACGGTGATTGCTAATGGCCGTCGCCCAACAAGCCTCGATCCTAGCCCTCTCTAGGCTTGGCCAAGCGAGCAAGCACAACACCATGTGTCGGTGGCCTGCGGCACCAATCCAATGGCCAGATCAGTGATGTCATGACCACCACCAACTCCCACCACGCCCATGGGAGGATGAAGCCGCTCACGAACACATCTCGGGCCGAGCCCAACCACACCCACCCAAAGCACCTCCTCCGATTCACCTCGGGCGCGGATCTGGCCTGCCCGAGCATGAAGCATGGGTCACAATGACCTAGCAGAACGGAGGTCACAACAGTCACCCGCACCCCGCTGCCAAACACAAACCGCCATCGCCAAGGCTGTAACGACAGCGCCGACGACCCGTGCCACCACCGTGAGCACCACCAACGACGCTGGCACAACCAGAGGACGGTCAAGCACCTGCCAAGAGCAACCTCCATGGACAGGAACAGCTGAATTCCGCCGGCAGTAGCCCCATGCCACCCATCACCACCAACCCGCAACTCGGAGCGTGCTACTTCTTGAGCTAGCATTGTATTCCCTCGAAGAGGAAAGGGAGATGCAGCACAGTAGCATAAGTATTTCCCTCAGTTTCTGAGAACCAAGGTATCAATCCAGTAGGAGACCACGCGCGAGTCCCTCGCACCTGCACAAACAAATAAGAACTTCGCAGCCAACGCGATAAGGGGTCGTCAATCCCTTTACGGTCACTTACGAAAGTGAGATCTGATAGAGATGATAGTTTATATTTTCGGTATTTTTAGTTTATAAGAACAACAAATAAAAGCGATAAATGTAAAGTTGATGTAGATTGATATGTTGAGAATAGACCCGGGGGGGCATAGTTTTATCTAGTGGCTTCTCTCATGATAGCGATATTCTACAGCAGGTAAATAAATTACTGTCGAGCAATTGATAGAAAAGCGAATAATTATGAGACTATCTAGGCATGATCATTGTATATAGGCATCACGTCCGAGACAAGTAGACCGACTCCTGCCTGCATCTACTACTATTACTCCACACATCGACCGCTATCCAGCATGCATCTAGTGTATTGAGTTCATAAGAACAGAGTAACGCCTTAAGCAAGATGACATGATGTAGAGGGATAAACTCAAGCAATATGATATAAACCCCATCTTTTTATCGTTGATGGCAACAATACAATACTTGCCTTGCTACCCCTACTGTCACTGGGAAAGGACACCGCAGGATTGAACCCAAAGCCAAGCACTTCTCCCATTGCAAGAACTATAGATCTAGTAGGCCAAACCAAACAAATAATTCGAAGAGACTTGCAAGGATATTATGAGCACACATAAAAAGTTCAGAGAAGAACCATATATCTTTCACAGATAACCTTGATCATAAACTCACAATTCATCGGATCTCGACAAACACACCGCAAAAAGAGATTACATCGAATAGATCTCCTCGAAGACCGAGGAGAACTTTGTATTGAGCTCCAGAGAGAGAGAGAGAGAGAAGAAGCCATCTAGATACTAGCTATGGACCCGAAGGTCTGTGTTAAACTACTCACAACTCATGATGAGGGCGATGATGACGATGATGAAGAACTCCGTGATGGATCTCCCTCCGGTGGAGCTCCGGAATAGGCTCCAAGATGGGATCTTCACGGGAACAGAAGGTACAGCGGTGGAATTAGGGTTTTCTCTCTGTTCACGGAGGTTTTGGGGTACGTAGACTTATATAGGAAGAAGGAGGGCACCGGGGCACGCTCGAGGGGGCCACGAGGCAAGGGGCACGCCCTGGGAAGGGCGCGTGCCCCCACCCTCGTGGGCCACCTCTTGAACCCCTGACATGGTTCTTAAGCTCCGCGTGCGTGATTTTCTCCAAAAATATTTCTCGCGGAGGTTTCATTCCGTTTGGACTCGTTTGATAATCTTTTTCTGCAAAACCCTGAAACAGGCAAAAAACAACAATCTGGACTGGGCCTTTGAGTTAGTCGGTTAGTCCCAAAAATGATATAAAAGTGAATGATAAAGCCCATTAAACATCCAAGACTTCATAAATAATAGCATGGAACAATAAAAAATTATAGATACGTTGGAGACGTATCAAGCATCCCCAAGCTTAATTCCTGCTCGTCCTCGAGTAGGTAAATGATAAAGAATTTTTTTTATGTGGAATGCTAACCAGTATAGTTTTTAATGTAATTCTATTAATTGTGGCATGAATGTTCATATCTGAAAGATTCAAGATAAAAGTCTATATTGACATAAGAAACAATAATACTTCAAGCATACTAACAAAGCAATGATGTCTTCTCAAAATACTATGGCTAAAGAAACTTATCCCTACAAAATCATATAGTGTTTGCTATGCTCCCTCGTTATCACACAAAAATATTCATATCATGCACAACCCCGATTTCAGCCAAGCACTTGTTTTCATACTCTATCTTTTCAAACCTTTCAACTTTCAAGCAATACATGAGCGTGGGCCATGGATATAGCACTATGGGTGGGATAGAGGTGGTTGTGGAGAAGACAAAAAGGAGGGAGATAGTCTCACATCAACTAGGCGTATCAACGGGCTATGGAGATACCCATCAATAGATATCAATGTGAGTGAGTAGGGATTGTCATGCAACGGATGCACTAGAGCTAAGTATGAATGAAAGCTCAACAAAATAAACTAGTGGGTGTGCATTCAACTTGCTTGCTCACGAAGACCTAGGGCATTTGAGGAAACCCATCGTTGGAATATACAAGCCAAGTTCTACAATGAAAATTCCCACTAGTATATGAAAGTGACTAAACATGAGACTTTCTACAATGAAGAACATGGTGCTACTTTGAAGCACAAGTGTGGAAAAAAGATAGTAGCAATTGTCCCTTTTTTGGCCTTTCTTTTTTTCTTTGGCCTTTCCTTTTTTTCTTTTTTTTTGCGGAGGGGCTTTATAGATTTAGCCTTTCCTCCCATGGGACAACGCTCTAATAATGATGATCATCACACTTTCATTACAACTCGATATTACAACTCGATACTAGAACGAAAACTCTATATGAATGCCTCCGGCGGTGTACCGGGATGTGCAATGAATCAAGAGTGACATGTATGAAAAATTATGCATGGTGGCTTTGCCACAAATACGGTGTCAACTACATGATCATGCATGACAATATGACAATATGATGCGTGTCATATGAATGGAACGGTGGAAAGTTGCATGGCAATATATCTCGGAATGGCTATGGAAATGCCATGATAGGTAGGTATGGTGGCTGTTTTGAGGAACAATATGGTGGCTATTTTGAGGAAGGATATATAGTGGGTTTATGGCATCAGCGAAAGTTGCGCGGTACAAGAGAGGCTAGCAATGGTGGAAGGGTGAGAGTGCGTATAATCCACGGACTCAACATTAGTCATAAGAACTCATATACTTACTGCAAAAATCTACGAGTCATCAAAAAAAAGCAATCAACGCATGCTCCTAGAGGGGAGGTTGGTAGGAGTTAACCATCGCGCGCCCCCGACCTCCACACAAAGGTTGGCACTCTACAAATACCTCATGCTCTAACTTCGTCACATAGCGGTTCACCATACGTGCATGCTACGGGAATCACTAACCTTAACACAAGTATTTCTCAATTTCATAATAACTCCACTAGCATGACTCTAATATCATTATCCTCATATCTCAAAACAATTATCAAGCATCCAACATCTCATTCTATTCAATGCACTTAGTGTGATTTTTTTTACTACATTGACATTGGATGTTTATCATGTGAAGACTAGTTTCTTTAGCCTAAACACATTACCATGCTGTTTTAATAGACTCTCAAAAGGATATAAGTGAAGAATGAGAGTTTAGCTATTTCTACAAAATATTACCACCACCGTGCTCTAAAAGATATAAGTGAAGCACTAGAGCAAAAACTATTCAACTCAAAAGATATAAGTGAAGCATATAGAGTGTTCTAATAATTTCTAGGCCATATTTAACTCTCTCAAATAGGTGTGTACAGCAAGGATGATTCTGGCAAACTAACAAGCAAAGACTCAAATTATACAAGACGCTCCAAGCAAAACACATATCATGTTGCGAATAAAAATATAGCTCATAGTATAGTTACCGATGGATGAAGACGAAAGAGGGGATGCCTTCCCGGGGCATCCCCAAGCTTAGGCTTTTGATTATCTTGAATTTACTTGGATTTCCATGGTCATCCCCAAGCTTAGTCCTTTGCTACTCCTTGTTCCATAGTCCATCAAAGCAATACACAAAACTTGAAAACTCCACAACACAAAACTTAGACAAAAATTCTCGTGAGCTCCGTTAGTATAAGAAAGCAAACCACTACTCAAAAGTGCAGTAATGAATTCATTCTTTGTTTATATTGGTGTTACACCTACTTTATTCCAACTTCTCTATGGTTCATATCCTCCAATACTACTCATAGATGCATCGGAATAAGCAAACAACACACGAAAAACAGAATCTGTCAAAAACAGAACAATCTGTAGTAATCTGCAGGTTTCGCCTACTTTTGGAACTCCAAAAAAATTCAAACTAAATTTGTAAATTTGCGGAATTTGTCTACCAATCATCTGCAAAAATAATCAACTAAAAAGCACGCTCCAGTAAAATCTGAAGACTACTTTAGCGAGCACTAACGATTCTGTTTTTCACAGCAAGATCACATAAACTTCACACAAATCTTCCCAAAGGTTCTACTTGGCACAAACACTAAACAAAACATGAAACCACATCTAATCAGAGGCTAGATGCAAAAGTTATTCCCTAACAGGAATAAAAACAAAAAATATAGAATTGGATTGCCTCCCAACAAGCGCTATCGTTTTACGCCCCTAGCTAGGCACGATACAAGATAAAACTAGGTATTGCCATCTTTGGAAGGCAATCCATAAGTGGATCTCATGATAGATTCATATGGTAATTTGATTTTGTTTTAGGAAAGTGTTCCGTGCCTTTCCTTAATGTAAATTGGAATCTAATATTTCCTTCCTTCATATCAATAATTGCACCAATCGTTCTAAGGAAAGGTCTACCAAGAATAATAGGACATGAAGGATTGCAATCTATATCAAGAACAATGAAATATATGGGCACATAATTCCTATTGGCAACAATAAGAACATCATTAATTCTTCCCATAGGTTTCTTAATAGTAGAATCTGCAAGATGCAAATTTAAAGAACAATCATCAAGCTCATGGAACCCTAGCAAATCACACAAAGTTTTTGGGATAGTGGAGACACTAAATCACACAAAGCGTAGCATTCATGATCTTTTATTTTTATTTTGATAGTGGGTTCCCATTCATCATAAAGCTTGCTAGGGATAGAAACTTCTAACTCAAGTTTTTCTTCATAAGACTGCATCAAAGTATCAACTATGTGTTTGGTGAAAGCTTTATTTTGACTATAAGCATGCGGAGAATTTAGCACGGATTGCAACAAGGAAATACAATCAATCAAAGAGCAATTATCATAATTGAATCCCTTGAAATCCAAAATAGTGGGTTCATCACTATGCAAAGTTTTAATCTCTTCACTGCCACTTTTAGCAATTTTAGCATCAAGATCAAAAAACTCTGAATCATTGGGACACCTTAAAGCAGAATCATCTCCAATCCTATCTTCATCAAGATTTATACTAGAAAACAAGGATCTAATAGGAGACACATCAATAACTTTCAGATCTTCATCTTTATTTTCATGCTCTTCTGGTTTAGCAGCCATCTTATTAATCAAGGTAGACTGTTTATCCGAAATTTGGGCAATTAAGTTCTCAAGATGAGCAAACTGAGATTTCAAGCCATAAAATTCCTTAGACATATCATCAAGGTATTTATTCATATACTCCATAAACTTTTTCTGTTCTTTAAGCTCACTTCTGAAAAAGTCATTATGCTCAAATTGTATAGTCATAAAATGTCTAACATTGTTTTCAATCTCATCCAGCCTCTTGAGGTGAGGGTCAACACTAACAGCGAGAGCCATAGCGACAAGCAAACAAGCAACACATGAGCAAACAAGAAGCAAGCGAACGATAAACACACGGCGGAAGAAGGGCAAATAAAACGGCAAGGGTGAAGTGGGGGAGAGGAAAACGAGAGGCAAATAAATGTAATGTGAAGGATAAGGGTTTGTGATAGGTACTTGGTATATGACTTTTGCGTAAGCCTCCCCGGCAACGGCGCTAGAAATTCTTCTTGCTACTTCTTGAGCTTGTGTTGTATTCCCTCGAAGAGGAAAGGGAGATGCAACATAGTAGCGTAAGTAGTTTCCTCGGTGTTTGAGAACCAAGGTATCAATCCAGTAGGAGACCACGCGCGAGAACTTCGCAGCCAACGCGATAAGGGGTTGTCAATCCCTTTACGGTCACTTACGAAAGTGAAATCTGATAGAGATGATAGTTTATATTTTTGGTATCTTTAGTTTATAAGAACAACAAATAAAAGCGATAAAAGTAAAGTAGATGTAGATTGATATGTTGAGAATAGACCCGAGGGCCATAGTTTTCTCTAGTGGCTTCTCTCATGATAGCGATATTCTACGGCGGGTAAACAAATTACTGTCGAGCAATTGATAGAAAAGCGAATAATTATGAGACTATCTAGGCATGATCATTGTATATAGGCATCACGTCCGAGACAACTAGACCGACTCCAGCCTGCATCTACTACTATTACTCCACACATCGACCGCTATCCAACATGCATCTAGTGTATTGAGTCCATAAGAACAGAGTAACGCCTTAAGCAAGATGACATGATGTAGAGGGATAAACTCAAGCAATATGATATAAACCCTATCTTTTTAACCTCGATGGCAACAATACAATACGTGCCTTGCTGCCCCTACTGTCAGTGGGAAAGGACACCGCAAGATTGAACCCAAAGCCAAGCACTTCTCCCATTGCAAGAACTATAGATCTAGTAGGCAAAACCAAACCAATAATTTTAAGAGGCTTGCAAGGATATTATGAGCACACATAAAAAGTTCAGAGACACTAGTAGATAAAGGGTCATCAAACCCGGTTCGTTTGGGCCTTTAGCCCCGGTTCCTGAACCGGGACAAAAGTGTCGGTACTAATGCTCTGACCCTTTAGTCCCGGTTCAATCCAGAACCGGGGCCGATGGGTGTCCACGTGGCCTGTGCGCCGAGCCCAGGCAGGAGGGGCTTTGGTCCCGGTTGGTGGCACCAACCGGGACCAAAAGGCATCCACGCGTCAGCATTTCTGTGGCTGTGGTTTTTGTTTTTTTTTTGAAAGGGGAGGGGGGTTGGAGGTTTTGGGGGGTTAATTTAGGTGTTTCATATTGTGTTTAGCTAGCTAATTTATAGAGAGAAGTGTCCTCTTTTATGTCCGTGCTTGGTCGACGCTACGTACTACACATACGTATAGAGAGGACTAGACACGCTAGCTAGGTAGCTAGCTAGTAAAGCAAACGAAGGAAACAGAAGATCGTATAATCAACATATATATATATATATATATATATATATTTATATATATATATATATATGCATACAGAGAGAAGTAATTAATATCGACCACCTCTCCTTCTCGGAGAGATTGGTCGAACAACAAGTTCTCGTATATCGATCTATCCGACACTACCGGGTACATATATACAATAATTATCTCTTACAAATATAATCTCCTATAGGATGGACGCATGGTCCACATAGTATTCTCCGTCTGGCGCGATCACGTGTTCAAGGAAGAATGCCGCCAATTCCTCTTGAATTGCTCGCAGACGATCTGGTGTTAGGAGTTCATCCCGCATCCGAAACATCAAATTTGAAGTAGGGGGTCAATACATGAAATGATGCTATAAATTTGTGAATATTATTAATTGCTTACGCACTTCAAATTGTGCTTCAGAGCAGCCCCGCTCACAGGTCGTGTGGCGGATGGACTCGCAAATGTAGTATCCACAGTAATCATTCCCGGGTTCCTGCCACAACCACTTTACAAGAAATAGAGGTCAATCAAACTGATAAGCAAGAATTCCAAATTGGTATTGATGAAACTAGCGCTTGAATCAAGATATAGGAGATGCGCGCGCGGAACATGCTACTATATAGTACTTACTTTCGGGTATCTAAATTCTAGCTTCTTCGGCAATCCCGGAGCTTTTTTGGTGAATTTTCTCCAAACCCTGCCAAACAAAGAAAACAAATAGTTGATATCAGAAATGAAGTTGCTGATATATGCATGGTGGATAATATTGATCGATTGAACTTACCTGACGAGCATTTGAGTCATGTCCGCATACTCCTCGGGATCTTTACGTTTAGAGTCCAAGACAGTTACCACTCCCTTCTCAAGCTTAATCTCTAAGAGAATATAGTGGAAGCTGCGCATGCATGCATGAACTCATCAATTACATCACTATAACCTTGACTGATATATAAGGGAAACCAAATATGCACAAGACAGTAACACTCACTTGAAGTTGTAAGGAAAGAGTATTATATCTTTGTTTTCATTTACCACCAACGATCGTAGCAAGTTGGTCTCGGTATCGTCGGGGCGCAATTTAACCTCGGTTGCATCTATGAGGTATGTGTTAATGAACCCAATATCACCTACTTGTCTTTTCTTCAATTCGACGATCTTCAATCTGCATAATATAGTGAGGATAATTATAAATACATGCAATGAAGATCAGCTATATAGAGAGACTTAATGACAGAAGTAGTACTACTTACAGACAGTAGCAGGTGACCGTTGTTTTATTGAGGGCCAATTGATTGAAAAACTGATAGAACTCCTCAAATGGAACAAGCAACAGTTAAATTCCAACGAGGTCATGCTCGGGTTTAACTCTCAAATACAAGCTATCCCTCCCCCCAGACTCTCTGGAGATTTTCAAGTACCAATCATGCAATCTTCGCATATTCGTTGATAGAGATCTTTCATTTTTGACGAGAGGCTTTTTGTACTCGTATCTTTCTATCTGCACGTCCAAGAAATCATAGTGTACATCGTCGGACACGTAATCTGCAAGATTGGTATAACCGGGCACCATCCTCGGATCATTAGCAACCATGTCGCTAGACATCTTGAGCGGGGGGCACGATTGGTCCGCTTGTTCGCCGAGCTGGGCAATTTGTTTCCCAGCTCGTCCTTCTGCTAACCTTTGATCACTTTTAGTACTTCCCGACCGCTTCGCTTCTTGAAATGTCTTTTGAATCATGCGGTCATAGTTGCCCTTCGGCTTACTTTTCGCTGGTTGCTTCAGGGCAGCAAGAGTGCGCTTTGCTTTCACCGCATCTATCTTCTCCTCCGGAGGTGGATGTCTCTATGCTTTCAACCCTTCAAGCCAGTCCTTCACTTCGCCTTGAGCTATCTTCGTGTTTTCATCGTCGGACCTCTCATATGGTAACTTCTCTAGAGGCGTGAGAGAAGGACCGAATCTGCATCGCCTCCCGCCTCTGGCTGTACTGCTAGACGTCGCCAGACCAGACGAAGCGGCTATCTTTTTTCCTTGCTTACGCGCCGGAGTAGGAGCAGCCGGAGCGGCGGCAGGTCTCTTCCGCCCTTGCTGACTAGGCGGAGAAGGAGGAGCAGGCTGGCTGCTCGGGCGCGCCGGCGGCGAAGGAGGCGGAGTGCCGCCACGCGCCAGAGAAGGAGCCGGAGTGCCCTGATCGTCACTCGTCGGAGGAGGAGGCGGTGGAGGAGGCGGAGTGCCCTGACTCGCTGGAGGAGGAGGAGGAGGAGGCGGTGGAGGAGGCGGAGTGCCCTGACTCGCCGGTTGTTGCATCAAAGCGGACACCGCTGTTTTGGTTGGTGCTCTTTTGATCTTGGACAATCATGTAAAATGTATTCCCATTTATCTCGTATCCTTTGTAAATCAATACAGTCGAAGATGGTCCCCTGGACAACAAGTACAACTCATCACAAACAGTGTTGTCACCTCTGAGACGTGTTTCCAACCAACTGCTGAAAGTCCTGATGTGTTCACATGTAATCCAGTCGTCGCACTGCTCCGGGTGTTTGGAGCGCATACTGTTCTTGTGTTCATCGACATACGGGGTCACTAATGTAGAGTTCTGTAGAACTGTGTAGTGTGCTTGAGACCAAGAATATCCGGCCCTGCATATTATTGAGTCCCTTCCAAGCGTGCCTTTTCCAGTCAGTCTCCCCTCGTACCGCGATTTAGGGAGACCTATCTTATTAAGGCCAGGAATGAAGTCAACACAAAACCCGATGACATCCTCTGTTTGATGGCCCATGGAGATGCTTCCTTCTGGCCTGGCGCGGTTACGGACATATTTCTTTAGGACTCCCATGAACCTCTCAAAGGGGAACATATTGTGTAGAAATACGGGCCCCAGAATGACAATCTCGTCGACTAGATGAACTAGGACGTGTGTCATGATATTGAAGAAGGATGGTGGGAACACAAGCTCGAAACTGACAAGACATTGCGCCACATCACTCCTTAGCCTTGGTACGATTTCTGGATCGATCACCTTCTGAGAGATAGCATTGAGGAATGCACATAGCTTCACAATGGCTAATCGGACGTTTTCCGGTAGAAGCCCCCTCAATGCAACCGGAAGCAGTTGCGTCATAATCACATGGCAGTCATGAGACTTTAGGTTCTGAAACTTTTTCTCTGCCATATTTATTATTCCCTTTTTTATTCGACGAGAAGCCAGTCGGGACCTTCATACTGAGCAGGCATTCAAAGAAGATTTCTTTCTCTTCTTTCGTAAGAGCATAGCTAGCAGGACCTTCATTCTGCTTCGGAGGGATGCCGTCTTTTTCGTGCTAACGTTGCAGGTCCTCCCGTGCCTCAGCTGTATCTTTTGTCTTTCCATACACGCCCAAGAAGCCTAGCAGGTTCACGCAAAGGTTCTTCGTCACGTGCATCACGTCGATTGAAGAGCGGACCTCTAGGTCTATCCAGTAGGGTAGGTCCCAAAATATATATTTCTTCTTCCACATGGGTGCGTGTCCCTCAGCGTCATTCGGAACAGCTAGTGCGCTGGGGCCCTTTCCAAAGATTACGTGTAAATCATTGACCATAGCAAGTACGTGATCACCGGTACGCATGGCGGGCTTCTTCCGGTGATCTGCCTCGCCTTTGAAATGCTTGCCTTTCTTTCGACATTGATGGTTGGTCGGAAGAAATCGACGATGGCCCAGGTACACATTCTTCCTGCACTTGTCCAGGTATATACTTTCAGTGTCATCTAAACAGTGCGTGCATGCGTGGTATCCTTTGTTTGTCTGTCCTGAAAGGTTACTGAGAGCGGGCCAATCGTTGATGGTCACGAACAGCAACGCCTTTAGGTCAAATTCCTCCTGTCTGTGCTCATCCCACGCACGTACACCGTTTCCATTCCACAGCTGTAAAAGTTCTTCAACTAATGGCCTTAGGTACACATCAATGATGTTGCCGGGTTGCTTAGGGCCTTGGATGAGAACTGGCATCATAATGAACTTCCGCTTCATGCACATCCAAGGAGGAAGGTTATACATACATAGAGTCACGGGCCAGGTGCTGTGATTGCTGCTCTGCTCCCCGAAAGTATTAATGCCATCCGCGCTTAAAGCAAACCATACGTTCCTTGCGTCCTTTGCAAACTCTTCCCAGTACTTTCTCTCAATTTTTCTCCACTGCGACCCGTCAGCGGGTGCTCTCAACTTCCCGTCTTTCTTACGGTCCTCACTGTGCCATCGCATCAACTTGGCATGCTCTCTGTTTCTAAACAAACATTTCAACCGTGGTATTATAGGAGCATACCACATCACCTTCGCAGGAACCCTCTTCCTGGTGGGCTCGCCATCAACATCACCAGGGTCATCTCGTCTGATCTTATACCGCAATGCACCGCATACCGGGCATGCGTTCAGATCCTTGTATGCACCGCGGTAGAGGATGCAGTCATTAGGGCATGCATGTATCTTCTGCACCTCCAATCCTAGAGGGCATACGACCTTCTTTGTTGCGTATGTACTGTCGGGCAATTCGTTATCCTTCGGAAGCTTCTTCTTCAATATTTTCAGTAGCTTCTCAAATCCTTTGTCAGCCACAGCATTCTCTGCCTTCCACTGCAGCAATTCCAGTACAGTACCGAGCTTTGTGTTGCCATCTTCGCAATTGGGGTACAACCCTTTTTTGTGATCCTCTAACATGCGATCGAACTTTAGCTTCTCCTTTTGACTTTCGCATTGTGTCCTTGCATCGACAATGACCCGGCGGAGATCATCATTTGGTTCCTCTTGATCTTCAGCAGCTTCACCAGTTGCAGCATCATCGGGCACATCGTCTGGTTCCTCTTGATCTTCACCAGCTCCCCCCATTGCAGCATCACCGTATTCAGCGGGCACATAGTTGTCATCGTACTCTTCTTCTTCGCCGTCTTCCATCATAACCCCTATTTCTCCGTGCCTCGTCCAAACATTATAGTGTGGCATGAAATCCTTGTAAAGCAGGTGGGAGTGAAGGATTTTCCGGTTAGAGTAAGACATCGTATTCACACATTTAGTGCATGGACAACACATAAAACCATTCTTCTTGTTTGCCTCAGCCGCATTTAGAAACTCATGCACGCCCTTAATGTAGTCGGAGGTGTGTCTGTCACCGTACATCCATTGCCGGTTCATCTGCGTGCATTATATATAATTAAGTGTGTCAAAAACCATTACAGAACATCATAAATAGATAATTAAGTGACCAAATGGATAAAAGTTCATCGTCACATTAAAACCAAAGTACATACATATATAGTTCTCATCTAACAACATATAACTCTCCATACACATCGAAACTATGTAAAACTTTTCAATGCGAAAACAAATGCGATCATAATCGCAACCAAGGTAACAATTGATCCAACGGCATAATGATACCAAGCCTCGGTATGAATGGCATATTTTCTAATCTTTTTAATCTTCAACCGCATTGCATCCATCTTGATCTTGTGATCATCGACGACATCCGCAACATGCAACTCCAATATCATCTTCTCGTCCACAATTTTTTTTATTTTTTCCTTCAAGAATTTGTTTTCTTCTTCAACTAAATTTAACCTCTCGACAATAGGGTCCATCTTGATCTTGTGATCATCGATGACTTCCGCAACATGCAACTCCAATTCCATCTTCTCCTCCTCCATTTTTTCCAATTTTTTCTTTAAGGAAAGTTTTCCTCTTCAACTAAATTTAACCTCTCCACAAGAGGGTCGGTTGGAATTTCCGGTTCAACTACCTCCTAGACATAATAAAACATCTATGCATGTCAGGTTGGTCGGCATAACTATCATAAACACTAAAACAATTAGTTATAAATTAAATATAATATACCACATCCGAATCGTAGACAGGACGAGGGCCCACGTGGGCGGATATCAAAACCATCGCACTATATAATAACAAGCAATAATAAACATAAGAAAATTAGACAAATATCTATCTAAAGCAATAATAACAAGCAATAATAAAAGGAAGAAAAGCATGGACATAACAAGAGGCTCACCACGGTGGTGCCGTTGACGAGATCGGCGGGGCGATCGACGGCGGCGAAGACGGGGACGGGACGTGACGGACCGCTAAACCTAGACAAATCTCGGAGAAAATAGAGCTTCGAGAGGAGAAAAGCTTAACTAGTGTGGTTCGAGCATTCCACCGAACACGTTGTGTGCATAGGAGGTGAGCTAGAGCATCACTAACCCCTCTCCTCCTCGGCCAGAAAAAAAAACAGAGCAGTGAGCTCTGCTCTTGAGTGAGGGGTTATATATAGGCACCTCATTGGTCCTGGTTGGTGCTATGAACCGGGGCTAAAGGGGGGCCTTTGGTCCCAGTTCGTTTCACTAACCGGGACCAATGGTGGTGGGCCAGGACCAAGAGCCATTGGTCCCCGGTTTGTCGCTCCAACCGGGACCAAAAGGTCCAAACAAACCGGGACCAATGGCCCACGTGGCCCGGCCGGCCCCCTGGGCTCACGAACCGGGTACAGTGCCCCCATTGGACCTGGTTCTAGATTGAACCGGGGCTAATGGGCTGGACAGGCCTGGTCCAATGCCCTGTTTTCTACTAGTGAGAAGAACCAAATATCTTTCATAGATAACCTTGATCATAAACTCACAATTCATCGGATCTCGACAAACACACCGCAAAAAGAGATTACATCGAATAGATCTCCTCGAAGACCGAGGAGAACTTTGTATTGAGATCCAGAGAGAGAGAAGAAGCCATCTAGATACTAGCTATGGACCCGAAGGTCTATGGTAAACTACTCACAACTCATGGTGAGGGCGATGATGATGATGATGAAGAACTCCGTGATGGATCCCCCTTCGGTGGAGCTCCGGAACAAGCTCCAAGATGGGATCTTCACGGGAACAGAAGGTACGGCAGTGGAATTAGGGTTTTCTCTCTGTTCATGGAGGTTTTGGGGTACGTAGACTTATATAGGAAAAAGGAGGGCACCGGGGGACGCTCGAGGGGGCCACGAGGCAAGGGGCACGCCCTGGGAAGGGGGCGCGCCCCCCACCCTCTTGGGCCACCTCTTGATCCCCTGACGTGGTTCTCAAGCTCCGCGTGCGTGATTTTCTCCAAAAATATCTCTCGTGAAGGTTTCATTCTGTTTGGACTCCGTTTGATATTCCTTTTCTGCAAAACCCTGAAACAGGCAAAAAACAGCAATCTGGACTAGGCCTTTGGGTTAGTAGGTTAGTCCCAAAAATGATATAAAAGTGAATGATAAAGCCCATTAAACATCCAAGACTTCATAAATAATAGCATGGAACAATCAAAAATTATAAATACGTTGGAGACATATCAGAGTGTGAGCTGCAAACCATGGTGCCACCTCCCACCCCTACCATCTCACTGCCAGCCCACCACACTGTGCCGCCACATGGCTGCATCCATGGCAGGAGAGCCGGAGATGGAAGGCGGAACCCACCAGAATCGCCCACGACACAGATCCAGGCCATGGGCCCGCAACTGCTGCGATGCAAGACACCTCCCAAACCATTGTTGTGCCACCAACCAGCACACACACCGCCACCCTGGGCCACAGCCACCATGCCGCCGGACGCACCCGCTCGGTGATGTCAGCCTACGCCACCTGCGCTCGAGAGGGAGATAGAGGAGGCCCCACTGCCAGCCACCACTAGGGGCTTTTTTCCCTAGAGGCGGTTTGCTCTGGCGGTTTTGGCCAGCGACAGCGGCGGGAAAGAGAGCAGGGGAGCAGGGGTGGCTAGAGAACGGGGGAGGTGGTGCCACCCGAGCCACCTAGGGTTGGGGTGACGCGGGGGCGAGAGCGATATGATAAGGTATGTATTTGTTTCTTCGTCCATATTTTGTCAAGCTTGACGAGCATCAACATCAGCCGTATACATTCTTGGAAGCACCACATATCAAATTACAATAACTACCACATATAAGAATCTCTTGACCATATCTCATGTGCATTCTAGCACATATAAAAACAGAGTCATAGGAGCACATATAGATGGTCCAGTAGGAGCAGCAAGTCATAGTCAACAAGCATACAAATAAGCATTAGTAAGATCAGGAATTCATGATTGATAACATGACTTAAATCGAAGATCAACAATAACAAGTCATCTTCTTAAAATACTACTCATAGTATCACAGATTGATCACAACAACACTTCGGTGTTGCTGAAATTCAGTCAAACAGTGAATCCAGACGTGATAAACAAATAAGGAGTCAAGGTCACATGAAGAGGAAAGTGCATATCACGGTTTCTGTGATGCAGGCATTCGTCTTACGACCAATGGAAGACTGAGTCGAGAATGTGAACGACGACGAGGGACAGTGGGTAAAGCGAGTATGCCACTAGGCACGTCCAGAGAGGAAAGTTTGTTCGAAAGCTCGTAAAGAGGCCCATGACGACGCATACAAGAAGAATGATGAGCAGCTCGGAGGAGAAGTCCCACGTTATGTCTCGGGCATAGACGAGCGCCAGGAACATGCCCAAGCACATCAGGTTGTTCACCGTCACAACACAGTATACCTGCAAATTAACAAGGTACGGTGGTAGTAAATATTACCTCAATTACTACACAGTTTACAAAGGTTGCATGCATGCATGATGGTGATTTCATGGTGAAGCGAGGCACCTCGGATAAAGTGAGTGAAGCAGTCCTTCGTGTCTTCTTTCTCATGGACCTGACGGCAGAGACGACCTCGCTGGAGTTGTTCACCAGCGGGAGCACAACAAAGGAGACGAAGAAGGACGGCACATGTGTAGCCTTGGACAGGCTGTAGATGGCGTCGACAAGTGGGTCCGCAAACACGGCAGGGATGGCAGCCCCAACAAGCATGAGAGCCACGGCCTTGACAATCATTCTTCCAGGGTTTTCGACAGGCTCGACCTCTTCGTCGCTTACAGCCAGCTGGTCGTGTTCCTCCCGTGTTCTCTGCAGGATCAAGACCGCTGGTTGGGAGTGTATTATTTCGCAGAAGTTAAGGCAAATCTGCGACGCTGGTCCTTTACTTTTGAAATGAAAAGGGCTCAGAAGGCTATCATTTTTTATTTTCCTTATAAGAGGGCTCATTCGTTATTTATTTCAGATATCAGCGGGTACTAGTTATAGATTAAAAAGAAGATCAACAAAGACTGTTAAAGGCATGGGGACCGAAACTGCAACGCCAAGCACCAAAGTGTCTCTAGATGTCCGGACCACATGGTATGGACTTGTGTTGCGTGAAATGTTTTGTGGCCCGGTTCAGGTGGAAGGAGTCCGGACATTTTTTATGTCGAGAGACCAACTTATTTAGTTTTCACCAGTTTCTCAAAAAAAAAATAGTTTTCACCAAGTGATTAATTAAAAGATATCATTATTTTATCTGGGTAAGTACATTTACCGTGGGGGACCTAGGAAATGTGGTAATGTTCGGTAACCGGAAGTACCCACAGTAAGGAAAACCTTGGTACGAGTTCAAATATACTGCAAATTCGTAGCCAAAGAATCATGAACGAAATTTCCCTAATTTATATTTGCAATTGTAAATATTTTCAACATGCCAAAACACACTTGAAAACCTAATTAAAACTTCAGAATCAAATGGCAGTATTTTAGAATTGGTATTTTCTATATCAGTTCAAGTAATGGATACAAGATTATTTTCCTTGTGTTTTCCGATACAACTCTTTGTTGTATCACGATTCACGACATCTCTATTGTACATTGTTTTAAGAAATTCTCATACTGCAGCCAAGCGTAAATAAATGTTTGTGTTGGATCATAAAAGATTTGTAGTGCATAGAGCTTATAGGCTTTCCAATGCAATATGTGTTGGATACTAGGCTAAGTAGGGATTGGATGATGCATGACTTAGTGTTGACACCAGATTTTGGCACGGTCAAGGACTTAATTAATATGGCCTCAAATGGAGAAGTGATCTACATAAAAAAGTTTCGTATTGTCGATATGAACATCTTTGAAGTTTGGGCCATCGCCATCCGATCTCATCTCGAAGGCCGAAGTTGTGTTCGAAATTCTGATGTTTTGTATCCGGAGCACTGTTCGGCCAATTATCCCTCAAGGGAGACCACAAAGGAGAAAACATTCTACATGAATTGTGTTCGCCTCGTCAAAATGGTCGATTTTGATATACAAATCGTTCCAATCCGAGTTCGTATGGAAAAATTAGAGTCATCCGAATACAGCTCTATCACGAGCCAAAAGTGGCGCGCCTCACTAGACACCGTGTCTGATAGGTAGCGCGAATAATTGTCTGTTTTGCGCGAGCGATTTGACCCCCAGGATGACCTCTGATCAAAAAACGTTCAACATGAAAGTTGTTCGTCTCTTCGAAATGGTCAAGATTGCTTTTGGGCTCGTTTCCATCTGAGATCGTTTACCACCTCAAAAATTACTCGCAAGGTGCAGCCAGTTTAAACCGAACTGTTTTGGAAAGTTCGGACAAAACCAATCCGAATTTAACTAGAGTTTTGGACGTGAATCCAAGCCTTTTCCTTGCACGGGAAGTCCTGGCACCTCTTATATACCTAAGGGGTAACGGCTGATTGAACAACACACAACCGACAAAAATCTTCTACCACTTTTTATCTTTTCATCTTTTCTCCTTAACCCTAGTTCTTCTTCTTCCCCGTTCTTCGCCTGTTCTTCTTGTGGGTGGCGAACCTCGAGGCCCTAGGGGCGATCAGGTCGACCTAGGGCATCCCATAGCCGCCGCGCGTCCTGACGGGGTCCCTCCCGGACGTGTGGGGTTTCGGGGTCCTCAAAAGCGCCCGTCGGATTGCTTGCGTACCGCGATTCCGGAAGGGTCTTCTTCGATGTGATCGGCGGTGCATCACCCTCGGTGTTGGAGGTACACGTGACGTGTTCGTGTGTGAACACTTAGGGTCTATGGTTTGTGACGTAACTGTGTCTTCTCATAAATTCAAGTTTGACTATTCTAAAAATAGACAAAAACCGCCAAAGAAGCCAAGCATAAATAAACACATTACTAATTGAGTGTGTGTGAACTCGGCATGGACTTTGTCGCCATCACCAAGTCTAGTAGATGTGATTTCCTGATGCATGTCCTCGACCATCTTTCAGTGGGTTTCGAGATTAGTACAAGTACAAACTTTCGACCTCATCATCCTAGGTGTGGGGTCTTACTAGGGGTTTGGACCATGAGGATGGATTTGTTAGCCTGTTCAGTTGGTGTGTTTCATGAAAAATTCGACCTTGGAAACAATGCCGACAATTTTTCCTGGAATTTGGTTGTAGTCTATGGGGTTGCCCAAGATGAACACAAACCCACCTTCCTTCATGAACTGCTTAATCTCACAAAGAATAACTCCTACCCCAACCTAATCGGGGGAGGGGGAATTTCAATATCCAATGATATCAACAACAAAATAATGACCATTTTGACGTTATTATTGACAGTTTGGACCCGGCGCCAACATATAGAAAACTTGATCGTGTGCTCACGGACACGGAATATGAACTAATGTTCCCTTTGGTGACCGTGCACGCGCTCAAGCGTATCGAGTCATTTCCCGCCATGTACCGATCATTCTTGATTCAAATTCATTGAACTCCTCCACTATCTGCCGGCCATTCAGATTTAAATTAGGATGGCCACAACGGGGTGGTCTCATGGATATTATCAAGAACATGTGGCAAAAGTCGGACGATGGTCGAACACCGATCCAGAGATGGAATTTTATATTCATATCTACATAGCCAGAGCGACTATACCAAGATAGATACACCAACTTGTTTTTAATGGTAAAACCCATCCCATATTTTGGTTATCTTACATTGTATGCAGTGAATTTTTTGTGGTCTATGGTACATCGACAAGAGCATCGACCATGGTTTACGGCACTGTGTCCGCAGTTGGAGCGGGTGACCAAGAAGTTTTTTTGATCTAATGGGTGGCAGCATAGTCTATGCGTATAGGCCCTCCGCCCTACTCTTCGATCTCTTACGACTTTGTGTTCCGGTATTTTATTTGTTATGTGTGGGTAAGTTTGTGTTCATCATCCCTTGATGCCACATTTTGAGTTAATACTAGGGCCCTTAATCAAACATATTATTCATCAAAGTTAGAGAATTTTGACTGGAAAATTATTAAAATATTATTTAGTTTTTATAGTAAAGACTTCATTTGATTTTCTAAATAATTCAGTTTGTGCATGAGAATCGTTCGCTCATAGTAATTTAATGCAAATTACCTCATGGTAGTCGTTGATGAACTTGTGAGCATACGCACCCGAAGCCTGCACCTTTCTCTTGGCCTCATTGATCCATATCTTCATTCCAGCGATGAACTCTCCCTCATCTACTGTGTCATTGCCTGATGTGTCGAAGACGTCCATGATTTTGTCCACGGCGTCACTCTTGTCAAAGTCAATATTCTCAAAGTTGATTCCAATGATAAGGGCATGTAGCTCAGCTCGTGACAGGTCGCGGCTATCATCATTGTCAATCTTGTGGAACAATCTACGCGTTGGCATAGAGGAGTACATCATGTTCATGACTGTTCCATTGGCATATCAAGAACAAAATGAAGTTGAAGCATAGTAATACTTTCTTATGACGTGTTCATTAGGCGTGCCGTCGTCGTTTAGCAGACGTCCGAGCGCTTGCGTTTCGGCATGTTTTAGTATCCCAGAGATTACATGCCTATGTTTTGCAAATGCAAGTCGCCTCCGTTGGATCCAAGGTAGGAAGATCTATAATTTGAGAGAAGTAGCATTGTAAAGTTGATCTTTGTAACCTAGATGTACACGTACGTACCAATGTAGCCATCATTATTTTAAAGTGCAAAATAACATCAGATGGAATGGATGTACCTGAAACATGCAGTAGGAGAGTGCAAGCAAGAATGATACAATGCTAGCCAGCAAGATGGGTAGGCGATGCCCGGGTTGGGTTCTCAGCATTTTTGGGAAAAGTGCAATGGCGAAAGGAATAACACAAATCGCCATGATTCGTGCCGTCCAGCTGGTTTCGTCGTCGGTGGAAATACCACTGTCTGTGAAGCGAAACAATGTGTATGCAGCACATGATTAACTACTGACCACACTGTTGGTGAAGTGCATGCACAGGAGTTGGTAAGAACAACTCTTTTAGATTAATTACTTTGCCACGCATTGCAACATCGTATTACACCTCCAGTTACGCAAACATGACTTACATGTGTGTTTCGTTCTAGCCACACGCCCACAACTAACGGAAGAGTCTTTTTGTCAAAATGAGCCCCACATGTCGTACAAAAAAATGTGGCAGGATTCACCTAGGCAAGCCAAAATGTGGCTAAGAGTATGTTCACCTAAAGTTGGGAAATTTTGGTAAATATATTGGTTGGAAAACAAGGGAGAAGTTAGTACCAACCAAACAAGCGCTATGATTTGGTTTCATAGAATTTGATCTGCAAAATAACTAGGCATACACTGTGATTTGGTTTGGTAGCATTTGATCTGCAAAATAATCAAACATGCACTATGATTTGGTTCCATCGCAATTGATCCGCAAAATATATTGGCATATATGTTCAAGGAGCTTAGTTAGGCACTACGGAGGCTATATGTTCCACCAATGGCAACAACTAGCCCAGTTGTTAATGTGCTCTTGTTGAAATTGAGATAGCACTGGATGTAAAACATTTGCTTCTTCAACATCCTTTATTGAATTGCCCCTTGGCATGCCAATGTCTTTCTCTACGGATGACACCGGATACTATCTACCTTTCATTCGCTTCAGGATCTATGCATTTTGGACTCATATGCATGTGGTATTCCATGTATTTGCTTTGCCTCTTAAGCGGTATAGAAAAAATAAAGTCACATCAAAGGGTGACATCACCTTATGTGGTTGAGAGGAGGATGTACGTGCATGCATGACTCTGCCATTCACCATCCCTCTCCCATGAAAAACATTAGCATTACTTTTCTTAGAGTTTTGGGTTTTGATTTTTAATACATATTTGGATTTCTGCAACAAGATTTTTCAAATAAGAACAATATTTAATATTTTTAAACTCGTTTAATTTCTTATGTTTCAAAAATTTGACTGGAATCGAAATTAGTTTAACAAAATTTGACTATTTCTTCCATTGATTGAGATTTAAATGAATTCCATATATAACATTATGCCATATATTTCATTAGTAACATGTTTCACACCGTATGTTTCAATAATTGAAATTTAAACAAATTTTAATTAATGTCATATATTTCAATAACTGAAGATGAAATATTGAAATGAAGTCATTACATCCACACAATATCATATACTCCATGTTTCCAACCATATCACTTTGTCAGCATATGAATTTTGATACCAATTGCATTTTAATTTCCACACCAGTTTCAGTACCCAATCCATTTCAATAACTTCCACATATTTCAAATTCAATGCAGTCTTAAAACTATTTCAACACTATAAAGTGAAAGATAAATTATAAATTTCAGTACCAAATGCATTTCAATACCAGATGAATTTCTATACCAGCTCACACTCTTACCGGATGCATTTCAATATTGCATGCTTCACTACCATATCACTTTGTTAGAATATGATTTTTGATACCAGTTGCATTTCAATTTCCAGAGCAGTTTTAGTACCGCATCCATTTCAATAAAATGAACATATTTCAAATTTAATACAATTTTTAAACTATTTTCAAAACATTGATTTAAACTATTGTTAAACTCTCTCTCTCTCTCTCTCTCATGTCTAAACCATGATGGTTAGACATATTTCTGCTGCATTATGTTGGTCGACTTGGTCATGTCTAAACCATAATATGTTTGGTAAGCATAAGATTGTACTAATCCATCGCAAGTTATGGGTATCTCAGTTTTCCACTGTCAGCATGATGGTTAGAGCATGGGGATGTCTAAACCATGATGGTTAGAGCAAAGACAAGGTAAGCAAAAGGAAACATGGCCAATATAAAACTCAATCAACAAGAGTGACATGCCAGCTTATAGTAAATCAGATTAACCATGTATGCTTCTTGTGAAAGCAGGGTAATTATAAGAGTAGTTGAAGATAACATACCAGTAAAACTGAACCACCCTTTATTGTCTTCTGAATCAATGGCAGCACCATTGGGCCCAATGTCACACTTGCCAGCAAAAACACAAGTCCCCCAAACGATGGTGAGAAGAAAGATGGTGGAGCCAGCAAGCAGACCCATTCCGACCAGAACCTGATTTTGTGCCTTTTCTCCGCTTCCCGAGAGTCCAGATGCTGTTTATATATGTAATAGAACTGAGACTAGCTAGTTCAGAATCCTAGTTTAGACACACATATATACTTTCAGAAAAGGCCAAGACACACTATATATTCAGCATAGGTACTAATGAACGTGGTAGGATAGTTCTATCTAGGTTCTAACAGGTTTTAGCCCCCATTGCTTGTGTTTCAATTGTGGGCCTGGGCAGTGTTTCCTGTTAGTGCAAAACTCACTTTGCTCCTTTCCTGTCTCCTTTAATTTTGGCTTGGAACTTTATTTTTCTATTAAGAAATTAATGGAAGTCTATAAAGAGGGATTTGATGGATTGAAGTATATATCGAGAGAGAACAAGCCATGAACAGGGGTGTGTGAAAGTTTTCTATCCATATGCCAGAATCATGAGTTAGTTGCGAGATCTTATGGGATTCACTTCTAGTTTACCCCAGGGCCGGATCTGGGCCCCAGGCCCCCAGGGCCCAGGCCCGTGGCGTGGCTTTTTTTACAGTTATTACCTACCCATGTTTTTGAATCGGGTCCGGGGCTTAGCCCAACACACAGCCAGGGCCCAACCCAAATTCGTGGACAGGCTCGCCCGACCCCCGACGCGACGCACACATGCGCCATCCGCCAGAGGCAATCCGCCCCAGTCCCCGGACCTAGCCGCCGCCCGTGACTCCTCTTCCCTCTCCGCTCCGGTGCCTCCCCCGCTCCCCGGCCCGGCGGCCCCGGCCGTCCCTGGTCCCAGGTTGGACCTCCGCCGCTCCGCCGCCACTCACCCGCGCGGCCGCGCCTCCGCCGCTCGCCCGCGCCCTGCCTCCGCCGGCAGTTCCGCCCTCCAGCCTCCCGCCTCCGCCGCTCGCCGGCTCGTGCCGCCGCTGTCCCCTTGCTGGCGTTGCTGCTTCGCTGCTGCTCCTGCTCTCCAAGGACTGCTGCTCTCCGTCTGGTAAAGTGGTAATGGGCTAATGGACTGCTGCTCTCCGTCTGGCTGTTGATGATGTAGTGTGTAGTGTGTAGAAAAATGTACATGTAGATGATGTAGTGTGTACTGTATAGTGTGTAAAAATAATGTGTTGACTGCTGTTGAATGTTGATAGAATTTTTAGAGATTGAACATTTTTGATCTGCTACTGCCTGCTGTATTTGAATGTGAATGTTGTTGTTGCTACTGTTAATATCAATTTTATTTCATTTTGTAGAATACAAGATGAAGAGATATTTTTCATCCGTGGCAGCAACAGAAGTGTCTACATCCGGGGCAGCAACAGAAGTGTCTACACGTACTGTTCGTAGTTCTTGTCATCTTTCTATCTATATTTTGTTGTATCTTTACGCATTGAGATTAAATTCTAATTTTTTGGTGCAATTGAGCCATATTTGAGGTATTCTTTTGAGGTAGCTGTAGCTTGATGGATTTTAAGTTTTTCTCTCATGACAAAAAAAAAATTTGGGCCCGGGGCTTGCTCCAATCCTGGATCCGCCACTGGTTTACCCCCTAACTTGTTTGGTACTAAAAGCTTTGTTGTTGTTGTTGTTGTTGTTGTTTTTGTAAGAAATTAACAGAAAGGTGTTAATGCCCAGTAAGAAAAAGAAAAGCGAAGACACACTATTGAGCATTGGCACCGACAAAAGAGGGCAGTGGTGAGATGTGCTTTGTCGGGTTCAACGGCACCCACCAGATCCATTCATTTGCAGGCCGAAGGAAAACGGGGACGTACCGAGCACCAGGAGCGCGTCGGGGAGGGCGCCAAGCATCGGGAGCAGGAGCGTGACGATGTGGCCGTGGCCTACATAGCCGGGGCCGATGGTCTCGAGCAGCAAGTCGCTCCCAGCCGTCAAGAAGGAGACTCGCACCTTGTAATTCAGGAGGCCGTAGGCAAGAACCAGGAAGAGGTTGCCAACCGCAGTGGTGGTGCAGGGGAGGAAGCTGTACGTCTGCGCGCACATCTCCGCCGTGGAGGATGAGCGTATGTGGTTCATGGCCGAATACCAATCAACCGACGTGTTTGTGCCTAGGATTTCATAATATGCGTGATAAGAGTGGTGGTGTTAGTTTTCCTCCCTGAGATGAGCGACTCTGGTTGCAAATCAGCAGGGAGCTCTCTTTGGGACGGCTTGCCGGGAGTGAGATGCATCTCTGGAGGTGCTTTGAATAAAGCAAGAATTGTTCTTTTCTTGTCGGCATAGGGTTACGCTTTGGCCCATATGCGCCTTTGTTTTTTCTGTTGTCGACCTTGCGGTCAGCTGAGGTATAATTGTAGGTGACCCGCTCCTGGTGATTCGTACTCATCTGGTACAAAGCAACGACCCTAAGTTGAGTTTGGTTCTAAAACCACGTTCGCCTTCAATTTGACTTTGTGATTGCGGCACTGGCTACAATTCCCCTCGTATCTCCTACTCTAGTCCCCAGCCCGATGACAACTCTTCGCGTTCAATTTCTTAATGTGATCTCTTAGAGCAATTCCAAGGAGTCGCCTTCAATTTCTTAGTTCAATTTCCCTCCAACTTTCTTTGCCACACCAAGGAGTCGCCCGCTCCTCAATGTGATCTCTTAGAGCAATTCCAAGGCTTGCGTCCGTCTAACGACTAAGTGCTCAACGCAGCAACCTTTTTTCATCCGTTTTGTGTTTGACTGGACTCATTTTCGTCTCAAATTTGAATCGCATTTATAGGTCAATAATGGACACAAAGCCGACGTTTTCTTTGTCCTCCAAGTCCGCCAACATCTGCTGCATGCGATTGATGGCCCATCTTTCATCAAACAAGAGGGGCCCACCACCCATCCTACCCCTCTCTCTCTCCTCCTATTCTCTCTTTCCCCTCCTCCACGCCACCGGGCACGCCGATGCAGGCGTGGCGCGGGCCCCCTCAGCCTCCGCTGCAAGCGCTTCGCCGGCCGCATATCAAGTGAAGTAGAACACGGCCTTACGCGGCGGGCAAAACGGGCAGGACGCGGGAGGCAGTGAGCGCGGCGGCCTGCGGCGGAGGGGCGGTGAGATGGGGGTGGCGAGCGGGCGTGGGGCGAACTGCTGTGAGGCAGCAAGCGGGGCGACGGAGCGGCATGGGACGAGCTGTGCAGTGGCGGTCGGTGTGGCGCGCGCGTGAGCGGGCGCGGGGCGGGCGGCCGGGACACGGCACGACGTGGGTGGGAGCTGCCGAGGCGAGCTCGCGTGCGCGGAGGCGATGCGGCGTGGGAGCTCGCCCACCAGGTGTTCAACTGAATACCGACGCGGACATGCACAAAATGTGTTTGCCTCCTGTTGGACGCACTGGCCAACACAAACAAATAATCTGACACGGATGGGCGGACGGGTGACCCAAAACGGACAAAACACAGACAAAATCCATGTCCGGTTGGGTTGACCCAAACAGACATCGATTTTGTCTGCTTTTTATCTGTTTGGGTCGCCTCGTCTGCTCATCTGTGTCCGTTTTCTTAAATGGGTCGGCCCATGCACTCTACAGGGACGGGCGCATTTTTTGACATGTCCGCCTCGACATTTCGTCGAACACATAGCAGCCAGGGAACTTGTAGCGAGGAACAACGTCGTGCATGCCTGCTTCTCGCCACAGCCTGCAGCTCACGCCCCGACGCGCCTTGCTGCCCGGAGCATCGAAAATGCGCCGCCGCACCCCGTAGCTGCCACCGCAGCCCCGTCGCTGCTAGAAGCCGAGCGCGATGTGCCACCCCGCCCCGGGGCCTACATTGCAGCCCCGAGCTCGCGGCGGGCATGGTTGCTAGGTCCGGTGAGCATGACGAGGCTAGGCGAGGCCGCGCGAGCGCAGACGCCCCATGCCGGTGCGTAGGGGCGGGAGGAGCACGAGCCCACCAAGGCGGAGCACGAGCGCCGGACGAGGACGAGGCTGCCCGGCCTCTGTTGCTGCTATGCGAGCATGGGTGCGAGCATGTCCAGGAGTGGCCAGGTGCGCGGCCGGGAGCGAGCATGTCCGGGCGTGGCCAGGTGCGCGGCCGGGCGCGACGCGGGAGGCGGCGAGGTGGGGGAGGCGTCCGGGTGTGGGGGAGGCGGAGTCGAGACGGGCTGTGGCGTGGAGAGTGGCAGGGCGAGTGCGGTGGTGGACGCGGAGGCGAAGCAGGCACGGCGTGGGAAGCGGCGAGACGAGGACGACATGTGCGCGTGGACTGGGAGCTGCACCATGGCCATCGCGTGGCGCGAGCGAGGCACGGCGCAACGGCGCGAGCACGATGATGCAGGGGACAACGGGGGAGCACGTCGCGATGGTGTAGGACGTCGGGGCGAGCGCAGTAGGGCACAACACGGCACGGCGCCATGGGACGAGCGCGGCGGTGCGTCACGGCGGTGGTGCAGGGCGGCGAGGTGAGCACAACGATGCGGCGCGGCGGCAGTGCGAGTGCGGCGGGGCCCTGTGGTGGCGCGGAGAATCGAGTGTGCTCAGTCTAGATAGGATGTGTGGCATGGCGGAGCCAGATAACAGAAGAAGTGTGTGAATGGTAGGTGGGCCATGCGGGACAGGCACGTGACAGAGGCTTACAAAAAAGACATAGAAAACGTCCGATTTATGTCTGCCTTCAATCCAAATCAATCCCAAATTTAAGATAAAAATTAATCCCAATGAACACTATGAACAGAAAATGCAAATGAGCGCAGGCGGACGATTTAGGTCGTTGCGTTGGAGTGCTTTTATATCTCCATAATCTTCCATTCGTGCCCATGACCATGACCATGTTGCATTCATCGAGGACGAGTTTTTGTTCTGCTTTGATGATTTCGTGGGAGTAGCATATGCCAAGTAGTATTTGGCTCTTGTGTTTCAATCTATGCACGCGTCAAGTGTGCGTGAAGACCGATCTTCTGATTACTTCCGCGGATCTATTGAAAGACTACACTTAATAATGAAATAAAAGACAAGTGAACTAAGATTAGTCATAGTGGGGAGTAATTTAGGTTAGTAACGTGTATATGTTGTACTAGTCTACGTATTTGGCTCTTTCTTCATTAATTACTTGTCACATCATATATTTTATCTAGATATGTGTGAAATTATCATCTACTGCTAGTATATTACTCCAACGGTGGGTAGTCTAATTTGAGCGATGTTAATTAGGCCGCAACGGCCGGCGGTTGCAGGGTTGCCGGCATTAAACCAGACAGTCTTGATCACCTGTGCAAGTGCAACATAGGCCCTGCTTGGATCCAAGGAACTAAAACTAGTTTTTTTAAGAGGCTAAAGTTTCAAGCACCCCTGACTAAAGAGGGGCTAAAACTAGTCTTGAGACTAGAATCTTTTAGTCAGGGGTACCCCTACTAAAATGTGAATTAGTCCTCTCTCTCCTCATTTAATTCCTCTCCTCTAACACATGCAATTTCTGGATTGGAGGGTTTGAAGGATAATAAATGCTCATTAACTTGATTTTAGTCTTTTTAGTATTTGGATCCAAGCATGGGTGAGGCTAGCAAGTTTTAGTCTCACTACTTTTAGTCATGGGACTAAAACGTATCCAAGCACCCTCATACACGTAGAACCTGCCGTTTATCTGCTGCGAAATTATTTGGTGCCTCCAGATCCAGATTTTTGTGAATACCCTGGTCGTCGAGACCATGTCAGTAGACGCAGATCCATCAGACACAATCTACGACGTCAGGACAAGGATCCACGGCGAGCTTTGTGATCCCCCGTCCCGACAGTGCCACGTGTCCGATAGCAAGGAGCTGGAGGAAAGACCCACCATAGTGGACTACAACATCGAGGAGTCGTTCACCATCCAGCTCGCCCTTCGCCCGAAGCCACCACGAGGAGTGATGCAAATCATTCTGAAGGTCCCGAACAATCGGCTCTCACTCTAGGTCGAGAGTTCAGACACCGTAGTTAACGTCAAGAAAATGATCCATGTTACGTGGGGCATCCCGCCGCCATCCCAGCTGGCCCTCGTCTTCGACGGGAGGCGGCTAGAGGACGGGCATGGACTCGATAGCTCTGGTGTCTATGTGGGGCCCACCCTCCATCTAACCATTCATGGTTCGGGGTGGATGCTCATATCGCAAGGCTGCCTGTTGCCCGCAAGGACTCCATAATTTCTCTTAGGCTGATCATATATAGTTGGGAGTAACTTATATCAGTGTCGTGCATATGACACTATTCTATGCTACTACCTTTATTATGCATACTAATATAGTTGTAGTGTCATAGATGATTTTGTTTATTAGCTTGTACACTTATCTTGTTTTGGGAACCACTATGCTATAGTTACTACTTCTCATTAACTACTTTTTCCTTGAATATGTACAAGCACACGTATCATATATTGATAGAAGAAAGGCTGAAAAGACCCATCCATAGTTTGAATACAATGCCAAAAGGCACACCACTCCACGCTAATCCCTGGAATTAGAACCACACCTACTACAATCGGGAATGAGAGAACCCGCCTCGCCCAATCTCCAGCCAAGAAGACAAGGAAGACGGGGCACAAAGCCAACAAGCTGCGTCACTACCGTTGCAGGCAACATCCAAGCCACTGCGACGACTACGGAACTGACTAAATCAACGTACATCCCACCATAAAGTGCATAGAGGAGTCGGCAAGTGGGTGGCAGGAACTAGCCGGACCTGAAGAAGAAGATGTGCAGAATACACCGGCTATGGCATACATAGCGCCCTAAGGGCCCAAGTCGTGTGGGCATCCCACACCGAGATCGAAACACCACAAACTCCATCTCTGAGGACTCCACGAATCGCCAAGCCAGCGCCTTCATGAAGAAAACGACGTCGTGACGCCGCCGCCGCCGCCTGTTCCGGAGAACCAGAACAAGGGGTTTCCCCGACATTCGACGAGGGACATGCTCCTAAGAGTGATACGGCACCCGCATGCGTCGCTACCAGCATCGGCAAGCCTTGCGGACCTTTCGCCCTGGCCCAAGACCTGAATCCAAACCACCGAAGACAAGACAAGGGAGCCGAT
>LR738712.1:722060311-722103660 GCA_902687465.1 Secale cereale | reverse complement strand
CCCCCCCAAGGCATAAAAACCGCCGCCTGGGGGCAAGCCGGCGGTATAGTCGGCCCTGGGGGCGGTTTGGCACCCAGTCGTCGCCCCCAGGCGCCGACGCCGGCCATTTCTCGGCCCAATTTGGGTGAAAAATGGCCTGATAGCGGCGCAAATCGGCCCATTTTCGGCGATGTTGGGCGTGGTTCGATGTGAATTCTCAACACAAATAATTTTTCTATTGCATTATTCATCACAGAAAAACAATAAACATTATATAGTTCAACAAAAAACAGTTTAACACAAATTATATAGTTCAAAAAATAAAACTCATATTTCTTCACACGTCGAGCTAGGCGTCGCCTTTGATCCTCCACAGGTGTTCCACCAGATCCTCCTGCAGTTGTTGATGCACCTGTGGGTCTCGGTCTTGACGCGTATTGAGGTAGGCACTCCAGGTTGCCGGTAGCTGGTGATCGACTTGGGCAAGAGGACCCTGCATGTAGTATGGTTCAGTGTCAAACACTGTCTCTTCTTGCTCTCTCTCAATGATCATGTTGTGCAAGATGACATAGCAAGTCATGATCTCCCACATTTGATCTTTCGACCATGTCTGAGAAGGGTACCGGACAACAGCAAATCGAGACTGGAGCACACCAAATGCCCGCTCGACATCCTTCCTACAAGACTCCTGAACCTTGGCAAAGTGGGACTTCTTGCCTCCTCGCACAGCATTTGAGATAGTCTTCATAAATGTCGACCATCTTGGATAGATGCCATCAGCTAGGTAGTACCCCTTGTTGTACTACCACCCATTGACCTCGAAGTTCACCGGAGGAGAATGACCTTCGACAAGCTTGGCAAAGACAGGGGAGCACTGCAGCACGTTGATGTCATTGTGAGTTCCTGGCATATCAAAGAAGGAGTGACAAATCCAGAGGTCCTGTGTGGCCACTGCCTCTAGTACCACACTTCAACCGCCTTTGGCGCCTTTGTACATCCCATGCCAAGCAAATGGACAGTTCTTCCATTTCCAATGCATGTAGTCGATGCTTCCAAGCATCCCAGGGAATCCTCTCGCTGCATTCTGTGCTAGGATCCGAGCAATGTCTTGCGCATTGGGTGTTCGCAAGTATTGCTTTCCAAACACTGCCACCACTGCCCTGCAGAACTTGTAGAAACACGCAATGGTGGTGGACTCGGCCATGCGCCCATAGTCGTCGAGTGAATCACCAGGGAGCTCCGTATGCAAGCATCCTCATCGCTGTCGTGCACTTCTGGATTGAGGTGAATCCAAGTTTGCCGGTGCAATCCTTCTTGCATTTGAAGTAGTTGTAGAACTCTCGGGTGAAATTCACAACCCCGAGGAAAAGCTTTCGGCTCATCCGATAACGGCGCCGAAATACTTTGTCGCCATGCAGTGGAGCATCGGCGAAGTAGTCGGAGTAGAGCATGTAGTAGCCTTCCAGACGATGTTGGTTCTTTGCTTTCATCCGCCCCGGGCCGAGCCACCTCGCCGCGGCTTTTCATTGCTCGCGAGCAGGCCGGCGAGGGCGGCGAGGACCACGAGATGTTCCTCTTCCTAGACGTTGGCTTCAGCTTCCTCCGACAGCAGCGCGGCGAGCGCCTCCTCGTCGTCCGAGTCCATTGCCGAACGCGGTGAGTCAAACCGCCAAACACCTTGCGTGCGTGTTGGACGAACACCCGCTGGTACACTGCCCTGTGCGGCCGGAACGCCAGAAAAATCGGCCGGGCGGTGGTGGAGTGCCTGCCGCCGTCGAAACCTCTTCTCTTTCCCGGCGGGGAACGGCCTATCTAGCGGTGGTGGGCGGCGGGAGCGTCGGGATCGGCAGTCCGGCGGCCGAACGCGTGGGGGGAGGGGGCGAGAATGGACGGTTGGTTCGCGTTTTCACCTGACAGCATGGGCCAGGCATGTGTTTCCGCTTGCGCCGGAGCCCCCAAGCGACCCCCCAGTGCGCCGGGTTCGGCCTGCGACCGCCGGGCCAAAAAAGGGCCGAGCCGGCGGATTTTGACGTCTTGGGGGCGCGACTGGGGCATTTTTTGGGCGCCGGAGGGGGGGCTGTTGGGGACGCGGTTGGAGATGCTCTTAGGGACACTGAGATAGGCGAGTTCAGACCAAAGGCTTGATCATGTGAGATGTCGACCATTGGATATGAGACTAGCCGGAGACATTGGCACAGATAGAGGCAAGATTTTATTGGGACAGTGGTGCTGGTAAGGGGAGGTGAAAAAAGATGACCAAGAAAGAATAGATAAAATGGGATGCGGTGATTTAAATGTTTGGCTATAAGTTTTTAGAAAGAAAAAAGAACAACTTCTTCCCGCAAAAAAAAAAAAAACTTCAGTTTTTTTAGCTAAGGGAAACACTTTCTATCACAGGTCTGGTAGAAATCTTTCGTCAGACGCGTCCGGCGTCGTTGATTCTATTCTAATCTCACGGTCCATATTTGTGCATGAATCTCCCGTGACAGCAATTACCCCACAATTTTAGCAGCCCGAGTAAATCTCGCCTGATTGCACCACTCCAACGACCTCACCACATCTAATCTCGCCTGCCAAATCCGTCCATCCCATCCTGTCTCGAATTCCACGGTCGAGCTTATCCCCGAGCTCACCGAGCTCGCTCATGGCGACGAATGCATCTACTCCCACCCTCGCCTGCACTAAAAGCTCGTATGGATACAAGCCTACAACTGCTCCAACTCGCCACTACAACTTACCTCCGTTGATCCCTGATCTCGATACATACGGCGTGACCTGCTTGGCAAAGAAGCAACGTGCTAATACCTGATCTTCCCCGGCAGGCCCTGCCCCTTCACCATCGCTCCTACCTGTTGTTGCACCATATCGGCTTGGCAATGGTTCTCAAAAAAAAAAAAAAATTTACCGGCTCGGCAAAGAAGTTGCGTGCAAATCCCAGCCCCCCGGTAAGTATTGACGTGACCTACGGTTCGATCCATCTCATCTTTTGTTGGTCACTTGATTTGATTTTTGCATTACTTTGGATGCAATGCTTGCTTCGATTAAATTTGTTGAGTGTATCTATGTTGTACCCAGGGCCGGGCCGGCAAAATTCGGGGCCCTGTGCCAAACTCTAAAATTAGGCCTATTTTTCTAGCAAATAATATACCATAATTAACTTATCTACAACTCATTTATGATCTCGAATTAAATCCTTAAAAAAAATAGCATGTTTCTAACCAGATTCATTTTCTCTACGGGACATATTGGATCTTGAAACACAAGAAGTATACAAATAATGAAAAGAACAAAATTAAAGGATTCGCAAAAAAAATATTTTTTTTAAGGGATACACATCAAACAGTTTGGAGCAAACTATTTGTAAAATTGAGATTGCAGAACTCACGCATGTCAAACTTGGCCCTGTCGAAATGTTTGTGGACGAGGCGTGAGGGACTGACGGACAGACGAGAAGCCATCGCAACGTGATATATGAGACGGCCGCGTGGTCAAAGAGGATGCACCCTTGATTGGTATTAGGAGGATTCAAAAGAAAGTGGCAATTAGCGAGCTAGTACATGCCGTGAAAGATGAAGTGCTCTTGATTAATTGGTTTCAAGACTGATTAGACCATGTTGATTTAGCACGTCGCCGGAACACGGTCGTGTGCCTGCCCACTTACCTGCTGGTTGTTGCTGCAATGCATCCCTGCGTTGCTGGACCTGCCGATGGCGACAACCACCGGTCCTCTGCTCCGTCGCAGGCTGCAGCTGCCGCCGGCCTGTGCGCCGTTAGGGTTACTAAGTAATGTAGACCGGGATTACTGCCCCTACGCTTAGGATTCTGTTTATTTCGGATGATCGGTATTCTCCAGGCTGTGGATTAGCGATCCGTATTCTTCGGGCCTTTCAGGCTGCTGGCCCTGTCATTAACGAGCGTCGGCCTAGCTGATGTGCTCCCAAATTGGGGCCCCTGCCACCTAGAGGCTCTGTGCGCCCGCACAGGTCGCACGCCCCTGCGCCCGGGCCTGGTTGTACCCAATGTGTAATGGATCACTACGTCTTCTACAAATTTTGGTTGATTTCTTCTGCAGATCACAATAATCTGATTTCCAATGTTGGCAGTAATATTAGTTATCGACATGATTTGAAATTTCCATGCTTCCATCAAAATTATATACCTGTTTCCGAACTAATATGTTTGTGCTTCATAGTTAGTATAGTATGTAGCATAAATAATGCTATGCAGATGCTTCTGAACTTTTTTTTTTTTGCTTCCAAATACTTAAAATAATACTACCGATCAATATATATTGGTGAGTCAAAATATCCATCCCTTGCTGGCCAAACATTTTTTCATTTTGCTTGTGTTCTATGCTTCAATTTGAACCATGTGTATAGCATATCTTGTATGTATCTTGTATATAGCATATTTTCATCCGACCACGGCTGCTACAAAATATGATTGACAAAGCTCTATGTCTTCCTCCGGGTTATAGGCATGTGATTCTCACAAGCATGAACGAACCACCACCACACCGGGAGTTCTATACCATTGTTCGAAGCATTGTAGCTGTGGAGTTCTTCTCCTTCTCTCTTGACTTTGTTCATCTGATTTTGCGAACTCCGACGCATGATTATGTACTCCAATTGCTTGAAGCACATATGAAGTTAGTATGAAGAAGCACCACGCCTCCGGGTAATAGGGTAGTTTGTCAATGGACCCTGCAAGGGATATTTCCCCTGTTTGAAGCATTGTAGTTGTATAGTTCTTCTCCATCTCTCTTGGATTTGTTCATTGGATTTTGCTAACTTTGTCGCATGATTGTGTACTCCAATTGCAGGAAGCACACAAGAAGTAGCACGGATGTCCACGTGGCGACGTTGTGAGGGACAGGATCCTCACAATTCGTTGCATGTCATCGTGATAGATGGGGTGATGCTTCCTAACCACACAGAAGCAAATCCTATATTTAATGGAGACACGTGTTCATCACTGTTGAAACATTCCCCATGTTATTTGAAGTGATATTGTTTTCTTCTTTTTAATGAAACAAAACTATATTTGTATGGAAGCAATTCACTAGTCTATGAAAAGAGTATCATAATGACTTGGATGCAAAAAATATGTCTATATATCTGAAATGAAGACTTCCTTTTTGGATGGACGAAAGCAAATTCTGGTCTATTTGGATCCTAATTACAAATTCTATGGAAGAACATGCTAATTTCTTTGTATGCAGATTCCAAATTCTATGGAAGAAAATGCTAATTTCTTTGGATGCAAATTACAAATTCTTTGGAAGAAAATTATTATTTATTAGGATGCAGGTACCAAATTCAATGGAAGATGACTCCCAGTTTAATTGGTCTAAAAGAGTCCGTAACAATGGTGAAAAAAGGCTTGATGGAAGCATGAAATTATAAAGTTGGACGCAAGGTGTCCGCATTGTCCTTAGATAATGCAAAATAAATTGTCATGTTGGATATAAATCACACCAAATTGAAACAATCCCCGATTGTTATGGAAGCGAATTTTCTAGCTGGTAAAAGCAAAATGAATTGGTATGCTTTAACTGTTAATAGAACATGCATGGTGCTTCCCATCATGAAAACTGACCAATAGATGCACCCGGTTGTTCGCTAGTAGATGCATCACTTCCCCTAGCACGGATTTGGAAGCAAGGAAGAAGCATTAAGACGGCAGTTAGTGCTGGGGAGTAATTGACGGGGAAAATCATAATTAGTGCTCCACATGCAAACCACCTACGCCCACTTCTCCAATCAGACGTTCCACGACACTTCAATCCTACGATGCAGCAGTAGTCTGATGGGAAGGCAACTATCAGTAGTACTCCTTCCGTCTAGGTGAGTAAGTCATCTTAGGTTGTGCACCGTAACCAAGGCAGGGAGAAAAACAAGAGAAGTTAATGTTCGTTTGCTAATTAATAGCATTGCATGCAATGAACTGACCACTGCATGTCGTGTTTGGTAGCCTCAAATCATTAAAAGCAGACACATCCCACATCTCTTATTGGTTGATTCCTTTATTTATGTCAAAAAACAAAAAACGAGGTGGGGGTTAATGAACCGTGCCTAAGTGTTTTGGGATTATTTGGTTTTCGTAAGATGACTTACTCACCTAGACGGAGGGAGTATGATCGCTAGCGCTGCCCTTTAGCTAATGGCAAACTGGTACAGTAGTTAAGTCGCCTGATTTGGTCGTACCATATCACCCAAAATTTATGCATGCTATGCTTACCTTTCTAAGTGCAGCTTAAACGTGAACTGGTGAGCACTAGCTAACCCGAAGAGTCTTCTGAACTGCCAAAAGTGAAGAGTTGCACACAATCAATTCCGGCACTACAACTTCACAAGGGAGAGAACCCCACTCGCCTATAAAATTGACAGGGAGTCTCCTTGGCCTCCTTCCATTACAACCCGACGATCCATCCCCCCTTTCTCCATCGTCAAGGTGCACACTTTGACCAATTCTTAACTAGTTCTTGTCATCTGGACAACATTTGTTATCCCTGCAACAAAGACTGTTATCTCTGACACTGAATCATCTGCTGGGGAGGATTTCTAATGTTTTGTGCTCGGAGCCTCTGATTCAACAGATGGAGATCTCCGTGAAGACCCTCACGGGCCACACCATAACCATCAACGTCGATCCTTCGGACACCATCTACGTCATCAAGGCGAAGATCCAGGACAAGCAGCGCCTCATCTTCGCCGGGGAGGAGCTGGAGGACGGGCGTACTCTGGCTCACTACGCCGTCCGAGATAAATCAACTCTCCACTTGGACCTGCGCCAGGACGAGGAAGGCGTTCCTGCCATGGCCGACCAGAGCTCTGGCTTCGCCGTGGGGAAACCGGAGGGCGGTCGCACCCTGGCGGACTATGGCATCAAGAATCAGGACACCATTCACCTCCTACTGCCACGACGCTTCCGCGGTGAGACTTGATGCATGGGTGATGGCCCAGTTTTCTTGACGGCGTGGTCGAAATCTGTTCCGTTGGCTATTATTTGTCCTGTCGTATCATCGAATGTACGAGTACAATGCATGCATGCATGGCCGGGAATAACCTAGCACAAGAGTGCTTGTTAACATGCCCGAGTTAACTAGTACTCCTATTTGCTACAAGCACTATATGCTATCTATACATGATTTCTCAGTCTCTCGTTGCTTTTCGATGAAAAAAGGAAAGTATGGTTGCTTATTCTTTTCTTTTCGATAATGAGCACACTCAGCCTCTGCATAGCAAATATGCACACAATAGAAAGAAAATGAAAATCCGACATATCGGCAACACAAGAGTCATATGACTGACATATCGGCACATCTGGTTGCTTGTCTTTATTAGTACGAATCAAGTGTTAAAAAACTAAGCATGCTCCCTCAAAAAAAAATTCTTAATTAAGAATGCCATTTAGGCAAAACAAAAAAAACTGACATGGCAGCGTGTGTAATGATGAAAGAGAGTTTTACTGTATCTTAGTTTCGATATACTCCCAATATCCAAAACCAAGGCAATGAATGTTTTACCGTATCTTTAGACACAACACTAAAAAGATTGTTAGGGCATTTTGTAGATTTCACTTAAGCTAAGCCAGATTGGCATCATCACAAATTGCTGACATGGCAAATCACATACGATAGACTAGGAACATGTAGCCGATAGGCATGTGGACCAACGATACATCTTTGTGGTGAAGACAAGATGGTTGTATGCAGTAGTGGTAGCAGGCGGACAATCGTCGAGGATGTAGTCGAACTTGAGCGGCCGATATGGTCCCCAAAACCTTATTGCCCCTGACCCGGTGAAGGTATTCAAGGGACATGATTTGAGAGGCTTGCTCTCTGGGAGGACGACAGTGCAATTGTAAGTGCTTACGTACGAACAAAAGAAGTGATATTGCTTTGTGTCCGACATCTTTTGTATGATATATCTGTCCGATCCTGCTGTCTTGCTTCAAAATTTCATGTGTGGGCTGAGAGTCTTTCGGAATTTATTGTATGTATGACACTGCTCTGAAGCAAGTGAAGCAATACCCTCCGCTGGTGTGTACGTCAGTACGTGTATGCTGGAAGGTAGCTAAAACATCACACCGTCCTGGTTTTTCCCCTGCCTCCCGGGTCGCTCGCGCGGGTGGCTCCGGAGGCGAAACCCAAGCCACCTCGAGCACCCTTCCTCCCCCTAATCCCTGGCCGCCCCCGCCGCCGGCCCCGTTGGTGGTGGCGGCGCCCGGCCGTCAAAGGCGGTGGGCGAGGGCGCGCCCCGACGGGATTTCTTCGCGCGGGGGAGTCCCTTCAAGCGGGCGAGGTGGTCGTGTTCGGTGCGGCGGCGCACGGCGGAGAGCACGAGGTTTGGCGGTGCACGGTCGTGAGGCGAGGGGAGGCGGTCTTCTAGGCGCGCCGGCGCGGGTGTTGGAGGTGGCGCCGCGGCGAGTCCCTGGTGGCAGCGGATCTCGAGTTCTCGACCAGGAGGTGCGGCGGTCAGAAGCGACAGTCGGGAGCGCGGAGGCCGGGGAGCGCGGTGCGCCTCCTGTTGTCGCCGGCGCGGTCCTGGAAGGTGGCGCCTTTGAGGAGTTGGCGGCGCTAGGACCAGATCTCGGCGCTTGGTGCAGTGACTCGCGACCGGGAGCACCGTGATTGAGGGGCGCTGGGCTCTCGCGTGAGTCCCTGGGATGAAGTCGCGGCACGGCTGGCTGCAAGGAGTGGTGAGTTCAGCCTTGCCTGCGGTGCCGTGGATCTTGGTGGGGCTGGATTGGAGCTGTCTTCTTCGACCGTGCAAGAGTGGGATGGTGGTCTGCATGCTTTTGCGAGGGGTCGGTGTTCCACGACGGTTTGATCACGACGACAAGGTGTTGGGGTCTAACCCTAACTAGCTTGAACTAATTTTTAGGGACGGAGGTAGACGAAGCAAGGGACGGAGATAGATTGCTTTTCTGGCAACGAACCACGGCGCCGAACGCCCTTTTTTCCCTGTCATATATATAGCTGGACAAACCAGAACGTATCTGGACTCCTAACCACCTACGTATAACAACCTGGACGCCTAACAAACCAAATCACAGTCGAGTCTTTAGCACACGCGACGCAGCGCCCAAGCTTCTGTTTCCTACGCACGCACGTACGAGCGCCTAACGACCTGCTTGCCTACGCTGTTCTCTACCACGCGTTCTAACGCGTCCAGCTTCTGCTCTGCTAACTAACTACGACTCATTACGAGTACAGACTCGACACACACACACGCACCCCACGCACGCACACACGCACGCTCGCCACGGCGTCCGGCACGACCAGCATGCACGCACACGTTGGTCACCACCACCGCCGTGTCTTATTCCTAACAATCTCCCCCTAAGACACGATCTACAGAAGGTGCGGCTCGTCGTCAATGTCGGCGAGGAGCGCCTTCTCCTTCTTCGGCTGCCGGCAGTCGCGGGAGAAGTGGCCACGAACGCCACAGTTGTAGCACTTCCCGTGCCGCCGTCTCGTGCCCGAGGCCACGCTGCTCGCACCGTCGTCGTGGTCGAGGCTGCCGCCGCGCTGACGTTGCCGTGCCTCCCACTGGGCAGCTGTGAGCATCAACTGATCACCGCCTCGTCCACCGTCGTCCTGCGTGCGCCGACGTAAGCGTTCGTCGAACGCCTTGAGCCTGCTCAACGCCTCCTCGAACGCCATCGTTTCCACGTCGCAGAACTGCTCGATCCTGGCCACCGCGGCATACAACCGATCGGGCACCGTGTCGAGCAGTTTTTTCACCATGGTGGCGTCGTCGACCGTCGAGCCGAGGCCAGCATACCTTGCTGCCATGCCGCCAATCTTGCCGGCGTACGCGTCCAGCGCCTCCCCCTCCTCCATGCGCAGCTTGTCGAACTCGCCGCGGAGAGTGGAGAGCAGCGCAGCCTGGACCCGATTGGCGCCGACGAACCTCGTCTTCAAGCTAGCCCACACCTCAGCCGCCGTCTTCTTCGTCGATACCTGCATCAACAAGTCTTCGGAGAGCGCACCGAACAGCACCGCCCTCGCCGTCTTGTTTTTCCCCGCGTCGACCGCCGCGTCGCCGACCGGCGACACCGCTTCCCAGAGGTTCTGGGCGTCGAGGATGGCTTCGGCCTTGATCGCCCACACCGTGTAGTTTTCCGGTGTGAGCATCGGCATCGGCATCGAAACCGTGCTACCCCCTGCGCCGTGCGGGACGATCGCCATGGCTACGAGCACAGGAACAAACGAGGCTCTGTATACCAATTGTTGGGGTCTAACCCTAACTAGCTTGAACTAATTTTTAGGGACGGAGGTAGACGAAGCAAGGGACGGAGATAGATTGCTTTTCTGGCAACGAACCACGGCGCCGAACGCCCTTTTTTCCCTGTCATATATATAGCTGGACAAACCAGAACGTATCTGGACTCCTAACCACCTACGTATAACAACCTGGACGCCTAACAAACCAAATCACAGTCGAGTCTTTAGCACACGCGACGCAGCGCCCAAGCTTCTGTTTCCTACGCACGCACGTACGAGCGCCTAACGACCTGCTTGCCTACGCTGTTCTCTACCACGCGTTCTAACGCGTCCAGCTTCTGCTCTGCTAACTAACTACGACTCATTACGAGTACAGACTCGACACACACACACGCACCCCACGCACGCACACACGCACGCTCGCCACGGCGTCCGGCACGACCAGCATGCACGCACACGTTGGTCACCACCACCGCCGTGTCTTATTCCTAACACAAGGTGCCGCGGCAGCGGCGGTGCGCCCCCACATCGACCATTTGGCCAAATCCCGTGGTAGAGGCGGGAGGTGTGCGACGGTTTGGATGAAAATCCTGCTCATATTCGGTTGGAGCTGGCGACGAGCCTGTGGGTGTCGTTTTCCTTCTTGAAGGCGTTGTCAAGGTGTGTCGGCATCTCCCCTTCTTGATCGGGTTGGAGTCTTCGGGCGAAAGTCTTGGTTCGTTGCAGGACCGGCGATGGCGACGTTTGGCGTCGTTACTCTGTTAAGAGCATCGAAGATGGAGACTTGGCTTAATGGTCATGTGATGTGGTTCTCCCGTGCTGCAGTTGGTCCGAGTTGATCTTCGTGGCGCTATGTACACAGCTGCCGGTGCTTCATAAACGATGGCTTTTTCGGGTCCGATCTGAGTCCCGCTATCCACTCGCCGTCTCCTCTTAGGCATTCAAGGATGGGCAGTGCGTTGGCAAAGTTGGCCGGTTGAAGTTGTTGCTCCTTGTGGTGTTTGGCGTTTGTTGTGACGCGGCTAGATGATTGGTTTAGGACAGACTCTTTGTGTTGTGTTTGTACTTGTTGTGGTGGCTAATCTGTTGATTAGCTCGGGTGTGGAGTTCTTACTACACTTGTTGTTCGCGGCAAGTTGTAGTCTTGTAATTCAACTGCATTCTATAAAGATATGGTACGCCTTGACGTACTTTCAAAAAAGAAAAGGAAAAAAAAGTACGTGTATGCTTGTGTGATGGAGTAGGGTCCCGATGATCACCTAGTGTTTAACTATTGCCTTTGTTTGAAAATATTTAAAGATTTAGATTTGTCCTAAGTTAAACTTCTACAGGCTTGACCAAGCCTAGATAATTTATATCGATATTCATTAACTCCAAGTTAGTTTTATTAGATTCACCACAAAGTATATTTTCATATTATATATATTCGATTGTATGAAAGTTAGTTATTATTATATAAACTTGATCAAACTTAAAAAGTTTGACTAGATGAACCTAGGACTTTAAATATTTGAAACGAAATAAATAATTTGTCAAACCGCCATCTCTTGACCAGTTGTCCGCTGAAAAAAAAAAACTCTTGACCAGTTGCCAGAAACGGTCTCCCGTCCGATCTCGTGTGGATCAAACATCAACACGCACACACTTCAAACCACGATTCTTGGCAAGGGAATTGACCCAGACCAAGCCCAACCCATGCTGGGTCAAATTTATGACATCCATTATCACCCACTCCTCCTCCTCCTCCCTATAAATACCAAACGTCGCCAGTCCATCGCTTCCAACCCCAACTTCGTCAGCTCATCAACACCGAACCAGCTACCCAAAGAAAGCATGGCGGCACTCCGGGCACAGCGCCTCTTCTTGGTCCCGTCTTCCTCTTCGCCTTCGACTTCCACAGCGCGCCCACGGCCTCGACCACGACGGAGCGGCGCCGCTACATGCCGCGCCGCCCTGCGTCTGCCTTCTGGTATTCGCACCGCGCAGGACAACCTCAGCCTCAAGCTTGACTGGATCGAGGCACCGCGCGTCCCGGCCTCCCCGTCGGCGGACGTGTCCCTCGAGAAGCTCCGCGCCATCGCGGAGGCGGCGGCGGACCGCGCCGAGATGCACGACATCATCGGCAAGCAGCGCGACAACTGGAACCACCTGCTGCTCCACTCCACCAACTCCCTCACGCTCGCTGCCTCCGTCATGGCCGCGCTCGCGCCTGACGCGCCGGCCATGGTCGCGCTCAAGGCGTCCGCCGGGGTGCTCCTAGCCTCCGCGGCCGTCACCATGGCGGCCGTAAACAAGATCCAGCCCTCGCAGCTCGCCGAGGAGCAGCGCAACGCCACCAGGCTGTGGAGGGAGCTAGAGCGCGACGTCCGCGCCGCGATCGCGCTCGGCGGGCCGACAACAAAGGCCGATGTGCAAGAGGCCATGGACCGGGTGCTCGCGCTTGACGCCGCCTACCCGCTGCCGCTGCTCCCGGGCATGCTTGAGAAGTTTCCCAAGGCTGTCGAGCCCGCGCGCTGGTGGCCGAGCCGTCGCCCCGCGCAGCGTAAGAACTCAAAGAGCTTCGCCCGTCGTGGCGGCGCGGTCGTCGCTTCCGGCAATGGCTGGAACCAAGATCTTGAGGACGAGATGCGTGGCATCCTGAGGGTCATCAAGGCCAAAGATGAGCATGAGTTTCTGACGGTGGGCAAGCTCGTACTCAGCCTCAACAGGAGCCTCGCCGTAGCCGGTCCGGCGCTGGCCGGCACGGCGGCGCTCGCCACGGTGTTCATCGGCTCCAGCGAGCCCGCGACGTGGGCGTCAGGCGCGGCCGTCTTTGCTGGCGCGCTGGCGGCGGCGGTGAACACGATGGAGCACGGCGGGCAGATGGGCATGCTGTTCGAGCTGCTCCGCAACTGCGCCGGGTTCTACCGCAAGATCGAGGAGGACATCGAGGCCAACCTCAGTGAACCCGACGTGGAGCGGAGGGAGAGCGGCGAGGTGTTTGCGACCAAGGTGGCGCTCAAGCTCGGCCGAAGCATGTCGGACCTGAAGCAGTTCAGGAAGCTGGCCTCGCCTTCCTTCAGAGACGAGGACATCAAGGAATTTGCCGGGAAACTCTTCTAATCCACCCACCCACTCACTCACTTACTCTAGAATATACTAACTCACAGATGAATTCATGAAACTTGTATAGGAATTCCCGGTTCCATTAATTCTTTTGTAAAGGTAGAAGCTGAAATCACAGTTATTTGATTCATTCATTTTTATATTTTCAATGCCAATTTGCACACTTATATACTCGTGAGTTTGAAGTTTGGACCGAGATTGCAATTTTCGCAATGGCCTGACCGGCAAAGATGCGGTCGACACGCACAAGAACATGGGCATGCTTAGGATAAACGGACGGGGTTGAAGGGAGCAATGCTACACGTACAAACGTTTACAGCCTTTTACAGGGTGGGTTAACTTTGATTGGTCAATAGGTGAGCGGGACGGCCCATCCCCCTTAAAATCAGGGGGGAGGAGGTTTATGATTGGTTGTTAGATAGAAAGAGCGTGTAAAAACTTATAAATCTTTGTATGTCTAGCATTTTTGGGGTTGGAGGAGTCCCAGCTACTAAATGCCGAAAGTTTGCGCCACCTAACCTTGAGGTCGTATTTGTAGGCTTGTTTCTTCTCGTGTTTTCATCTGAGCTGTGCCAGGCACCATTTCACACTAGCTTGTTTCTACTTGTACAAATTGAAGCAACTCGTTTCCGTCTATCTCTGTAAACGCCCTCAATTAACATGTCTTTTTCTTATAAAAAGAAGCAATAACTTTGATCACGACACTAACAAATAGTGATAGTAGTAGCTCACTGGACTTATTCCCTGCAATAATAACTTCCGGCCGGCAGATGGTCAGGAGCCATGCAAGTTCTTTTCCTTCGGAAAGATATTCTACGGCTTCTATGAATAAAAAAATGGTCCTCCTGATTTATTTTAAAAAGGTAAATTAATCTAACGACCCAATGATCAACCTGTTGGACTTGGAATTATTCAGAGTCGACGCACGGCAGGGTCAATTCAAGGCCAAGAAATTTTCAAGTTCAACATTCGGAAGTTGAATGCTGAATGCATGGCTGCCACTTCTTCCGACAATGTAGAATTTTTTTGATAGTATCCTCGCAAAAAAAAAAAAAGGATAGTAAATATGCAGCGCTACACTTCCGCCGGCGGATTACCTAAAAGTATCCACCTCCTTAGTAGTCGTTGGATGGAGTGTCGAGTAGCTGCCTGATCTCTGCGACAAGTTAAGTGCTGCAACAATGGTGGTGTTGCAATCTTGGCTTGACCGTTTATTTTTTTCATTGATTTCTGCAATAGGAGCCGTGTCACACTCTCAGTTTCTGCAACAAGGAACTTCTTGCAAAACGTTTTCAAACAATTTTTTTCTGCAACATGAGCCTTATAGCCCTCAACATTCTACAACAACAACCTTGTTACAAAACTTTTTCGAACATTTTCTCTGCAACATGAGCCACGTTTGCGCTCAGCCTTCTGCAACAACAACCTTCTCGCGGAAAAATTTCAGACCTTTTTTTTATCTCCGTAACAAGAGCTTTGTTGCAGAGAGCCTTCTACGATAAGAGTCTTGTTGCAAAATCGTTCCCTGCAGTCGGAAGGAGAGTGCAAGCATGGATCGGGAAGCGAGTGCGGCCATGGACAAGGATGGAGAGCGCGGCTACCGGGTGACGGTGGCATCTATGTTGCATAAACGTAGCCACGTCACACAACAGTACGTCAGTGTCCGCCACCACCATTTGCAACAGCACCGCTGTTGCAAAAAAAATTGTTGCGGAGAACTAAGCTTGAAGAGGCGGCCGACATGGCTTGTCCATACCGGTGTTCCCCCTGAACAACGCGGTGATAGCGGACGCAAGTCCCTACGGTGGACGCAGACGTCGGTGCTCCCCTAGGACACAACGGGGTGACGGCGGACGCAAACATCGGGTGCTCCCGTGGGCCAGGGATGGCGGAGGATGGAACTTGTGCAGGATGAGAGCTCAAAGAGAGAGAAAGAGAGAGGAGAAGGGAGAAATAATGAGGGAGGAGAAGAGGAGGGCCGCTGACGATGGAGACTTGGCACTTAGGCGACAACGCGCGTGTTGGGTATGGGCCAGAGTGGATGTACAAGATTGAGACCGCGGAAGGAGAACATATGACACACAGATGGACGAGGAGATAAGGTTGAGGAAGAGGAGAATATAAGCTTGGTGTTCCCACAACGCTACGTGTAGCACTAGGAAGGCGGAGGAAGCGGAGTTTGTTTTTAGCCGGATGAACCACATCATTTCCCTACGAAACATCTATGGATTGACCGTCCCCACCTCTTAGTAAAAGTTTCCTCATCCCTCATCCCTCCTCCTGCTCGTGGTCACCTTCACTTCCTGCCATCCTGTAATGCCCCGTATGTAACACTTTCCAATAATGGCAATAAAGCTTCCTCTTTGATCCTTGTCATTATCCTTGGGGGTCCTTGTCATTTATTTTATTTGCATACCTTTTATTATTTTTGCATCCTTGCATTGCTCATCATCATATCATCATGGCATCATAGTTTACTTTATTTTGTGCATGTGTGAGACCTTGTGATGTTGTTGTGTGTGGGTTCAAGCTTAGCCTAGCTAAACCCTACCCCTCTTCTCCCTCCTTCTTCTTCTTCTTCTTCTTCTTCTTCTTCTTCTTCTTCTTCTTCTTCTTCTTCTTCTTCTTCTTATTCTTCTCCTTCTTTTCTTTCTGGCCTTTTCTTTGCCCTATTATGCAAGCCACCTAGCCAAGTGCCTTAGTGTTTCTTTCTCCTCCTTTAAATCTTGCTCCATGCCAACATCCTCTCCACCAAATATCACCTCATTTGAATATGATTTGGTTGGGTTTTAAAATATCAAGAGTTTGGTCTATATTCAAACTCCTTTTATTTTTCTGCCTCTAAAAATGTCCAAGTCAATTTATTTAAATAGGGCATAATTCACTGAGCATGGGGGTATTTTTTCTTCTCCCCTAACTCTTCTCTCTTTATTTCTGTGCTTTTCTTTTTCTTTTCTGCCTGAAGAAATAAAGGAAAAGGAGAAAAGCAGCAGCCTGCAGTGAAACTAGGCCCTCCTCCCTCTCTCTCACCGCAGGCCCATCTCCTCTCCACCGCAGCGCAGCCCAACTCCAACGCAGGCCCAGCCACAGCGCTCGCAGTCGCGCCGTGGGCATTCCGAGCGCGTGGCCCCGCCCGTCTGTGGCTCAGCCCAGCGTCTCCGTCTTCCTCCGTCAGAAAAGCAGAGCAGCGTCGCGCTCACCGTTGCGCCATCAGTTCACGGACGTCGAGGCCGTGCGCCGAGCCCCTCTTTTAAACCCAAAGCGTGTCCACTCTTCCTCCCTAGGTTTCCTCTCCCCCCTCTCGCCATCTGGAGAGCTGAGATTCTCCAGATCTGCCGCCCCCATCGATGCCCGAGCGCATCTGAGAGCAGCCTCTCGTCGCCGACGAACCCCGCGTCGTCTTCAGCCTCGCCAAAGCTGTCTACCCGCTTCCTCGACGTCGTCTTCTTCCTCTACGTCAACTACGCGGACCCGATCGCCTCTCCGTCGAGCTCTTCTTCCTCTCCTTCCTCTACGGTGGCCGTAGGTGTTCGAGGCGCGCCGTCGTCGACTCCGTCTACGCCTGGGCCAACCGAGCACACCGCCGTGCTCGTGGTGAGATCCTCTCTCTCCCCGTGCCCTTTTCCCCTTGCTGCGCATACTCCAGGCCCTAGTTCCTCGAGCGCCCGATCGCGTCGCTGTCGGACCTCGTCGCCGGCGAGTGTTCCGACCCCTCTAGCTCTTGTCGTGCTGCCCGTTCGCTTCTCCTAGATGCGTAGGTTCTTCATGTGTTGTCGCCGTGCCGCCTAGAGCCTTGCATCGCCTCGCCGTTGCTCCGTCGCCGCCGTGCTGTAGTTGCTCGTGATGGGCCTCTAACCCCTCGTTGGTGACCCCAAGTGGAAGGTGAAAGATGCAGTGTTGTTGAAGTGTTTTCCCTTAGCAAAGATGCCAAGGATCGAATCCCCAGAGACTCCTAGGTTCAACAAGTAGGTGTCAACTGCTAACGGCGCCAGATATTAGCAATCAACGTGGACCTGCACACAGATACAAATAACTTTGCTCCCAACGAGTACAGAGAGGTTGTCAATCCCTCCGGCCTTGTAGTTAACAAAGGATTAAAAGCAAATGATAGTAGTGATAGATAATGTTTTGCAATAGTAAATAATAGCGAAAAGTAAATAGCGGATGTGATCAATGATGGTAATATGGACCGGAGTCTCATGATGTTCACTAGTGATGTCTCTCTCCCAAAAGACGATAAAACAGCTATGTGAGGTAAACGAATTACAGCTGGGCAAATGACAGGACCGCGAACGCAAACCAATGCTGACTACATTGCAAGAAAGGTTGAGGTTCAAAGCATGGGCGGTACGCCAAAGTAAGTAGACCGAAATCCATCAATATCTACTACTAATCATCCACCTTGAGATATCTATCCAGAACATCTCGCTGGTATTAAGTTGCGAGCCCCACCCATAGTGTAAACTCAAAGCAACAGACAACTGCATTAAAAGAACTTTGCGTAAAGTAAACAATCCTTGCACCCGCGGGCACAAGCACCGTTGTTTTCCCCCTTGTGGCAACAGCACATCCCCTAGACTCATGTTTCTGTCACTCAAGCTAGTCATCGAGGGGCATGAACCCACAATCAAGCATAACGTTCCCTCTTGGAGTCACTACCTACTACTCGGCCAAAGCAATAAATAACAACGGAGAACATGCAAGAATTACTTATGAACATAAATATAAAAGAGGTGAATCAAATATATTACTCAAGATCAATCTGAACATAATCTCATAATCCATCGGATCCCAGCAAACTCATCATAGCAACAGCATAAGGATTACATATGTGCCTCGATCATGTAGGGCAGCTCACGAGGACTAATTAGTGAAGCACAAGAACGGGAGGAGAACATCACATAGCTACTGGTCATGGACTCATGGAACAGAGATGAGATCGCGAAAAAGAGTTCCCGTCCCGAGGGTTTCGAGGGACGCTCTAAATATATGCCAAAGGGGGGCACCAGACGGGCTTCGGGGGCCCAGGCGCCCCCCCGGCGCGGCCCAGGGGGGGGCGCCGCCAGGGCGCCTCGAGCCCTGGTGCCCCCCCCCCCGGCTGTACTTCGGGCGCAGGGTAGGTTCCGGAACGCTGATTTTTTATATAATTTTTCTGGATTTTTCCTGACAGTTCTCGTAACGTGAAAACCTGAAATACAAAATCAGCCGAAAAAAGAAACTGGCACCGGGGTGCACTGGATTAGTAGGTTAGTCCAAATATGATCAAAAGTGTATGGAAGTGTATGAATATCATAGCAATATCACCCAAAAGTGGCATGGAGCAAGCAGAAATTATAGATACGTTTTGGACGTATCAACATCCCCAAGCTTAATTCCTGCTCGTCCTCGAGTAGGTAAATGATAACAAGAATAATTTCTGTGGTGACATGCTATTAACCATATAGGACTTTTTACAGTCATATGACAAAAGCTTACTGAGACAATGATTTTATAGTAATTAAGTTGCCTCATGAGAAAATCACAAATGACTGAAAGTTTTACAATATGAAACTGAAACATCAAAAAGATTTGCAATGAACATGGTGTGCAAATATGATAAAGTGATATCTAGCTTGCCCCCTTTAGTGATGCAAAACATAAATGCAGGGGCACCTTCAAGGTTTAAGTGATGACTAGATACAATGATTTCAAAATAAACGATATCACAATTATGCAAAAGACAATGCTACTTTGGGACAATGCACATTACACTTAGAATGACAATCATGCTCTCAGTAGTTGGTGCTTTTAAAAGAAGGTGGAGACTCCACATAAAAGTAAAAGAATGGTTATGTGCTAGAGCTTTTTATTTTGAAAACATAGAAGCAATTTTGTCAACGGTAGTAGTACTTCATATGTGTCATGCATAAGACATCCTATAAGTTGCAAGCCTCATGCATCGAATACCAATAGTGCTCGCACCTTGTCCTAATTAGCTTGGATTTCCATGGGTTATCATTGCATTACATATGTTTCAACCAAGTGTCACAAAGGGGTACCTCTATGCCACCTGTACAAAGGTCCAAGGAGATAAATCGCATTTGATTTCTCGTTTTTGATAGATCTCAACTTGAGGACATCCATACCGGGACAACATAGAAAATAGATGATGGACTCCTCTTTAATGCATAAGCATATTCTCATAAGAGATTGAGGATTAAGTCCAAGCTAAAACTTCCACCATGATACATGGCTTTGGTTGGCGGCCCAATGTTCTTCTCTAACAATATGCATACTCATTCAACCCACGGCAAATCACCCTTACTTCAGACAAGACGAACATGCATAGCAACTCACATGATATTCAACAAAAGTGTGACAGTTGATAGCGTCCCCAGAAACATGGTTACCGCTCAGCAAGCAACTTATAAGAAATAAGATACATAGGCAACATATTCTTTACCACAATAGTTTTTAAGCTACTTTCCCATGAGCTATGTATTGCAAAAATGGAAGGTTTTAAAGGTAGCACATGTAAATTACTTGGAGTGGCGGTGAAATACCACATATAGGTAGATATGGTGGACTCATATGGCATAACTGGTTTAAAAGGATGTGGATGCACAAGCAGTCAGTCCGCTTAGTACAGGTGGAGGTTAGCAAAAGACTGGGAGCGACCAACTAAGAGAGCAATGACGGTCATAATCATGCAGAGAGACAAAGCAACATTGAATCAGGCATGGTAGTTATATCGCTACTCAGAAATAAAAGATCATCAAGGCTTGACAGACTTTCTTTACAGTCTTAAATATGCGTGAGCATACGCCAAGTCAATCAAAATAAATTCTCGAAGGAAGATATTACTAAACCATACCACATCATAGGCAAACAAATCATGTTGGTATTCCAATAACACATTGGGAATCCCCTAGCTATTTGAGACTAACCATAAGAAAACCTGAACTACTAAGGGCCATTATGCACGTAGCATCTTTATCATAGACATATTAACCAATGCAACGGAAGCAAACTCTCTTAATAAGGTGAGCATGGAATTAAAGAGAGTTCAAGCAACCAACTAAACAAAAGCTCTTTGAAAAGATAAGCATGAATACTAAGAGCAGAGCATGATAGTAGCTATTAAAAGACAAAGAACACACACAGCAAAGATAAACATGAAAATTCTATGTTATGTTCTAGGTAGAAGTGGAGCGTGTTTCTCTCCCACATAAAGGAATGCTGAGTTCCGACTCGTTATGAAAAACTAAAAAGAAAACTAAAAGCAAGACGCTCCAAGCATAGCACATAACACATGAAGTGATAAAAATATAGCGGAACGAAAGACGAACTGATAATGTTGATGGAGAAGGGGATGCACGGGGGCATCCCCAAGCTTAGACGCTTGAGTCTCCTTGAATATTTCTTGGGGGTGCACGGGGGCATCCCCAAGCTTGAGCGCTTGACACTCCTGAATCTTTTTATCATCTTCCCTCGCACACTTGAAAACTCCCTTCATACATAACTCATCATAATCTGATTAGCGAGGTTAGTACCCTTAATAAAATAATTGTTCCTTGCTGGAAATAAAGATATTCTTGAAGTTCTACTGTTTCTCAAGATTGCCAAAAGGTTTTTGCAAAGAAAAAGCAAGCTCTTGGTTTGCAAACTGAAGGAAAGGCAAAACAGGACAGAATCTGTGAAAAACAGAACAGCAGGTAGTAAATGATTTGTTCGGGGTACTTCTGCAACTCAAATCAAAAAACTCAGAACAGACGCACGAAATACAATTATATAGAGAACGCTGTCGAAAAAATTCAGACCAGAAAGATGATGTGGTGATTTTATACGAATTTTTCTATCCAAGGACAGAATCTGTTTCCTGGACAGCACCTCACAACTTTTGAACTTTCTAGCAATCAGAGGCTATACTTGGCACAAATATGAAAAGCAAAGATACAATGATGATGCTACAGTAGTAAACAACATCAAGACACAACAAAAGCAAAATATTTATTCATGTGGGCTGCCTCCCAAAAGCGCTTTTTTTTATGCCTTTAAGCTAGGCATAATGCATAGAGGAATCAATAACCATCATAATAATCGGAGTTATAAATTGATTCATAAGGTTCCTCAACAAGTTCACTCTTGTTCCTTCTAGGAAAGGGGTACACACCTTTTGCCTTCCTGCGTAAGCGGATTTGTCCCTTACCTATATCGATGAAGCCTTTTACCGCTCGGAGGAAGTCCCTTCCAAGCACAATATTTCCTTGGTTTGGCTCCATGATGAAGAAATCAACCATTGCAATCCCTTTAAGGAATTTAACTGGCACATCTTTTATTCTTCCCTAGATTTCAGAAATATCTCCATTAGTGTGTTCATGATAAGATGATAATCTATCCATGTTAAATTTTAAAGAATCATGAACAATTTTTGGCATAGTAGAAACCATGGATCCAATATCACAATAAGCAAGGAAGTCTTGATTAGAGATGCTAATCCTAACAAGAGGCTCCCAGTCATTATCTATTTCCAAAATATCTCTCTTATTGGGTTTGGGTTTCTCTACCTTCATTAAGTCTAGAGCATCCATTCTCTTTTCAATAGTAGCAAGTCTATCTATGACAGTATCAAAATTATGATCATAAACAAAGTAACTAGATAGACCATGTATAATTTCAAGAGCTCTAGCTTCATCACACTCTAGGAAATCTCCCTCGGCTATAATATCAAGAGAGTGTTTACACCATTTAAAAAGACCCTGGTAAAAATTCCTAAGCACAATTTTTATAGGTATCCAAGGCATAATTCTCCTATGTGCATCAGAAATACTGTCCCATGCCTTCTTCATATTTTCTCCATCCCTTTGATGGAAATCTAGAACTTCTGATTCCCTCAAAGCACCATATCCTAACATATTTAGCTAAACAGATAGGACTACTAACAGGAAGGCAAAATAAATTTTTTTGTAATTTTTTTTGATAAAGGATACTAAAGCAAAAACTGAAAGGTAAACTAACAAGACTAAAAAGCAAAGGTAAAAGATAGCATGCAACTCCCCTATCCTGAAGAGTGGAGTCCCCGGCAACGGCGCCAGAAAATACTCCTTGATGGGCCTCTAACCCCTCGTTGGTTACCCCAAGTGGAAGGTGAAAGATGCAGTGTTGTGGAAGTGTTTTCCCTTAGCAAAGATGCCAAGGATCGAATCCCCAGAGACTCCTAGGTTCAACAAGTAGGTGTCAACTGCTAACGGCGCCAGATATTAGCAATCAACGTGGACCTGCACACAGATACAAATAACTTTGCTCCCAACGAGTACAGAGAGGTTGTTTATGGGCCTTTAACCCCTCGTTGGTTACCCCAAGTGGAAGGTGAAAGATGCAGTGTTGTGGAAGTGTTTTCCCTTAGCAAGATGCCAAGGATCGAATCCCCAGAGACTCCTAGGTTCAACAAGTAGGTGTCAACTGCTAACGGCGCAATTAGCAATCAACGTGGACCTGCACACAGATACAAATAACTTTGCTCCCAACGAGTACAGAGAGGTTGTCAATCCCTCCGGCCTTGTAGTTCACAAAGGATTAAAAGCAATGATAGTAGTGATAGATAGTGTTTTGCAATAGTAAGTAATAACGAAAAGTAAATAGTGGATGTGATCAATGATGGTAATATGGACCGGAGTCACATGATGTTCACTAGTGATGTCTCTCTCCCAAAAGACGATAAAACAGATATGTGAGGTAAACGAATAACAGCTGGGCAATTGACAGGACCACGAACGCAAACCAATGCTGACTACATTGCAAGAAAGGTTGAGCTTCAAAGCATGGGCGGTACGCCAAAGTAAGTAGACCGAAATCCATCAATATCTAGTACTAATCATCCACCTTGAGATATCTATCCAGAACATCTCGCTGGTATTAAGTTGCGAGCCCCACCCATAGTGTAAACTCAAAGCAACAAACAACTGCATTAAAAGAACTTTGCGTAAAGTAAACAATCCTTGCACCCGCGGGCACAAGCACCGTTGTTTTCCCCCTTGTGGCAACAGCACATCCCCTAGACTCATGTTTCTGTCACTCAAGCTAGTCATCGAGGGGCATGAACCCACAATCAAGCATAACGTTCCCTCTTGGAGTCACTACCTACTACTCGGCCAAAGCAATAAATAACAACGGAGAACATGCAAGAATTACTTATGAACATAAATATAAAAGAGGTGAATCAAATATATTACTCAAGATCAATCTGAACATAATCTCATAATCCATCGGATCCCAGCAAACTCATCATAGCAACAGCATAAGGATTACATATGTGCCTCGATCATGTAGGGCAGCTCACGAGGACTAATTAGTGAAGCACAAGAACGGGAGGAGAACATCACATAGCTGCTGGTCATGGACTCATGGTCCAAGGGAGACTGCTCACGAGTCATCCGGGAGGCGTCCATGGTGGTGGAGAAGCTCCCGGTGGTGATCCTCCCCTCCGGCAGGGTGCCGGGAAGAGTTCTCCTGGTGCTCCCGATCTTGGAAGCGGCGGCGGCGGCGGAACAGAGATGGGATCGCGAAAAGAGTTTCTGTTCTGAGGGTTTCGAGGGACCCCCTAAATATATGCCAAAGGGGAGCACCGGACGGGCTTCGGGGGGCCCAGGCGCCCCCCCCCGGCGCGGCCCAAGGGGCGCGCGCCCACAGGGCGCCCCGAGCCCCGGTGCCCCCCCCGGCTGTAGTTTGGGCGCAAGGTCGGTTCCGGAACGCTGATTTTTTATATAATTTTTCTGGATTTTTCCTGGCAGTTCTCGTAACGTGAAAACCTGAAATACAAAATCAGCCGAAAACAGAAACTGGCACCGGGGTGCACTGGATTAGTAGGTTAGTCCAAATATGATCAAAAGTGTATGGAAGTGTATGAATATCATAGCAATATCACCCAAAAGTGGCATGGAGCAAGCAAAAATTATAGATACGTTTTGGACGTATCAACATCCCCAAGCTTAATTCCTGCTCGTCCTCGAGTAGGTAAATGATAACAAGAATAATTTCTGGGGTGACATGCTATTAACCATATAGGACTTTTCATAGTCATATGACAAAAGCTTACTGAGACAATGATTCTATAGTAATTAAGTTGCCTCATGAGAAAATCACAAATGACTGAAAGTTTTACAATATGAAACTGAAGCATCAAAAAGATTTGCAATGAACATGATGTGCAAATATGATAAATTGATATCTAGCTTGCCCCCTTTAGTGATGCAAAACATAAATGCAGGGGCACCTTCAAGGTTTAAGTGATGACTAGATACAATGATTTCAAAATAAACGATATCACAATCATGCAAAAGACAATGCTACTTTGGGACAATGCACATTACACTCAGAATGACAATCATGCTCTCAGTAGTTGGTGCTTTTAAAAGAAGGTGGAGACTCAACATAAAAGTAAAAGAATGGTTATGTGCTAGAGCTTTTTATAGAAGCAATTTTGTCAACGGTAGTAGTACTTCATATGTGTCATGCATAAGACATCCTATAAGTTGCAAGCCTCATGCATCGAATACCAATAGTGCTCGCACCTTGTCCTAATTAGCTCGGATTTCCATGGGTTATCATTGCATTACATATGTTTCAACCAAGTGTCACAATGGGGTACCTCTATGCCACCTGTACAAAGGACAAAGGAGATAAATCGCATTTGATTTCTCGTTTTTGATAGATCTCAACTTGAGGACATCCATACCGGGACAACATAGAAAATAGATGATGGACTCTTCTTTAATGCATAAGCATATTCTCCTAAGAGATTGAGGATTAAGGTCCAAGCTAAAACTTCCACCATGATACATGGCTTTGGTTGGCGGCCCAATGTTCTTCTCTAACAATATGCATACTTATTCAACACACGGCAAATTACCCTTACTTCAGACAAGACGAACATGCATAGCAACTCACATGATATTCAACAAAAGTGTGACAGTTGATGGCGTCCCCAAAAACATGGTTACCGCTCAGCAAGCAACTTATAAGAAATAAGATACATAAGCAACATATTCTTTACCACAATAGTTTTTAAGCTACTTTCCCATGAGCTATATATTGCAAAGATTGAAGGTTTTAAAGGTAGCACATGTAAATTAATTGGAGTGGCGGTGAAATACCACATATAGGTAGGTATGGTGGACTCGTATGGCATAACTGGTTTAAAAGGATGTGGATGCACAAGCAGTCATTCCGCTTAGTACAGGTGGAGGTTAGCAAAAGACTGGGAGCGACCAACTAAGAGAGCAATGACGGTCATAATCATGCAGAGCGACAAAGCAACATTGAATCAGGCATGGTAGTTATATCGCTACTCAGAAATAAAAGATCATCAAGGCTTGACAGACTTTCTTTACAGTCTTAAATATGCGTGAGCATACGCCAAGTCAATCAAAATAAATTTTCGAAGGAAGATATTACTAAACCATACCACATCATAGGCAAACAAATCATGTTGGTATTCCAATAACACATTGGGAATCCCCCAGCTATTTGAGACTAACCATAAGAAAACCTGAACTACTAAGCGCCATTATGCACGTAGCATCTTTATCATAGACATATTAACCAATGCAACGGAAGCAAACTCTCTTAATAAGGAGAGCATGGAATTAAAGAGAGTTCAAGCAACCAACTAAACAAAAGCTCTTTGAAAAGATAAGCATGAATACTAAGAGCAGAGCATGATAGTAGCTATTAAAAGACAAAGAACACACACAGCAAAGATAAACATGAAAATTCTATGTTATGTTCTAGGTAGAAGTGGAGCGTGTTTCTCTCCCACATAAAGGAATGCTGAGTTCCGACTCGTTATGAAAAACTAAAAAGGAAAACTAAAAGCAAGACGCTCCAAGCATAGCACATAACACATGAAGTGATAAAAATATAGCAGAACGAAAGACGAACTGATAATGTTGATGGAGAAGGGGATGCATGGGGGCATCCCCAAGCTTAGATGCTTGAGTCTCCTTGAATATTTCTTGGGGGTGCACGGGGGCATCCCCAAGCTTGAGCGCTTGACACTCCTGAATCTTTTTATCATCTTCCCTCGCACACTTGAAAACTCCCTTCATACACAACTCATCATAATCTGATTAGCGAGGTTAGTGCCCTTAATAAAATAATTATACCTTGCTGGAAATAAAGATATTCTTGAAGTTCTACTGTTTCTCAAGATTGCCGAAAGGTTTTTGCAAAGAAAAAGCAAGCTCTTGGTTTGCAAACTGAAGGAAAGGCAAAACAGGACAGAATCTGTGAAAAACAGAACAGCAGGTAGTAATTGATCTGTTCGGGATACTTCTGCAACTCAAATCAAAAAACTCAGAAAAGACGCACGAAAGACAATTATATAGAGAACGCTTTCGAAAAAATTCAGACCAAAAAGATGATGTGGTGATTTTATACGGATTTTTCTATCCAAGGACAGAATCTGTTTCCTGGACAGCACCTCACAACTTTTGAACTTTCTAGCAATCAGAGGCTATACTTGGCACAAATATGAAAAGCAAAGATACAATGATGATGCTACAGCAGTAAACAACATCAAGACACAACAAAATCAAAGATTTTATTCATGTGGGCTGCCTCCCAAAAGCGCTTTCTTTTATGCCTTTAAGCTAGGCATAATGCATAGATCAAGTTTTATCAAGAGTAAAAGAATAGCTAGCCCGTACAACGGACTCAAAAGGTAACTTGATCTTCTTTCGCGGGAAGTGTTCCATCCCTTTCTTGAGAGGAAACTGAAATTTTATATTACCCTCTTTCATGTCAATGATAGCACCAACGGTGCGTAAAAAGGGACGTCCCAAAATAATTGGACATGAAGGATCACATTCAATATCCATAATAGTGAAATCAACGGGAACATAATTATCATTAACAACAATAAGAACATCGTCGATCCTCCCCAAAGGTTTCTTTATGGAAGAATCAACGAGACGAGCACCAAAAGAACAAGAATCATAAGGTTTCAATTTAAGCATATCATATATCCTTTTGGGCATAACAGAGGTACTAGCTCCAACATCACATAATGCATAGCAAGAGAAGTCATTCAAATTAATTTTTATCATAGGATCCCAACCATCTTCTAGCTTTCTAGGTATGGAGGCTTCTACTCTAAGTTTCTCCTCCCTAGCTTTGATGAAAGCATTAGTGATATGCTCTGTGAAGGCAAGGTTAAGCGTGCTAGTGCGGGGGTCTCTAGACATCTTGTGAAGGAAATCAATAACTTCGGTAAGAGTGCAATTATCAAAATCAAGGTCACGAGCATCAAGTAAAATGGTAGTAGTGTCCTTTAGGTTCTCATGTTTGGTAGTTTCTATAGTCATAGCATCACCATTAGTAGGTCCATTGGGACCAGGAGTACATTGGGTGCTAAGAGTTTGAACATCCTCAATAACTTGGATAGTAGCAACAGTGTGGTGGGTAGGAAGGCTCTTAATTCTATCCTCTTCCTCCCTTTATCTAGCCCATCTCTCTTTAAGTTTAGCCATCATCCTAATATTTTCATTAATTTGCACTTGAGTAGCATTTATAGGAATGACTTCCCTCTCCTTAAGAGGAGAAGTTTCAATTTTTAGCAATTTTACCTCATTGGCTAAATGGTCTACCTTAAAAGAAAGATCATCTAGTTTATGTAGTTTTTCTTCTACACTCTTATTAAAGGCTTTTTGGGTAGTGATGAAATCTTTAAGCATAATCTCTAGTTCAGTAGTGGAGTTCTTGGTGATAGGATAAGCATTGTTGTTCCCATAAGAATTAGAGGGGAACGGTCTAGGATTGTTACCAAAGTTACTCCTATAAGCATTGTTGTTAAAATTGTTTCTAGAGATAAAATTCACATCTACTTGTTCTTGAGCAATCAAAGAATTTAAAGGAACATCACTAGGATCAACAGAAGATTGCTTCGAAAGTAGAGACATGATCAAGTCAACTTTTTCATTTAAGGAGGAAATCTCCTCGACAGAGTTTACCTTCCTACCTGTTGGAGCGCGTTCGGTGTGCCATTGGGAATAGTTGGTCATCATCTCATCGAGAAGCTTCGTGGCAGCACCAAGTGTAGTTGACATAAAAGTTCCTCCCGCGGCCGAATCTAACAAGTTCCGCGAGGTAAAGTTCAAGCCTGCATAAAAAGTTTGGATAACCATCCAAGTAGTCAAACCATGAGTAGGGCAGTTCTTGATAAGAGATTTCATACGTTCCCATGCTTGGGCAACGTGTTCATTATTCAATTGTTTAAAATTCATTATGTTACTTCTAAGTTGGATAATTTTAGCAGGTGGATAGTATTTTTCGATAAAAGCATCTTTGCACTTGTCCCATGAATCTATGCTATTTCTAGGCAAAGACTGAAACCAAATTTTAGCTCCTCCTGTCAAGGAGAAAGGAAAAAGCTTAAGCTTAACAATATTACCATCTATTTCTTGGTACTTTTGCATATCACAAAGTTCAACAAAGTTGTTTAAGTGTAAAGTAGCATCATCTCCAGCACCGGAGAATTGATCTTTCATGACTAAGTTCAGTAAAGCAGGTTTAATTTCATATGAAGGTGCTGAAGTGGCAGGTGTAGTGATAGGTGTGCTGATAAAGTCATCGTTGTTGTGACTAGTGAAGTCACACAACTTGGTGTTCTCGGTGGAACCCATAGTAGCAAGCAAGCAAGATAACTATTTTTGTGATTTTCGATAAAAAGGTACTAAAGCAAAAACTAAAAAATAAACTAACAAGACTAAAAAGCAAAGGTAAAAGATAGCATGCAACTCCCCTATCCTGAAGAGTGGAGTCCCCGGCAACGGCGCCAGAAAATACTCCTTGATGGGCCTCTAACCCCTCGTTGGTTACCCCAAGTGGAAGGTGAAAGATGCAGTGTTGTGGAAGTGTTTTCCCTTAGCAAGATGCCAAGGATCGAATCCCCAGAGACTCCTAGGTTCAACAAGTAGGTGTCAACTGCTAACGGCGCAATTAGCAATCAACATGGACCTGCACACAGATACAAATAACTTTGCTCCCAACGAGTACAGAGAGGTTGTCAATCCCTCCGGCCTTGTAGTTCACAAAGGATTAAAAGCAATGATAGTAGTGATAGATAGTGTTTTGCAATAGTAAGTAATAACGAAAAGTAAATAGTGGATGTGATCAATGATGGTAATATGGACCGGAGTCACATGATGTTCACTAGTGATGTCTCTCTCCCAAAAGACGATAAAACAGCTATGTGAGGTAAACGAATTACAGCTGGGCAATTGACAGGACCACGAACGCAAACCAATGCTGACTACATTGCAAGAAAGGTTGAGGTTCAAAGCATGGGCGGTACGCCAAAGTAAGTAGACCGAAATCCATCAATATCTACTACTAATCATCCACCTTGAGATATCTATCCAGAACATCTCGCTGGTATTAAGTTGCGACCCCACCCATAGTGTAAACTCAAAGCAACAGACAACTGCATTAAAAGAACTTTGCGTAAAGTAAACAATCCTTGCACCCGCGGGCACAAGCACCGTTGTTTTCCCCCTTGTGGCAACAGCACATCCCCTAGACTCATGTTTCTGTCACTCAAGCTAGTCATCGAGGGGCATGAACCCACAATCAAGCATAACGTTCCCTCTTGGAGTCACTACCTACTACTCGGCCAAAGCAATAAATAACAACGGAGAACATGCAAGAATTACTTATGAACATAAATATAAAAGAGGTGAATCAAATATATTACTCAAGATCAATCTGAACATAATCTCGTAATCCATCGGATCCCAGCAAACTCATCATAGCAACAGCATAAGGATTACATATGTGCCTCGATCATGTAGGGCAGCTCACGAGGACTAACTAGTGAAGCACAAGAACGGGAGGAGAACATCACATAGCTGCTGGTCATGGACTCATGGTCCAAGGGAGACTACTCACGAGTCATCCGGGAGGCGTCCATGGTGGTGGAGAAGCTCCCGGTGGTGATCCTCCCCTCCGGCAGGGTGCCGGGAAGAGTTCTCCTGGTGCTCCCGATCTTGGAAGCGGCGGCGGCGGCGGAACAGAGATGGGATCGCGAAAAGAGTTTCTGTTCTGAGGGTTTCGAGGGACCCCCTAAATATATGCCAAAGGGGAGCACCGGACGGGCTTCGGTGGGCCCAAGCGCCCCCCCGGCGCGGCCCGGGGGGGGGGGGGGGGCGCCCACAGGGCACCCCGAGCCCCGGTGCCCCCCCCCGGCTGTACTTCGGGCGCAAGGTCGGTTCCGGAACGCTGATTTTTTATATAATTTTTCTGGATTTTTCGTGGCAGTTCTCGTAACGTGAAAACCTGAAATACAAAATCAGCCGAAAACAGAAACTGGCACCGGGGTGCACTGGATTAGTAGGTTAGTCCAAATATGATCAAAAGTGTATGAATATCATAGCAATATCACCCAAAAGTGGCATGGAGCAAGAAGAAATTATAGATACGTTTTGGACGTATCAGTTGTCAATCCCTCCGGCCTTGTAGTTCACAAAGGATTAAAAGCAAATGATAGTAGTGATAGATAATGTTTTGCACTAGTAAATAATAGCGAAAAGTAAATAGCGGATGTGATCAATGATGGTAATATGGACCGGAGTCGCATGATGTTCACTAGTGATGTCTCTCTCCCAAAAGACGATAAAACAGCTATGTGAGGTAAACGAATTACAGCTGGGCAATTGACAGGACCACGAACGCAAACCAATACTGACTACATTGCAAGAAAGGTTGAGGTTCAAAGCATGGGCGGTACGCCAAAGTAAGTAGACCGAAATCCATCAATATCTACTACTAATCATCCACCTTGAGATATCTATCCAGAACATCTCGCTGGTATTAAGTTGCGAGCCCCACCCATAGTGTAAACTCAAAGCAACAGACAACTGCATTAAAAGAACTTTGCGTAAAGTAAACAATCCTTGCACCCGCGGGCACAAGCACCGTTGTTTTCCCCCTTGTGGCAACAACACATCCCCTAGACTCATGTTTCTGTCACTCAAGATAGTCATCGAGGGGCATGAACCCACAATCGAGCATAACGTTCCCTCTTGGAGTCACTACGTATTACTTGGCCAAAGCAATAAATAACAACGGAGAACATGCAAGAATTACTTATGAACATAAATATAAAAGAGGTAGATCAAATATATTACTCAATCACAATCTGAACATAATCTCATAATCCATCGGATCCCAGCAAACTCATCATAGCAACAACATAAGGATTACATATGTGCCTCGATCATGTAGGGCAGCTCACGAGGACTAATTAGTGAAGCACAAGAACGGGAGGAGAACATCACATAGCTACTGGTCATGGACTCATGGTCCAAGGGAGACTACTCACAACTCATCCGGGAGGCGTCCATGGTGGTGGAGAAGCTCCCGGTGGTGATCCTCCCCTCCGGCAGGGTGCCGGGAAGAGTTCTCCTGGTGCTCCCGATCTTGGAAGCGGCGGCGGCGGCGGAACCGAGATGAGATCGCGAAAAAGAGTTCCCGTCCCGAGGGTTTCGAGGGACGCTCTAAATATATGCCAAAGGGGGGCACCAGACGGGCTTCGGGGGGCCCGGGCGCCCCCCCGGCGCGGCCCAGGGGGGGGGGGCGCCGCCAGGGCGCCTGGAGCCCTGGTGCCCCCCCCCCCGGCTGTACTTCGGGCGCAGGGTAGGTTCTGGAATGCTGATTTTTTATATAATTTTTCTGGATTTTTCCTGACAGTTCTCGTAACGTGAAAACGTGAAATACAAAATCAGCCGAAAATAGAAACTGGCTCCGGGGTGCACTGGATTAGTAGGTTAGTCCAAATATGATCAAAAGTGTATGGAAGTGTATGAATATCATAGCAATATCACCCAAAAGTGGCATGGAGCAAGCAGAAATTATAGATACGTTTTGGACGTATCAGCTCGCCGCCGGCGATGCAGTGCCCCGTAGTTGCTGCTAGTAGGATGGTTGGATGCGGAACTCCTCAAGGAGTCTCTCGCACCCCTCCGCCGTGCCAACTGGTCGCCGGAGCTGCTCCGACGAGCAGCTCCGACGAGGGCCACTGCCTCCCCTCTTCTGCCTACGCTGTATATTCTTCAGACTTGCTAGATGCTATCTGTCGAGATCGATTCAGTAGCGCAGTGGTTTGTCTCCGTCAGATTCAGCGTGAGGGCGTGGGTTCGATCCCTCGCGGGCGTAGTGTAAATTCGCCCATTTTGCATTTTGCCCGAGGCTGACAGGTAGGCCCCACCTGCCAGCCTCTCAGCTCCATTCCCAGCCCCCGCGCGCACCCACTTCGCCAGCTCAGCTCCGCTGGGCCCCCTTGTCAGTGGGCGTGGCTAGCTGAGCCTGGGTCTTTCTGGACCTAGCGCCTATTCTGTTTTATTTCTTTTTCTGTTTTTCTTTTTCTTTTCTGTTTTTCTTATTTATTTAATATCTGCATATTTATGTTTCAGATGAATTTGAGTCCTATATGGAAAGTGCTTAGATTTTTGTGTAGATTATGAATATGCTACTTGCTGCCATGTTTAAAAACATTTAAATGCTGTTTGAATTTAAATTTGATTTAAATATGCTTAAACTTGTAAAAATCATAACTAATTCTCTACAACTCCAAATTTAACAAACTTTATATGCATTTGGGGTAGAAAAATGTGTAGAATATTTTGGTGCTGTTGTTTAGCATGTTTGACAACTCTATCACAGAAGTTTTTCAAATCTATCCCTAATGCAAATAAGTTAATATGGGAGTTTCTGGATATTGTTGTATGTATTTCCAGCCCATTTATATGTGCTAGCATGTTGCTGTTGTGTTAGTTGCACCCTTGCCATGTTAACCAACCTCTTTAAAACTTGTTGGTTGCTTGGAAGAATAAACTACATGGACTTGTTAAAATGTTCCTTTGCTTGTTCATGTTTGTGTTTGATCTTGTTGGTTGTGATGATATTGCATTCTTGTGACCCTAGGCCATGCATCATGTATTTCCATGTTCACATGCTTCATGTTCATGCATCATGTGTTTGAGCACTGCATGTTGATTGATTTTGTTCCGTTGTTGCATTGTTGTGTTTGGTTAGAGCCTGGTGACGATACGGAGTACGAGGTTTCTACCGAGGTTGAGTGTGAGGAGCAAGGTTACGTTCCCTCCGAAGATTCAACAGGCAAGATGACCTTACCCAGATATCACTACTATCTTTGCCTATGCTAGATGTCTCGCTCTTTAGCTTATTGCCTTGATGCCCATGTCTGTTTGTCAGCCTCCTATTGTTGCCATGAACCTCTCTAACCACCCAACCTAGCAAACCTTTGATTGGCTACGTAAGTATCGCTCAGCCCCTCTTATAGCATTGGTAGTTGCAGGAGAAGATTTGAAGATTCTTGCTTCATGATGAAGTTATTGTTGGGATATCACACTATATAATCTGTTAAACTAAATCATCTATATATTTGGCAATGGGTGGAAGGCTAAGCCTTTGCTTGGTGTTTTGTTCCACTCATGCCTCCCTAGGAACCGTTTAAACCGGTGTTATGTTCCTTGATTTTGCGTCCCTAACTCGGTTGGGGTTTATGGGCCCCCCTTGATAACCCGCTTAGCGCTAAAGCTTTTCCAGCAAGTCCCAACATTGGTTTTACATTTGCCTGATAACTAAAACTTGCATAGGGAGTTATAAACCCTTTTCTTAATTAACAACCCGGGCCAGTGCTCCACATGAGTGTTGGTCCAAACTGAGCAGACTGCGGGGCCACCTTGAGGGAACTCGAGGGCTGGTAAAACCTGTAGGATGACTTATCCGGTCATGGTCTGAGACGAGATACACGCGGCTACTATCAGGGTGTCGGCACGCCGGGAGGACTTGCTGGATTAGTTTTACCTTAGTCGGAATATCTTGAGCACGGGATTCCGAGAATACTCGGGTCTTCCCACCTTGGAGTTGCGACTCCGCAGATCGTGAGCTTGTGATGGGCTAAGTTGGGACACCCCTGCAGGGTTTTGATCTTTCGAAAGCCGTGCCCGCGGTTATGTGGCAGATGGGAATTTGTTAATATCCAGTTGTAGAAAACTTGACACTATGTCCATAATACACTACCAGCGTGAGTAACCGTGACGGTCGCTTTCCGAAGGGGTTCGGGAAGTGAACACGGTGGGGTTATGTTTGACGTGCTTAGATAGGATCACTTCGTGATCACTTTGTCGATCGTTGGCACTTCTCTTCTCGCTCTAAACACATAAGCTAGTGCTAGTGCAGCTGCAACCTTGTTCTTCAGCCTTGTTCCACACCCAAGGCTTTGATAGTTTTGCTACCCGGGAACGGGATTGCTGAGTCCTCCGTGGCTCACAGATTCTACACAACACCAGATGAAGGTACCGTTGAGAACTACACAGTTGGTGGTTCAGAGTTGTACTGGGAGTTCGATGAAGAACGTGGGCGATACTACGTGTCTTACCCAGAGGATCAATAGGGCTGTTATTAGGATGATCAGGACCTCTCGTTGTTTTATTTATGGTATCTTTCATTTGGATCTTTGTCCGGAGTCGGACTCTGATGTTATTTGGATGATGAATGTTTATGTAATGCATTGTGTGACCTGGCGAGTGTAAGCCAACTACTCTTTTGCAATTTCATCCCTCTTTTACATGAGTCGTGCAAAGATACCATACTTGAGATCATTCTAGTATGAGATTATGCCTTTAAGTCGTGCCTCGACACGTAGGAGGTATAGTCTCATACTGGGCATTACACATCCCTGCCCAAAGTCATCACCGTAGCCGCCACCGGTGGTCCTGATTCTGGCGGAAATGGAGGCATAGGACTGCTCCACAACCACTACTGCCAGTGGTCTCGGCGATACGCCATTGGAATCGACCCACATGCTACCGCCCACCAAAAAGAAATGGATTGGCACCAAAAGTGTGGTGCGTGCCATCGCCTCATCAACAAGCCAGCCAGCGACAAGGCCATGGCAACCGTGATGACGATTGCTCCCCTTTCTCATGGGCCAAGCGGGCGAGGAAGTCGACGACAGTCGGGAAGGCCCTCACAAAGAAGAATGCATCTACATCAATGAACTCTCCATGTCCGGTGGCTCGTAGCACTTCTCGGACCACCCCTTCTCCTCCTCCTCTGGCACGTTCCGCCGATGCAGTCGTAGCCGAGGTCCATGGCCACCAAAGGTTCAACGATATGTCGAAGAGGTAAAAACATTTGGCTTCTAATTTTTGGCCGAAATATCGGTGAGAATTTGCGGCCGTGGGGGTCAAATGACATGCTTGTTGTTGTTAATTGTATTGTGAAGGAACACAATGTTGCAACTTTCTTGTATCAATAGGAGCAATAACAAATGCATCCTACGCCTCTATGACCTCAATGATGATGGGGATGGTCGTATCCATGATGATGAAGAACAAGAGAGCGAGGAGGATTTGTATCCCAAAGTGGAGGATGTCCATGATCCAATGGAGACACAATAAGCACCAATAGATCAAGGACAATGAACTATAAGAAGCAAGAGGACATTGCTTTGTGCTTTGCTTGGATGAATGCCACGCTTCATGCCTCGGTTGGTACAAATCAAAGGAAGAGGACATTGCTTTGTGCTTTGCATGGGTAACTGCCATGCTGCATCCAGCTGGTTCATATTTCAACCCCTAGATCCATATAAATCATGCAAAAGAAAACCTACGTACTACATACTATGTACTACTCTATCTACTCTTCGTCGTCGGAGATGTCCACGATGACGGTGCTGGGCGCCGGCTGGATGGGCGGGTAGGAGGGCTCCGGATCATCCTCCTCCTGCTCGACCTGATCCATGTAGGCGAGTAACTCCGCCTCCTTCGCGGCCTGCTGCACCTCCATCTCTTGCAGGCGACGGCGTCTGGCCTCCGGAACCGACTCCGACCGGAGGGAATCGAGGATGGCTTGCTGCTCCGCCTGCTGATCCGTGTCGCAAGAATCCCCCACATCCTCCTCCTCCTCAACGTCATCCTCGTTGTCCTCCTCCTCCACCACCTTCTCCTTCAACTCCTTCGGATCAATTGCATCCAAAGGTAGCCCCGCTACGATCTAGTCTTTGCGCCTTGCTCGGGCCTGCTCAAGGAGCTCAAGCTCGCGCTCCGGCGTCAGAAATGGCTCGCTCCTCACCCGATGGCACGGGGCATGGCTACTAGGCGGACAGGTGGAGTGCAAAGTGGTGGCAGCAGCGGAGGAAAATGTGGATGGTAGGATTTTGGTGCCCCCCGGGCCGGGCTAGGCACTACGCAGCCCGCCGGGTTTCTGGGGGGTTCCATGTGGGACCCCTTCGTCATTCCGACGTGGCGGGCGTGCCCGGGCGCCCCCATATCTACACCATATTTTTGATGAATATGAGGGGTGCCGGTCAGCCCGGGCGTTTGAGGCGTCCGTCTGGGTCGAGAAAACGTGATCGGTCAGTGACCGGGTGGGCCGCCTGAGTGTTTGAGACCGGTTTGAGGCGTGACTGTAGATGCTCTAAGAATGGTAAAAAAATCATTATTGCTTCCTCCGTTCGCTATTATAAGATGTTCCAGCTTTTTCTGAATTGAATGTAGACATACCTGTTTAAATGTGTCTGTTCTTTCATTCAAATCCATATGTAGTGCATATTTGAAATATCCCAAAGGTCTTATACTAGTGAGCGGAGGGGGTAAAAGTGATGTCACGTTAGATTTTTGCCTAAATGACATGCTTAATTTAGATCCAATACAAATAGATGCCCACAAAAGTCAAGGTCCAATGGCCCAGGCCTGCAATAAGCCCCTTTTAGCACTTGACTCGTATTGATAACGGCAAGCAACGAGAGACTGACAAAGCATGTATAGACACCATAGTGCTGGTCGCAAATTGTACTTAACTCGGGCACGTTCACACGCACTCTTGCGCTAGGTTATTCCCGGCCATGCATGCATACACCGTACTCCTACATACAGTACGACAGGACAAATAGCCAACGGAACAGATTTCGACCACGCCGTGAAGAAAACTGAGCCAGCACCCATGCATCAATTCTCACCGCGGAAGCGTCGTGGCAGTAGGAGGTGAATGGTGTCCTGGTTCTTGATGCCATAGTCCGCCAGGGTGCGACCGCCCTCCGGTTTCACCCCGACGCCGACGAAGCCAGAGCTCTGGTCGGCCACGGGTACGCCCTCCTCGCCCTGGCGCAGGTCCAAGTGGAGAGTTGATTTATCACGGACGGCGTAGTGAGCCAGAGTACGCCCGTCCTCCAGCTCCTCCCCACCAAAGACGAGGCGCTGCTGGTCCTGGATCTTCGCCTTGACGACGTAGATGGTGTCCGAAGGATCGGCCTTGATGGTGATGGTCTGGCCCGTGAGGGTCTTCACGGAGATCTCCATCTGTTGAAGGAGCTCAACAGATGGGACAACTTCGTGGAGGAGCTGCAGCGCGCGTGGGAGTCAGGGTGGACACGGTCCGGGCCGGTCCGGTCCCGGTCCGAGCTATCGATTGGACCGGCCGTCGGCGGTCCGGTCCGGACCGGACCGAGCAGCACAACGGTCCTGATCTCAGAGACCGGACCGGCGACGACAAAGCCCGGGCCGGACCGAGCGGACCGGACAACGATCACCGGCCACGACTTGCACTGGTGCAGCGACGAGGGTTACGACGTGCGCGGGTGCAGCGGCGAGGTGTACGACATGCGCGGGTGGTGTGGCGAGGTGGGTGACATGCGCGAGCGCCGGTGTCGAGGTGGGCGACGTGCCGTGGGATGTGCGTGGGCGTCGCGGCTCTTTGGCATGAACGTGCACATGTTGTTCATTAGCACTTTTTCCGTTCCATGCAAGTAATCTACGGTGTGAATGAGGCAACGATTTCTCGCGTGCAGGCCTAGCGTGATTAGCGGATCAAATCGGACGTGGAGTTAATTGTCAGATGATGACGTGATATTTGGATCAACCATGTTTCTCGCGTACTTTCAATTTTCTGTTTTGACTGAACAAAAGGAAACGGCACCATGGGATTGCGCGTGATTATAGGAAGCTGGCGGTACAAAATCTAGCACCTTTCAAAACAATACTTGCCTGATTTGTTGGACGAGAAAATCAGGACCAACGTTTCTCCCATGATCCGAAAATCACGCCGAGCGTTTGATGCGTGCGTTCGTGCGGTGCTGAAACTATTGCCGTGACCGAGAACTCGCGAACGGCGGCACAGCGGCAGTGCACCCACGGCAGCGACGGCGAGCGGCGGTAAGAGGCTATGTGGCACGGGGAGGAGAGGAAGGAAGGTGGCGGCAAACTCGGGACAGGTTCACCCAGGGGCTGCCGGTGGCCGCGACGATGACTGCGCTTCTCGGTCCGCTCGGTCGGCTCGGTTAAAGACCGGACCGGACCGACATTTTCTCGGGCCTGATTTGGCAGACCGGACCGTCCAAATTATCTAACGGGCCAGGACTGAGCGGGCCAAGACCGAGCGAGCCACGAGCGTGTTTGGTTGAGCTGCAGATTCTGGAAAAGCTGCTGTGGAAAAGCTGCTGTGAAAAAGCTGCTGTGAAAAGCTGCTGCGAAAAAGCTGGAAGCTGTTTGGTTTAAACGGATGTTTGGCTAAAACGGCTGTGAAACAATGGTGACATTGATGGGTAAATACTACTCGGTTTTAGGGGACATGCAAAAATGGTTGGTTTAGAAGCTGAGAAGCTGAGAAGCTGAAAAGTTGGGATATTTCAGCTTCAAAATTTACACTACAAAGAAGCTGCAGATTCTCAAAAGCTGCTTTGTAAATTTACCCCTTTGGTTCAGCTTATGGTTTTTGGACCCAGAAGTTGGAAGCTGAAGCCGAACCAAACACAGCTCGGTACGTCCACCCTGACGTGGGAGGCGGACCCGGCGTCCGTCGACGAGTCGTGGGACAACTTCTTCCGCAACTTCCTCGGCCAGTCGGCGTCCCCCACGGCGGGCCTCTCCGGCCAGACCATCCAGGAGAGCATGCAGCTGCTGCTCCTCGTGGGCGCCTACCAGGTCAACGGCCACATGAAGGCGGCGCTCGACCCGCTGGGGCTCGACGACCGCGCCGTGCCCGAGGACCTCGACCTCGCCCTCTACGGCTTCACGGAGGCCGATTTCGACCGCGAGTTCTTCCTCGGGGTCTGGATGATGGCCGGGTTCCTCTCCGAGAACCGCCCCGTGCTCACCCTCCGCGAGATCCTCGGCAAGCTCGAGCGCGCCTACTGCGGACCCATCGGCTTCGAGTACATGCACATCCCCGACCGGGACAAGTGCAACTGGCTCCGGGGGAAAAAGTCTAAATTAAACCTTAAATTTGTGAACGAAAGCTAAATTGAACCCTGAACTTGTAATCCCGGAAATTGGCACACCGAACTATTTGATCCCGGTCTATTTTAAACCTTAAGGACATTCCCAAACAGGGATTGTTGACATGGCAGAACAAATCCGGGATTGCTGACTGTGGACGCAATTGGGCCGGCCCATCAGGCGCGAAGTGAGTTTTTTTTAACTTTTCCATAAGGCACGATGTCAAAATACCCAAAAAGGTAGATCGTTGGGCGAATCAAACTTGATACTACACGCTGTCGATCTCCACTCGCTAGCCACCAAGACGTATAGTTGTTGGTAAAATAATTGGAAGCCCGAGCAATATTAATCATTGACAGCAGCCTAGAGAATTGAAAACATTTATTAAGGGCAAACAAATTTTCAAAGCGTAAACAAATTTTGAAATCCCAAATATTTCCTAAAGTGCGAACACTTTCTGACATTCTGAAAACTTTTGAAAAAAAGAATATGTTTTCAAAAATACAATCAGTTTTTTAAAAGCGAACATTCTTTGAAACAAAAACATTTAAAAAATGGGAAACAATTTTTGAATCTATAACAGATTTGCTTGAACTTTCAAAGGAACTATTTTTCAAAATTGTTTCATAAATTTAAGAAATGTTCACACATTTCATAAATTGTGCAGAAGTTAAAATAATGTTCATGTTTTCTATTTTTCGCCCTAATTTGAAAACCACTTCGTTTTTTGCATTTTTTGAATTTTCAAGTTCCGTTTACATTTTCAAAAAATGTTCATGATTTGAAAAGTTGTTCACATTTCTCAAAAGATATTCCGAAATCCAAAAGTTGTTCACATTTCGAAAAATGTTTACATATATGAACACTCCTATCTGTTCTTGTCGATGTCGTGCTATCTATCGTCATGAGCAGCGTTCAGGGCGAGTTGCTAGCTGCGGTCACTCTGGGTTAGCGCATTTTATTTTGTCGCCCGGTTATTTTCCATCATGAGTTATAGAAGACAAGTGACTTTGTGCGATTTAAAAAGTGTTTATTGTCATTACAAAAAAATTATTTTTTTATCATAATGAAATAAAAAAGAAAAATAAAATTAAAACAAAACAGAAAAGAAAAGAAAAATTAGAGCAGCGTGCATGTTTTTTTTTTTGACAAAAGAGCAGCGCGCACGCTTGCGGTAATGTGCCGGCCCGATTTCATCCTAATGTCCAGACAGCCGGTCAACAATCCTAGGTTTGACTTGCCACATCAGCGAATCCTAGCTAAACACCATCAAGGTTTAAAATAGACCGGGATCAGAAAGTTCAGTGTGCTGATTTCCGGGATTATAAGTTCAAGGTTCGATTTAGCTTTTGTCTATGAGTTCAGGGTTTGTTTTGGACTTTTTCCGGCTCCGGGAGAAGATCGAGACCGTCGCGCCCAGGGAGTACCCCAAGGACCGCCGCCTCGTCATGCTCGACAGGCTCATCTGGAGCACCTAGTTCGAGAACTTCCTCGCCACCAAGTGAGCACCCAGTTGTAATCCATCCAGATCCAGCACACATGAATTGCAGCTTGGAACACGAGTGCATCGATCGACCCCTCCCTAGTGGAAAAAAAATTGAAGGAGGGATTGAGGTTTGGTGAGTTACCGGCCCTGAGGCCTTCTTCTTGGTGATGAAGCCGGCGCCGACAAAGAACGGATGCCCTCGGCTAGGGTTGGGACCCGCCTGCATTGGGGCACCGTGGATCCGCGAAGACGGAGCCGCAGAGGCCCGTGGTCGATGGTGGTGAGAGGAGGTCGAAGAGCAACCACACGGAGGAGGCCATGACTGCCCTGCCCTGCTCAATCTGGGGCAAGAGGCCGGAAAGGGAGACAGGGTAGGGGTCGTCAACGGTGGGGGAGAGGAATGAGGTCGCCGGTGGGTTGCGGAACGAATCGGGAGAGAGGAAAGGATGGATGAGGGTGGCCTCGGCTGTGGGGATGGAGCCCATGGCAGATTGCTCATCGGGGAAGGGGAGAGGGAGGAGGCCATGTTCGGCGGCGGCGGCAGCGGCCCTCTTAGAATTCATCTCAGCCATCTGTTCTGATCCGACGATGCATAAATGTCATCGACTATGTGAGAGACCTTGACGGACGAGCGAGGACTTTATTTCGTTTTTCAGGGCCACCGGGTGTTTTGCTTATTCTCACGGGAATGCCTAGAACTCATCTACTACCTCCGTACCGTTGCATTTTAGCCACAACGCAAGCCTCCCATCTATACGCAAGGAAAATCAGTATTTAAACGCTAATTAATAGGATGTCGTTTTACCTAAGGCTGCTCCCACTGTATGGGTGCTTAGATGTGGTGCTAAGCATATTAAATAGCTTACCAACTATACTCCCCAATGCATAGGTGCTTAGCTTATGGTTGCTAAGCTTGCTTCATTTAATGATTTAGCAACTAAAGCTTTCCATGTATTGGTGGGCTTTCTTTCTTTAAATGTTTTGTCTAGGTTCACGCGCTTAACATTGTTTCTTTCTGGGGTCACCACACTCATCTCTCTCCTCTTAAATAATTTGCCACATCAGATTTTTTGCCTACGTGGAAGGCTTAGCACCTATACAAGGTGGAGCATTGGAAGGGGCCTAAGAGCAACTCCAATGGGACGACCTGTTTTCTCGGTTTGGATCATCCGGACATAAAACTTAGCCCAACGGGATGACCCAAACGGACGTCCGTATCCGTTTCTTGTCCTCGCCGACCCAAATATGGGCACAAATGGGTACAAAGCGGACGCTCTGCTCGACCGCCGTCGCCCCTGGTCCCACCTAGTAGTGACTGCGCACGAGCTGGTGTCAGCCTCCACAACCACCGCGATGAGGAGCGAGGCCACATGCGCAGGCTGCCGATGCGCTCACCGGCGAGCCCTCCTGCGCAGGCCGCCGACTTCTTGCTATATCACTCGCGCTGGTTCGTGTTGGAGATGCGCTGGCAAAACTTCAGATCCACATCAAGCAATCAGCGTCCAAAGCAGCGCAGGCCAAAGCAGCGCGGGCCAATCTAGCACTAGAACGCATCTCGATATCAAGCGGAGTGAGGCCAGGGCGGTGCCGGCCGACACGGAAGAGGCAGGGCGCCTGGTGTAGTTGTCCGCTTTGTCCGCTTTATGTGTTTGCGCGTTGGGTACCCGTCGTGTCAGGAGACCCAAGCGGACAAAAAACGGATAAAATTCGTATACATTCGGGTCACTGCTTTGGAGTTGCTCTAACCCATGCAAGCCTGCGTGCTCCGCCCGCATGCAAACCAACTTCAATCTCTCGCCTCTGCCTACATGCATAGGTTGTTCGTGTTTATTATTTCGACTTGGAGGCGTTCAAAGGTCATCTGTAAAAGTTTCTAAAAGTTCAACCCAACTCAAATTGAATTTTTTTTCTTGTTTGGAGAGGTTGTGTTTCCTCCCGTGTGACGGATGTGGAGTTTCCCTCCCACGTGACTCCGGTGTTGCCGCCGCCACTTCCTAGCGCTCCATCTCTCCGTCTTCTAGGCCTCTCGATCGTGATCTCGGTGAGGCGGCGTGGGTGGCGTCAAGACCATGGTGGCTTATGGTAAATGGCAAGCTGGATGGATGGCTTTGGGTCAGCTCGGGTGGTGGTGCTTTGGGTGCGGGATAAATCCCTCCCAGTTCCGCCACACCAACGCGATGACCAGGCGGTGACGCATGCGGGTGCCGCCATTCCTTTCTGAAGGGTGTCGGTGGTACCAATCCCCCACACCCCCTTCGTGTGCGGGGGGGGG
>LR738712.1:722022984-722048878 GCA_902687465.1 Secale cereale | reverse complement strand
AGGAGCACGGTCGGGAGGCGGTTCTCGATGCTGTGATCACTCCTAGTATCTCCTACACACAGCTTCGTCGGATCGACCCGAGCCTGAGCCAGCGCACGAGCCAGCCAGTGACCAGTGCACAGTCCCTCTTCCAGGAGCAACAATCTGTAAGTATTTTCCCTCTTATCTTCATTGCTCATTTTATTTTCCGCATTTATTAGTTTTATGAGTTCCATCATGGCATACCGTAGGCCTACCTGGAGTACACACGCCAGGAGACCATGGCGTGGCATAAGAGGCTTTATGAACACCAAGTGCAGAGGGATCTCCAGATGCAGCAGGCTTTTCAGGAAATGGCGGCCGACAGGTGTCCTCAGTTGCAGCCAGCACAATGCCCTCCAGCGCAACCAGTGCTGCTGACCTTTGAGGAGTTTGTGGCACAGACCGCTGGCCCCTCGCCGGTTAGTTCATCCCCAATCTATTCATCCAAAGCATGTCATGCCTTTCAACATAGTCATATATCTCGTTAATATGTCTTTTCAACATCCAGGGAACAGGTGGATCTACCGTTGGCGGTGGTCTTCGCAGCACTCCGGAGACACGGAGCCCGACCAATCCGATCCACGGAGGCGGAGGCGGAGGCGGAGGCGGAGGTGGAGGCTTCGGCGGTCTTGGTGGTAGCTCTGCTGCTAGCAGTGACGACTTGGGCTTCGGCGGTCTTGGCGGTGACGACCTCCGTGGTGCTCGATGATAGTCCTAGATGACTTGCGTGCTTATCTATATGCTTATGTGATCACTATCGGCAGTGTTGGTTGTGTTGATGATCATTTAGAGATTTGTGTGTGATGATGCTTAATTATGCATATATTGTTGTGATGGTGCCGGATGATATCCCGTTGATATGTGCTGTTGTTTATATGTCTATTCTATCATATATATGTGCTGTTGTTTGAATTGAATTCATTTGAAACAAAACAGAAAAAAAAACAGAAGAAAACTATGCCGACGGCAAGGCCGTCGGCATAGGGATGCTGTGAGCTCCCAGTAGCTGCCACGCGTCAGCTACTGGGAGCTGCGTATGAATGAGTAAGCCGACGACATAGCCGTCGGCTTATAATTCAATATATGCCGACGGCCGGGCCGTCGGCATAGGCCTGGTCTACGAGCAACGGCAGGCAGCCACGTGGCATGCCTATGCCGACGGCGACCGTCGGCATAGCCCTGGTTCACGACCAACGGCAGGCCGCCACGTGGTAGGCCTATGCCGACGACGACCGTCGGCATAGTCCTGGTCCACGAGCAACGCCGGGCCGCCACGTGGCTCCCTATGCCGACGGCTTGCCGTCGGCATAGACCTGGTCCACGAGCAGCGACAGGTCGCCACGTGGCTGCCCTATGCCGACGGCAGGCCGTCGGCATAGCCATGTGCCACGTGGCGGCCCGTCGCTGGGCGAACTTAACGGCTGTGGGCGCCGTTAGGCACGGACTTTGCCGACGGTCGTTGCCGTCGGCATTGATGTACGGCCGCCGTCGGCATAGCATATATGCCGACGGCCAACCAGGCTATGCCGACGTATATGTTGCCGACGGCCCTATGCCGACGGGGGCCGTCGGCATAGGTCTGTCCCGACGGGACTCAGGGCTATGCCGACGGCCCTGGCCGTCGGCATAGGGGGCGATTCTGGTAGTGCATATGATTTTTATATCTGAGCGAAGTATAACCATCTATCTGATCAATCCATTTAAATGTTTCCAACGTGGTTTGGTGCGCAAAAAGCTATTGTGCTTGATGGTTAATGAGCCTGATGTTATCATGGAAGAAGGTTTTCCTAATGCGACATGCGTGGACAATCAATTAAAGGGATACGGACATCAGAGCTGATCGATACATCTTCACATATTTAAAAGGAGAGGTGCAAATTTGAGGATGGACTGATGATATAGTTTTTAAATAGTGCTTCATGATAATAACTGATCTACATGTTTTTGGCTCGTTTATTATCTTAATAGATTGCCGATCATCACGTGTTTGTGCTTATGCTCCACTGATGACCATAAAACCTACTGATACGCTGATTGTTTGTGCACACAACGAAGATGGATTCAATTCTCTTCAGGCAAGTTTCAAGTTAGAAACTCTTCTTTGCATTACTCATAAATGTCACTGTTGTTCTTTTTGTCTGATTTTGATAGTCTTCTGCCAACAAGAACGAAAAGGGAAAACCTTTATGTCAAACATTATTCTGATTTGACTAAATGCATTTGTATTCTTAAATTCAATTGATGTTCGTACAGTGCCATTTAGTATTTGGGCACTGAATATGTCAGTACGGTAGTTTCCATTTTTTAAATCTGCATCCCTCTCTCTGTTCTGTTCTGGACATTACTAGCTCATATAGTATGTAGGTATAGTGGAAGAATGGGATGACGGGGATCTTAATATGTACGCTCATCACCAAATCCCTCTCAGATTTTCCACTGTGCATGGCTTCGATTGATTTGAACTTTAAGGATGGCTAGAAAGAAGTAAAACTGTGGTGTCACTTGATTTTTGAGAAGCAAGGAGTTCCTATTTGTTTCTGCAATTTTTTATAAAAAAAAACTAAGCCTTTTTCTATTCCTCATGTTGTTGCTTCCTCAAAATCTCCTTTTATTGGGATTTTCATTGCTGTTGGGACCATGGATCTTGCAATTGAAATACAAGGTTGTTACTTCATGTTGTTTTGCTTCAAAAATATTTATGTTTTGTGGTTAGACTTTGATGTTATTCAAGAGGACGATGTGGTCAGGCCACATGTTGTGCTAGGGGGATTTTCAGAAAACAAAGAAAAGGTATGCTACTCCCTTCGATCCATATTATTTGTCGCTCAAACAGATGTATCTAGCGCTGAAATATGTCTAGATACATCCATTTGAGCGACAAGTAATATGGATCAAAGGGAGTACTAGATTTCATTGTTGAGCTACTTTTTCCATGGCAATGTCAGTAGGTTCTCGTAATTGATAAAATTGAAGCTAGATTGAGATTGGTGGGCATGTGACCTAACATTGCTGCAGTCTTTTGCAAGGTTGTCAGAATCGTGATTCTGTTGTACGATTCTACGACTTTACGATCCAAACTAACCCCTCTGATTCTACGACTTTAGTTCATAGAATCTACGTTTCTACGATCCTGATAGTGAAGATTCCACGATTTGCGATCCTACCATCGGGGCTCCGATTCGATTCAAAATCGTGATTCTGACAACCTTGGTCTTTTGCATGTGCAGCTTACTAGCTTGTGATCCCCAAAATGTGTGAAAATGGCTATTTGAGGTCCAGGCTAATTCTGGTGAATGAGTCCTCACATTATTTTTGTACCCGATCAGATTAATCATTGTAGTAGTTATTATGGCATCATCACATTCAACGGCATGAGCAAAATCTAGCATTATCTCACTTAGTTTTTTCGCACTTAGCTGGCTGGACAAGACCAAATAGACATTAGTCACTTCCATTTCTTATTTTCCGAAACTTAAACTCTACTCCATCCGTTTCAAAATATAGTGCGTCCTTGGTTTCCGCGCTTCAACTTTGACCATAAATTTAACCAATGGGACCGACTGCGGCGGGAGCAAAAATTATATAATTGAAAACTTCTTTTGAATACGAATTCACTGGTATAATTTTCGCTTCCGCCGTAGTCAGTCTCGTTGGTTAAATTTATGTTCAAAGTTGAACCTCGGAAAACGCGGGCGCGCTATATTTTGGAACAAAGGGAGTATTTGGTAGGTATAGGTTGATATGAATACATTGATTTTTCTATACTTCTATACTACTATTAAACAATAAAATTGATTATTTTTTAAAGCCACCCCGCAGATGTACACAGCCTAATTACCACCGTCAGATTAGCCCCACTGAATAAAATCTAATGGTTACAATTAATTTTAATCTATACTACTATTAAACAATCAAACTGATTCTTTTTTAAAGCCACCCCGCAGATGTACACAGCCTAATTACCACCGTCAGATTAGCCCCACTGAATAAAATCTAATGGTTACAATTAATTTTAATCCCAAGCTATGTGTGCAATTAGCAATTTAGTAGGACTGAACGCAATCCACCGCAGAGGAATATTCCACGCGCCTCCGCGTACGATGCTTCATCAACGCAAAAGGCCTTTCCAAATCACAACTACCATGTCCAACTCAAAAGAAAAAAAAACAAATCGCACTTACCATGTCACCAGGGAGGTGTCTCGGGGTAGAACCCTAGCCGTCACTCCTTCCCTCCCCAACCTCATCCCCGTCTCGCCGCCGATGGAGGGCGCCCCGGGGCGAATCTAGGGCCAGCCCCAAGGAGGCCGACGGCGGGGCACCTTGTTCCTGTCGGCTTGGCGCAGGCGCGCCGCGAGCGCTTGGTGCGGCGGCGCTGAGACACTGGCTATGTTGCGCAAGAGTCTTGCCGACGCGAGTTACTGATTGGCTTAACGGTGAGGCGGGCAGGGCACCATGGTTCGATCTGACACCCCCTCCCCCCGCCTTGCTTTCGCCGGATGCGGGTTCTGCGTTGCCGACGCGAGTTACTGCCTGGTTTAACGGTGACGTGGGCAGGGCACCATGGTTCGATCTGACCCCCCTCCCCCCGCCTTGCTTTCGCCGGATGCGGGTTCTCTCCACTCGTCACGCATCCGCCATGTCTGCCCAAGCAGAGGATGAAGTCGAGCCCTAGCCAACAAGCTGTTCATCACCCAAGCGATATATGATGTCCAACAAAAAACTTGTCTGCAATAAACTTTTGGCTCGCTGAAGTTTTGAGGCCTAACTTACAAATTTATAGTTTGGTAATATATATAGAAGAAATGAACTTTTGGCTTGCTGAGCTTGGTGTTTCTTTTTGCAGCATGATGATTTTAGAAGTACATTCAAATGGAAAGCTGGAGGAAGATTTTTTAAATGGCAAAGGCGTCAGCAAGGACGTGCGACATGAGGTAATAAGCATTCTTCTGTGTGTTACTGATACGTCCAAAACGTATCTATAATTTCTGCTTGCTCCATGCCTCTTTTGGGTGATATTGCTATGATATTTATACACTTCCATACACTTTTGATCATATTTGGACTAACCTATTAACTCAGTGCACCCCAGTGCCAGTTTCTGTTTTCGGCTGTTTTTGTATTTCAGGTTTTCCCATTACGAGAACTGCCAGAAAAATCCCGGAAAAAATATATAAAAAATCAGCGTTCCAGAAGCTACCAGGCACCCGAAGCACAGTCGGAGGGGGGCCACCAGGGCCCCAGCGCCCTGGTGGCGCCCCTCCACCTGGGCCGCGCCGGGGGGGGGCGCCTGGGCCCCTCGAGCCTCGTCTGATGCCCCCCTTTGGCATATATTTATACCGTCTCCCGAAACCCTTGAGACGGGAACTCTTTTTCGCGATCTCATCTCTGTTCCGCCGCCGCCGCCGCTTCCAAGATCGGGAGCACCAGGAGAACTCTTCCCGGCACCCTGCCGGAGGGGAGGATCACCACCGGGAGCTTCTCCACCACCATGGACGCCTCCCGGATGAGTTGTGAGTAGTCTCCCTTGGACCATGGGTCCATGACCAGTAGCTATGTGATGTTCTCCTCCCATTCTTGTGCTTCACTAATTAGTCCTCGTGAGCTGCCCTACATGATCGAGGCACATATGTAATCCTTATGCTGTTGCTATGATGAGTTTGCTGGGATCCGATGGATTATGAGATTATGTTCAGATTGTGTTTGAGTAATATATTTGATTCACCTCTTTTATATTTATGTTCGTAAGTAATTCTTGCATGTTCTCCGTTGTTATTTATTGCTTTGGCCAAGTAGTAGGTAGTGACTCCAAGAGGGAACGTTATGCTTGATTGTGGGTTCATGCCCCTCGATGACTAGCTTGAGTGACAGAAACATGAGTCTAGGGGATGTGTTGTTGCCACAAGGGGGAAAACAACGGTGCTTGTGCCCGTGGGTGCAAGGATTGTTTACTTTACGCAAAGTTCTTTTAATGCAGTTGTCTGTTGCTTTGAGTTTACACTATGGGTGGGACTCGCAACTTAATACCAGCGAGATGTTCTGGATAGATATCTCAAGGTGGATGATTAGTAGTAGATGCAGATGGATTTCGGTCTACTTACCTTGGCGTACCGCCCATGCTTTGAACCTCTACCTTTCTTGCAACTTAGTCAGCATTGGTTTGCGCACATGGTCCTGTCAATTACCCAGCTGTAATTCGTTTACCTCACATAGCTGTTTTATCGTCTTTTGGGAGAGAGACGTCACTAGTGAACATCATGAGACTCCGGTCCATATTACCATCATTGATCACATCCGCTATTTACTTTCCGTTTTTATTTACTATTGCAATTATATCTATCACTACTATCACTTGCGTTTGATCCTTTGTAAACTACAAGGCCGGAGGGATTGACAACCTCTCTGTACTCGTTGGGAGCAAAGTTATTTGTATCTGTGTGCAGGTCCACGTTGATTGCTAATATCTGGCGCCGTTAGCAGTTGACACCTTCTTGTTGAAACTGGGAGTCTCAGGGAAATCGATCCTTGGTATTGCCAAGGGAAAACTTCCGCTACACTGCATCTAAAACCTTCCACTTTGGGTAACCAACGAGGGGCGAGAAGCCATCAAGCAAAGTTTTCTGGCGCCGTTGCCGGGGACTCCACTCTTCAAGATAGGGGAGTTGCACGCTATCTTTTATCTTTGCTTTTTAGTCTTGTTAGTTTACCTTTCAGTTTTCTTTATGTCTTTTCACTAGTTTTGCTTAATGGAAAACAACAAAAATATGAGAGAGCTTTATAAGCTCTACCTTGCTTTGGGACATGATGTGTTTGAAGAGAAAGTTAAAAAACCTATGGAACTTTATTATTTGCATAACAATCATGATGGTGGTGATGTTATTAGTATGCTTTCTTTGAATATCAATATTGCTAATGACATGGAAAGCTCTAAGCTTGGGGATGACACGTTTGATGAACATGATATTTTTAGTCCTCCAACTTTTGAAGAGAAAATTACTTTGATAATACTTTGCTTCCTATATATGATGATTACAATGATAAATGTGAGCTTTTTAGTCCACCTACTATTGAGGATAAAATTTATTATGATTATGATATGCCTCCTAAATATGATGATGGTTATAATAGTCTTACTCTCACTATTCCTAATAAGAAAGATTTTGCTTATATGAAGAGTAATGACACTTTTATGCTTTTGGATCATGGAAATAATGCCTTATGTGATAGTTATATTGTTGAGTTCATCCATGATGCCACTGAAATTTATAATGAGAGAGGGAGACATGGTTCTAAATATCTTAATAATAAGAGGTTTCCTCTCTTTATGTTGAAGGTTTTGAAGCTGCACTTGTTTTGTCTTCCTATGCTTATTGCTTTGTGCTTCAATGAATTATTCTATTGCAATATTCCTATGCATAGGAAGCATGTTAGGCTTAAATGTGTTTGGTATTTGCTTCTTGATGCTCTCTTTTGTTCTTCAACTCTTATTCCTACGAGAGCATCATTAAAGTCTCATGCCTAGCTTAAAGGCATAAAAGAAAGCGCTTTTGGGAGGCAGCCCACATGAATAAATTTTTATTTTGCTTTTGTTGTGTCTTGATGTTGTTACTACAGTACCATCATCATTGTATCTTTGCTTTTCAATTTTGTGCCAAGTGTAGCCTCTGATTGCAAGAAAGTTCAAAAGTTGTGACGTGCTGTCCAGGAAACAGATTTTGTCCTTGGATAAAAAATTCGTATAAAATCACCAGATCATCTTTTTGGTCTGAATTTTTTCGACAGCGTGCTCTATATAATTGTCTTTCGTGCATCTGTTCTGAGTTTTTTGATTAGAGTTGCAGAAGTGCTCCGAAAAAATCATTTACTACCTGCTGTTCTGTTTTTCACAGATTCTGTCCTGTTTTGCCTTTCCTTCATTTTGCAAACCTTGAGCTTGCTTTTTCTTTGCAAAAACCTTTTGGCAATCTTGAGAAACAGTAGACCTTCAAGAATATCTTTATTTCCAGCAAGGAACAATTATTTTATTAAGGGTACTAACCTCACTAATCAGATTATGATGAGTTATGTATGAAGGGAGTTTTCAAGTGTGCGAGGGAAGATGATAAAAAGATCCAGGAGTGTCAAACGCTCAAGCTTGGGGATGCCTCCATGCACCCCCAAGAAATATTCAAGGAGACTCAAGCGTCTAAGCTTGGGGATGCCCCCGTGCATCTCCTTCTCCATCAACATTATCAGTTCGTCTTTCGTTCCACTATATTTTAATCACTTCATGTGTTATGTGCTATGCTTGGAGCGTCTTGCTTTTAGTTTTCCTTTTTAGTTTTCCTTAGCTTTTCATAACGAGTCGGAACTCAGCTTTCTTTATGTGGGAGAGAAACACGCTCCACTTCTACCTAGAACATAACATAGAATTTTCATGTCTATCTTTGTTGTGTGTGTTCTTTTTCTTTCAATAGCTACTATCGTGCTTAGCTCTTAACTTTCATGCTTATCTTTCTAAAGAGCTTTTGTTTAGTTGGTTGCTTGAACTCTCTTTATTTATCATGATTATCTTATTAAGAGAGTTTGCTTCCGTTGCATTGGTTGATATGTCTATGATAAAGATGCTACGTGCATAATGACGCTTAGTAGTTCATGTTTTCTTATGGTTAGTCTCAAATAGCTGGGGGGGTCCCAATGTGTTATTGGAATACCAACATGATTTGTTTGCCTATGATGTGGTATGGTTTAGTAATATCTTCCTTCAAGAATTTATTTTGATTGACTTGGCGTATGCTCACGCATATTTAAGACTGTAAAGAAAGTCTGTCAAGCCTTGATGATCTTTTGTTTCTGAGTAGCGATATAACTTCCATGCCTGATTCAATGTTGCTTTGTCGCTCTGCATGATTATGACCGTCATTGCTCTCTTAGTTGGTCGCTCCCAGTCTTTTGCTAACCTTCGCCTGTACTAAGCGGACTGACTGCTTGTGCATCCACATTCTTTTAATTATGCCATATGAGTCCACCATACCTTCCTACATGGTATTTACCTGCCATTCCTAACGGAGACTTGCATGTACCATCTCGAAATTATTCAAAGAAAAAGCATTCTTATTTTGTGCCTCTGTTGTAAGTTCATGAGGAAGTAGTAGTTAATTCATGATCTTTTTAAGTTGGACAAGCTTCACCCCGGGATTGCATGTATAATGTGCAAACCCATAATACGAGAAGGAACTGGCATTGAGTGCGCCCGGCTCAAAAATATAATATAACAAACAAACCCTCTTTCACGCTTTGTTCATGAGAAATCAGAAAACTTTGGCAGTGATAAACAAAGAAGATTAAGAGGATGTGATCGTCCTCATTCAGGAGCCGTTCCTCGAAACTTGTCCATCTCAAGAAGTGATTGAGTTGTCTGCTAGCATTCGTTGACGAAACATGCATAATCTAAAAAAATAATTATTACCTCTGTTTTAAAACCAAGAGCTCTGGTACATGTTTTGTCTTTGTTTCCGACTACGGGTTTTCAACCTTGCCAACAAAAGCCACGGTTCGAGAGTCTCCACCTTCTTTTAAAAGCACCAACTACTGAGAGCATGATTGTCATTCTGAGTGTAATGTGCATTGTCCCAAAGTAGCATTGTCTTTTGCATGATTGTGATATCGTTTATTTTGAAATCATTGTATCTAGTCATCACTTAAACCTTGGAGGTGCCCCTGCATTTATGTTTTGTTTCACTAAAGGGGGCAAGCGAGATATAACTTTATCATATTTGCACACCATGCTCATTGCAAATCTATTTGATGTTTCAGTATCATATTGTAAAACTTTCAAGTTCTTTGTGATTTTCTCATGAGGCAACTTAATTACTATAGATTCATTGTCTCAGTAAGCTTTTGTCATGTGACTATGAAAAAATCCTATATGGTTAATAGCATGTCACCACAGAAATTATTCTTGTTATCATTTACCTACTCGAGGACGAGCAGGAATTAAGCTTGGGGATGTTGATACGTCCAAAACGTATCTATAATTTCTGCTTGCTCCATGCCTCTTTTGGGTGATATTGCTATGATATTTATACACTTCCATACACTTTTGATCATATTTGGACTAACCTATTAACTCAGTGCACCCCAGTGCCAGTTTCTGTTTTTGGCTGTTTTTGTATTTCAGGTTTTCCCACTACGAGAACTGCCAGAAAAATCCCGGAAAAATTATATAAAAAATCAGCGTTCCAGAAGCTACCAGGCACTCGAAGCACAGCCGGAGGGGGGCCACCAGGGCCCCAGGCGCCCTGGTGGCGCCCCCCCCCCCCCGGGCCGCGCCGGGGGGGCGCCTGGGCCCCCCGAGCCTCGTCTGATGCCCCCCTTTGGCATATATTTATACCGTCTCCCGAAACCCTCGAGACGGGAACTCTTTTTCGCGATCTCATCTCTGTTCCGCCGCCGCCGCCGCTTCCAACATCGGGAGCACCAGGAGAACTCTTCCCGGCACCCTGCCGGAGGGGAGGATCACCACCGGGAGCTTCTCCACCACCATGGACGCCTCCCGGATGAGTTGTGAGTAGTCTCCCTTGGACCATGGGTCCATGACCAGTAGCTATGTGATGTTCTCCTCCCGTTCTTGTGCTTCACTAATTAGTCCTCGTGAGCTGCCCTACATGATCGAGGCACATATGTAATCCTTATGTTGTTGCTATGATGAGTTTGCTGGGATCCGATGGATTATGAGATTATGTTCAGATTGTGTTTGAGTAATATATTTGATTCACCTCTTTTATATTTATGTGCGTAAGTAATTCTTGCATGTTCTCCGTTGTTATTTATTGCTTTGGCCAAGTAGTAGGTAGTGACTCCAAGAGGGAACGTTATGCTTGATTGTGGGTTCATGCCCCTCGATGACTAGCTTGAGTGACAGAAACATGAGTCTAGGGGATGTGCTGTTGCCACAAGGGGGAAAACAACGGTGCTTGTGCCCGCGGGTGCAAGGATTGTTTACGTTACGCAAAGTTCTTTTAATGCAGTTGTCTGTTGCTTTGAGTTTACACTATGGGTGGGACTCGCAACTTAATACCAGCGAGATGTTCTGGATAGATATCTCAAGGTGGATGATTAGTAGTAGATGCAGATGGATTTCGGTCTACTTACCTCGGCGTACCGCCCATGCTTTGAACCTATACCTTTCTTGCAACTTAGTCAGCATTGGTTTGCGCACATGGTCCTGTCAATTGCCCAGCTGTAATTCGTTTACCTCACATAACTGTTTTATCGTCTTTTGGGAGAGAGACATCACTAGTGAACATCATGAGACTCCGGTCCATATTACCATCATTGATCACATCCGCTATTTACTTTCCGTTTTTATTTACTATTGCAATTATATCTATCACTACTATCACTTGCGTTTGATCCTTTGTAAACTACAAGGCCGGAGGGATTGACAACCTCTCTGTACTCGTTGGGAGCAAAGCTATTTGTATCTGTGTGCAGGTCCACGTTGATTGCTAATATCTGGCGCCGTTAGCAGTTGACACCTTCTTGTTGAAACTGGGAGTCTCAGGGAAATCGATCCTTGGTATTGCCAAGGGAAAACTTCCGCTACACTGCATCTCAAACCTTCCACTTGGGGTAACCAACGAGGGGCGAGAAGCCATCAATTACCATCTGCTATTAGATTGTACTATTCTCTTTGCAACACAATGATTTCAGAAGCACAGTCTGTCATTTTGTTTGTTTTGCTCTGGAGATATATGAAAATTGGACATATATATGCAGGTCTGACTTGTTTCTTCATAGGGGACAAAGGTGTCATCTTCATAATGGTCAGGGACACAACTTCCAGCTTGACATATTTGGGTTTTAACCATCTCTTTTGTTTTTTGCCTTCACTGTTATTGCTTTTGTCAGATATCTTATTTGTCAAAGTCAGACTCCAAAGTTTTGTTTGGATATGCACATTTCATATTAGTCAAGACGTGCACTGACCCGTAATCCTTACTTTAGAGGCTTTAGTAAGTACCTCTGTTTTATACGATTGACAAGGTATCAATATTCTTCTCCTTCAGCAGAAGAGGCTGTTGGTGAGATCATTTTTTGTTGTTTGTCTTGTTTCCTGATATTCAGTAGCATTATAATTAGCAATTTGTGAGTGAGTTTGCCTGCATCGCTATATTAGGAAATAGGAAGTTCTCTACATGCAATGGTTACTTATTTTGAGGGTCACTGTTTTTAATGGTACATGGGTTGATTTAGCTGAGAATGATTCACATACTTGATAATTTTAATATAGGACATGATAATAGCATGCTGGTTAGGGTAAGAATCTCTTTTCTGATCCCTATTTGGTTCAGTTCTTATCTTTTAGTAAGCTGTATGTGTAGTACATCCTTAAATATCTGTAGCCTCGATATCATCAGTCAACTACGTGACGTGCACCTTCTGCCTGAGCCGATGAACCGGCCACTGCCCTGGATGTTGCACCGCCCTCCAGTCCTGTTTTGCTGCTTCTGACCAAAAGCACATCAAACCAAGACTATGTATAATGCCTTTTTGCATTACTTTTGTTGTATCTATGGACTGTGCACGTGAGTTTCTTCTTATCTTTACTCATTACTGTTGATTCTATTTCAAGGTCGATAATTTCCCTCATCTTGGTTCTTATTTTAGGTTCAAGCCAAGTGAGTAGTATTTGTGATCCAAATGACTGGTTTCAGGTATCAACTTGACATATGTATGTAGCCCTCCCCATTTCCTCATTCTCTGATTCTTTGGGTCATTTAAGAACTGCTGATGGGTTAATTTATTTGCAGTACAGTGTCGATGATGCTCTAGGACACCTCCTGCATTAGTTCTCCGTTGTCGTTCAACTACCGGAAAAGACGGACATCTCTCTGCTAGCCCACCATTATTTAACCGGATAAAGTCACCCATAAGCGCAGTATGCCCCAACTTATTTTTTTCCAACTTCATTATTTTGGATTATCGGTTGTCCTTGCTATCAATCCATGGCAAGAAGTAATGCAACTAAACTACTTCTCTGAGTTTGGTGGGCAGTAAATCAATAGGATTATTGCCGCATAGTTGTTTATGGTCAGATAATTCTCTCACTGGTTATTTGAATAATAAATGTAGAATTTGGCGTGTTATGTATCTCATCGAGCAAGTACTTGTTCTTGATATGCCACCGATATATTTGAAGTTAGTTGTTTTAGTTGGACTGATAATTTTACTACAGACAAAACACATAATGACTGGGCACATTGAAAATCATTTTCAAAAGGCATAGGGTGATTGACTTCATGTTAGCAGTAAAATAACCTTTCATTGTCATGATGTCACCAGTTTACACATTGTGCAACCTGCCCTGCTAATGTCTAGGTTTTTGTATGCTACTATGTTTACTGTATACCTTGGTGATGAGGCAGGGAAGGTAAGTGGGGCTAACCTATTGGCCGGAGCAAAAATAATGACCAAGTTTTTCATTGTTTGAGGGGCGTATGGTTTTGGTGCTGCTTAAGGTTGGCCTTATGGCTGTCATTGTAGATTCTTCTCTGATTCGTTGGCATCTTCTTCACCAGTTTGATAACCATCTCGGTTTCCTTCTCTACTCCTGCATATGTGTCATGTTCTAATGAGAAATGGAGAGGAAGTAAGAGAAGTTAGTAATAATGTGATGTACAAATGCATGTTAGCTACACAGCTGTACCCTGCAAATAATTATTTTACAATAGAAATGCATATATTATTGTGGATTGATGACTAAACAAGTTTGCATACACATCCCTGAAAATACAACAGAGGCTTCAATCTTGAGAGTTAATAATTCTTCCGGTGTTGCTTTGGCAATGAATGTCATATCTGAATGTTTGTTTAATTAGGTGTATATGCAGTGGCGGAGCTACGTTAAGATAGTTGGGCGGGCCGGAACTCCGGAGAGCATAAATGTTTTTGTTTTCTTCAGTCCAGTCATCTATGCAGCTTGCAGGGATTCTGATCTCATAACCTTCGCATCAAGTGATTCTGAGGGATTCGGAGATCTGGAGCTGGCTAGCTGAGTCGCCGCCTCACCGGCTCGCTGCTGCGTTGCTGTGTGCGGTGCGCTGGTGGCAGGCGGCGAGCACCACGTTAGCCGTCGCCAGATTTATGCTAACTGCGGTCTGCGTTATGCTAACTGCGCTCTGCGGCGCTTTGAGGCAGGGGCCAGACACAGAGAGCTCCACAGGCCACAACTACACGCTTTTTCTTTTCGAGGAACGAGTGCTATGCGAGGCTGATGTGGTGTTGCATGTGTGCTTGCTCTGTATCTTCATTGCTGCTCTATATCGGGTTTGCTGCGTGCTATGCGAGTCTAGGCTTTATATAAATATTTTTTTCCCTAATAAATGGCGGGCCACGACCAATTTGGCCTTGCCGTAGCTCCGTCAGTGTGTATATGTAAGATTTGAAACTGATCAATATTGTTTCTAATATCAAATTTGGCATTTAAATGTCTCTTAATTATATACTCCGTATAAAATAAAAAATGGATGTACGGTAGTAGCATATGTTCAGGTTGAGGGTACTAAGGGGGTGTTCGGAGTCCCTCCGCTCCCAGACTCCACGGAGCCGGCGGAGTTGTAGCCTAAAATACTGAAGCTGGAAATTAGATGCTCCGTAACTCCTCTAATTCCAGGGATCTGGTGGATATCCGAATAGGGCCTAATTATAACAAATGATGCACGTTTTCACATATATGATTGTAATATTAGTTGAGACGTGCGTTGCACGTGCACATTTACTAGTTTTGGAAAGAACACGATGTCAGTATCTTTGACAGAATAGAATTTTGCTGAGGCATCTTGGAGAGTTGCAAATTGCTTGTCATGTTTCGAATCATGGTCCTGTTGTTTTCTCCTTGTTTAGAGTATTACGTGGGTATTGTAATCTGAGGCCATGTATAGAATTGCAGCATTGTTTTTCTTGAAAATTGACCCTGTAAATTCCTGTTCACCTATAATTGATCTTGTAAAATCTTTCATGTATTTTGATGAAATTTGGTGTTAGACTTTTTGAGATAACTTACATTTGATGTTAGGCCCTTTGAGATAACTTATTACTCCCTCTGTCCCATAATATAAGAGCGTTTTTTACACTAGGGTAGTATCAAAAACACTATTATATTATGGGACGGAGGGAGTAGTTGCTACTGATTGTGGTTAAGGTTATTCATTTCGCTAGATGCCAGCCATGTGCCAAACAGGATGCAAAAAAGAAATTGAAATGGGCGCCACCTACCTGGCACCACAAAACTTCTGCTCAGGCGGCGCACCAAGGGTGCGCCCCAACCACTAGTTTATGTCAAAATATTGAAGAGTCGGCTCCACAAAATACCCTTGTGCGCGTTGCTGCGGAAGAGTTAAATGAAAAACTCTTCTTGAAGAAGAGGACTCTTCTGCTTGATCTTTTGATACGGTGAGGGAACAGGTTTTATGCGTTCTTTGAGCAAATGGGGTAACAAACTGCTGGTACGGAAATCTTTCACTTTCACTGCCCAAGGCAACCTGCTATTCTACTGATATGTTGTAGCTTTGTCAGACAAATGAGAACAAATAGGAATCATATTTTTCCAGTGAAAGAGCAACCATGTATCAACATGAACCTTTGGATGCAAACTTAGTGCAGGAATCAATTTATCTAGTCTCTTCTTTCCAACGGATGTATATAGGAAATATCAGCACATTGTGTTAATATCCCAAAAACAGGGGATGAAGATGAAGAGGTGGGGGGTCTAGAAGGGGCTCTCACCAGCGGCAACCATGGCCAGGTCCTAACGCACTGCGGCCGCCTGGATCGACTGGCCCCCGATTCAGCCACATCCCACGCCGGATCCCCTCGCAAGCCTCACCTCGACTTGATCCCCACCGGCGCCTTGGCTGGATTGACCCAGATTGCCCGCGTCGCCGCATCGAGCGCCTCCGAGCGCGTACAACGCATGATCTGGCGATGAGGCGCGGCCCCCTGGAGCAATGACGAGCGGTAGGTGGATCGGAGAGGCGATGACCGGTGGACGGCAAGGAAGCCTCGTTCTGGAGCCGCAGCGGTGGCATGGAGCAAGGGCAGCAACCGCACCGGGATGCGGCGAAGCCTTGGCTCACAGGGATGACGGTGTGGACTTGAGTAGCAGTCGTGAGGAACAACGGCGATATAGATCTGCGGCAATCGAGAAGAGAACCGAGCAGAGGAGAGGAAAAGGAGAAGAGGAAGCGGCTGAGGCGAGCGAACTGTCGTGAGGGTGGAGGGTAGAGGACTACCAATCGCGGGATAATGGGCTGGCGGCTGGCTGACGGCCCACTGCACCAGAGGCCTTCGTTTCGGCCTCTGGAGCAGCAGCCCACAGGACAGTTGGGCCATATTTTACACAGTGCGGTACAGATTGTTGTATAGACGAGATCCGACAGCCAAAAATGGCCCATGTTTGCCACGTGGCAGAACTCTTTGATCTTGCCTGTGCTGGTGCCGTTGAGCTCGCTCATCTTCCGTGTGGCGGCAGCGACCTTGACCGCCCACTTCCGCTGGTCCGCCACACTGTCTTTCACCATCTGTCTCGTCTCTTTAATATGTCCTCAGTAAATTTGCGTCAATTTTCTCTTTAATATGTCCTTAGTACATTTTCATCAATTTTATATCTCATTGCAACATACGGCTATGATTCACAATAAATTTGCATCAATTTTCTATCCCATTGCAACCCCAGGCCTTTTTACTGGTTTAGGGTTTAGGGTTAGGGTTAAGAATAGTAAAACTGAACCCTTTCCGAGCTCTCTCGCGCATTTGCAATTTTGGCCGTCAGATCATGTGTTTGAAGGATTTCTGGTCGTCAGATCGTTGTTTAGCGCTAACTGGGCCAGGGCTGCTACTCCGGAAGTCGTTTCGGTAATCTCTGGTTAATTGGGCCAGTTTCGCGTACAAATATTTAGTCCCACCAAGCCCATGAGCAACGCCTAAAAAAACGAAGCCCATGAGCACACGAGCATCTCCTCTCTCTCGGCCCGTTCTTTCGTATCTCTCTCGCCGACCTCTCCTCTTCTCCGACCTGGTTGTACGTTACCCTCACCCAGTGCGCCGCCGCCCCAAGCCACTACCGGCGCAAACATCAAGCCATGACTCAACCTCTTGATCTCGACCCTGACCGGCGGTGGCCACCTCAAGCCCATGAACACGCTAGCCACCCAAGTCTAAGTCCTCTTCTCCCTTCTCCTAGCAGCACTCCATGTCATCGGCATCGCGTTGCCGACTTGCCGTCGTGGCCTCCTGGGCCGCCGGCCGCCGGAAGGTCGGAGCATCCCAATCTCGCAAGACGAGCGTATGGAGGGGAAGACCTTAAACGGCCATTGACACGTTCTACCGCCGACCAAGCAGGTTGCGATGAACAAGGGTTGGTCCTCCACCAAATCTGCTGCAAGCAGTTGCTTGCCCCCGTTCAGCGTCAAGGTGAGAATCCCCCTATGTACCTTTTTTTATTTCTGATTTCAAGTTTTGACAAGGGAATATTATGCACTTCCTTAGTGTTAATTTGATCTGCAGGCAGTGAACAGTACAATGAAGCAGTGAGCCCACAATGCGATTTTACCATTCCTGCAAGAACTTAGAAGTGTTCTGACACAGATAGACAATATATATTGTATAGTGAGCACTGAACTTAATTAACTCCAATTGCACTTGGTTAATCATTCTGTTCCAAAAAGAAAATATTCTAAGTTATATCAACAACTTTTCCCATTTTCCCTTAGTAGTTAAATACTATTGCATACATAAATTGATATAGAATAATTTCAGAATTTCTTGATAAAGTGAAAGATGAAGGGAAGGCCGAAATTTACCTGCAACAATTTTAGCAGAAAATTTGCGGTGTGTCCGGTAAGGGTGTGAGCTAGGATCACATTAAAGGCTAAGTCAGGATAAATGAATAGCATATCAACGACCGGAGCAGCGGCACACCCCATGTAACGCTTTCTTGTATGCAATCGAAGCCCGGATGGGACTGATGAGAAATCAAAGGTGTCGTTGTTCGCCACTAGCACACTCCTTTTTGCCTACTTCTCTATGTGCAACAGACGATGGTTCTGGTTGCATGCTCAATAAGGTCAGTTGGCTGTTGCTTGATTTAAAACTGGGGTAACAGATTTCTTGATTTGTCCCGTGGCAATTTCTGCCAGTTTATTTCAAACAATTATTCTTCTTCTATGAAAACACTGAGATTATCAGGAAAGGATTCAGCGTTTTCCTGAATCCAGATTGCCACACACATGATGCAAAATCACGGATAAAATGCTCACATCATAACGAATTGTAGCGATCGACATGATTTATCAGATTTACTTAACATTTGAGTTGATTAGCCAGTGGCAATGTGACACGCTGCACCGTTTGCTTCAAAAACACAGTAAGCATATGAGTTTCAGTGGGACTTTCATTAAAGCCTATGCTGAGATTGGTAAAGACTATCCTTACATGTTCACTGATTAAATAATGTTCTTTCTTTCATTTCCATTGTTTATTTTCCTTTGTTTGCTCAACTCTATACAACATCGCTATTTTCTAAAAATGTGTTGTGCAGAAAGTTAAACTGTTTGACTATATAACTGCTCATGAGAAAGGAGAATTTACTTGATTATTTAACCACGCTGTGGCATGAGATAACATCCTCTTTTCAGCGGTGTGCTAAATTAAAAACCTTTTAGGCAGTAATAGTTTTCTATGAATGCGGAAGAGACCAGCCATAGTGATTGTAGTCATGTAAGTATGACAGATAAATCATAATCATTTCGATATTTCATACATTTTGTTTTTGTACACTAATTTTCTAATGAATTTCATCTGAAGATGTCATACTTCTTTAGCGACAATATTATTTGCACTTGTTCTTGCTTCCATACGCGTCACATGCAACCACGCTTCTCATCTTTTGGTTCAGTTTTGATGATGTGTGTGGTTAAGATACCGGCTTCCAAAAACCATCAGGAAGTCCAATTTTTTTTCTTGAGTCCAAGTGTGGAGGTTATGAAAGAACCATTAGTTCATATCTTTGTAAAAAAAACTGTCTACAAGATAATATTACCTCCGTGCCAAAATATAAGACGTTTTGGTAGGCTAAGTACATTGTATCTTTCTAAATAAATCTTCCGTGGGGATGCTATGTAATTATTGTTTTGGGGGGCATATTCTTATCATGATTGGTTAAAATACCATTTGCTGGAGCATTATACTTTAGATTTATGGTTACTTTTGATACAAACATCTATGTATGTTCAACTTTATGCTTTCATATATTTACTAAATTCCTAGCATTCTTTCCATCGCCATAATGGACGGGCGCGGCAACGCGCGCCATCAATGATCTAGCTTGTGTGTTGATGTCGCTGCCTCCAAGGAGTGGTCCAACACAGCAGTGCATCGCTGCCGCCGGTGCCAACCGAAGCCGACAGAGGGCTTTCGCCCGTAGCCATCACCCTCACCACCCTTCTGCTTTAGCCACGTCACTGCTGAGACCGGATCCACCACGGCACGGAGGCAACCAAACTCCAGTGTCGAAGTAGCAAGAGGTGGAACTGAGCAAGGCAGCAACACGGGGTGCGAGATTCACTGGAGGTTGTGAGCCGAGGAGGAACCCTGCCGCCCCCGACTTGGATCTGGCCGAGAAGAGAGGAGTGGCTGGCCACCGGCCTACCCACGTACCCACGCCGCCCGTGCGGCCGCAGACGGCGCGACCACCACACCGACGCACGGGACCGAAGCCCCCGATGTCCACATCCCGCCGCTGGCCGTGCTGGCAGCGGCGGAGGAGAGGAGGCGGCGGAGGAGAGGAGGCGTACTTAACACGTTGGAACAACTTAGATGACCAATCATTCAACCAAGGACGAGAGCAAAGCAGGTACTTATCTACTTCATGAAAATAGTCAACATATATAGGGGATACTATGCATTGAGACATGCAACCCATCAATCATATGTAACCTCCCCGTCATCCCAGTCCTTTTAGTTGTCGTCGTCATGGTCCTCCTCGTACAGCTTGCCGTCATCTACGGTGATGTTGAGCATCACATCTCCATTGGACACCTTGAGCACGACGAAGAAGCACTCGGCCAGCAACCCGCGAGACTTGGACACGCTCCCGAGTTCCTGCCATGTAACCTGGTAGTGGCCAGAGAAGCGCGAGAAACCAACGGAGCACCGGATCATGTTATTGGCGCTCTCTTTCTGTCACTCGCCTCCTGCTCCTATTTGCAGTTTAATATTTTCCTACTTAGAGGCGAGCAGAGGGAAGGCATCTCATTTCAGGTTCCAGAGGACTCGTGTTATGTACTATATTGCGATGCAACTGCATCCAGATTACATTTGGCTTATTGAAAACAAAGATGCCTATAGACACCTGGCCTCTTTTATAGCTATGTTCAATCAACGGAGCTGGCTAGGATGCTCCGAAGCTCTGCTTTTGAGGTACACCCTTATAACTTTATGGATTCCAAGAAATTATAGAGTGATATTACTCTAAGAATTCTTAGATAACTCAGCATTTCAATTCTTGAAACGTTGAATTTTGTGCAAGTTTAAGCAACTTAATTACTCCATCCGTTCGAAAACACTTGTCATCAAAATTGACAAAAGGGGATGTATCTAGAACTAAAATACATCTAGATACATCCCCTTTTATTCATTTTGATGACAAGTATTTCCGGACGGAGGGAGTAGTATTTAACATCAATATTCAATGCCACATATATTAATGAAATTTCCTACTCCCTCCGTCTAGGTGAGTAAGTCATCTTAGGTCGTGCACCGTGACCAAGGCAGCGTGAAAAACAAGAGAAGTTAATGTTCATTTGCTAATTAATAGCATTGCATGTAATGAACTGACCACTGCATGTCGTGTTTGATAGCCTTAAGTCATTAAAAGCAGACACACCCCATATCTCTTATTGGTTGATTCCTTTGTTTATGCCAAGAAACAAAAAACGAGGTGGGAGTTAATGTACCACGCCTAAGTGTTTTGGGATTATTTGGTTTTCATAAGATGACTTACTCACCTAGACGGAGGGAGTACCATTATACTTAAATATAGACGGGTACAGCAAACGCGCACCATCAATGATCTAGTTATAAATAAAACCCCCAAACCCCCCGATTCCTCTCCCCCTATCGTCTTCCTCCTCATCTCCGGCGCCGCTCCGCGACCCCTCCAAGGGTAAGCCGCCGCTCCCCCTCCCCTTCCCTCCCGCCATGTCGCCGCGAAACCCCCCGCGCAGTCAGCCTGACGCCGCCCTGCCGCACCGTAGCCTAGGCGCCGACGCCGATCGCGCGAGTCGCCGCCGCCGCCCCGTGTCCTAATATAAGCGCCGACGCCGATGCCTCCCCGCCCCGTCGGCGGTATCGGGCATTTGGCTTTCTGGGGTTCGGGCTTAAAACCCGAACTGAATTTTGGTTGGGCGCGGCCGCCTCGCCATCCGGATCCGCTCCCTGCATGCCGGTGGCTGCTCGGTGTCCGGATCCGAGCCTCTCGGCCCCGCCCTCGGTGGATCTGAGGTCGATGCGGTGGTTAGGTTCCTGGCATCAGATCTGCTGTGCCGCCTAGCATTTTTTAGTTACGATCTGAGATTGCATTGGCTGTGTGCTGTATCTGTGGAACGACTGTCAGGGACTGCCGGTTTCATGTGCTAATCATTACCATCATTTCTGATGATCAGTTTGTTTCCTCGGCCGTTCTAACCCTTCGGTTAATTTAATCTGCCTCTAGTTCTGATCAATTATGCATATCCATAGTACCAGGACATTTTCTGATCAGCGTTGTTACTATTTTATTTCACATTTAAATTCTGCGGTCAACTTAAACTCTGCATGTCCTCCTCGTCCTAAGACGTTTTGATCCCAGCCATCCGTTCCCCTGAATGTTATGTTATGTGTAGTAATATGATGCCTTCATGCCTGAGAGGGACCCTGCTTTCTTTCCGGCCGATTTTAGCCGTCCTGTACCCACACCATGGGAGTTGGTTGGATCCTAAATGGAGGCCTTTAGTGCGTGTAGCCTGCCTTCATGGTACGGCTAAACATTCCCAGTATAAGGAAACATCCTGGCTTAGCCAAAGGTATTTCTTAAGCCTCTGAATTCTTACTGGAGGAGCCCATGCCACAGTAATAATTAAAAAAATTGTGTACATGGAAAGGACGAAGAAGATCGAGTACTGATTTCGTGTGGAGAAATATGTTGTGATAATTTTGGACTATTAGCTTACAGATGTATATTTTGCTGTATGTGCAAAATATCTTGTGAAGTTTGTTAACAAAGAAATCGAATATCAATGTTCCTGCAAATTAATTGACTTTAATTTTTTGATGGTGTAGAAAGATGGCGTCCCACATTGTTGGGTACCCTCGCATGGGCCCCAAGAGGGAGCTCAAGTTTGCCTTGGAGTCTTTCTGGGATGGCAAGAGCAGCGCTGAGGATTTGGAGAAGGTTGCCGCCGACCTCAGGGCCAGCATCTGGAAGCAGATGTCAGAGGCTGGGATTAAGTACATTTCCAGCAACACCTTCTCATACTATGACCAGGTGCTTGACACAACGGCCATGCTTGGTGCCGTCACGGACCGCTACTCTTGGACTGGCGGAGAGATTGGTCAAAGCACCTACTTCTCAATGGCCAGGGGCAATGCCACTGTCCCTGCTATGGAGATGACCAAGTGGTTTGACACCAACTAGTAAGTCAATCTGCATCTCTTGAATGCTGATCAGAGGTGAAATTTTTTGTGGGCATTGGTCATACAATCTTGCTTACTGGCTTTGTTACTCTTTTGCAGCCACTTCATTGTGCCTGAATTGAGCCCAGCAACCAAGTTCTCGTATGCTTCACACAAGGCTGTCTCTGAATACAAGGAGGCAAAGGCGGTGTGTTCCTTCACCCACATCATTGTCTCAGCCTCCTTTTCATAGTAGTTTCCTTGCACATGATTTGGTAGTAAAAAATATCTTCTGACCTGTACTACTATTTTTCTGCTAGCTACCTGAATCTGATCCCACATATATGTCTTGCTCTCGTAGTTGCAAGTTTTTTGGTCAAAGTAGAGCCTTTAGCCACATCTGGATGAGACCCCATATCTTAGCAATCCCATATAGAAAACTCCCGACTAGTTGATTTTGTAACCTATACCTGATATACCTTAAGCTGTAACTCATAGTCCTGGAACAAGCATATTTTTCTGTCGCGAAGAGAATAATGCATTACCTTCCATGCCTAACTGAATATAGAAATTCATTTAAAGGATCTTCAGATTTTGTTTCCATTTGTTTCTAGAAAGCACCTTTTGCAACAATACTGTATGTTCTTAATGGAATGGATTATGATGATAGTCTAAAAAATGGATTATGATGGGTTCATTTGGTTTCATTACCTGGGATGTTTGGTTGCTTAATTGCTGATAGACTTGTCTTAAAAAACACTGCCATGGAATTATCATATAATTTTTTGTTGCATAATGGTAGTGATACAGTGTGACCCTATCTAGATCTATTCTTTGATGGTAATGTTTACCCTGGAAAAGAAGTGTCTTGCCAAGCTATTTGTCTTCAGAAAATGATGCCTGCATGTTTACATGTTCTTCCTTGCAGCTTGGGATTGACACTGTTCCAGTGCTTGTTGGACCAGTCTCATACTTGCTGCTCTCTAAGGCAGCGAAGGGTGTGGAGAAATCATTCTATCTTCTTTCACTTCTTGATAGCATTCTTCCCATCTACAAGTAAGCATCGGCCATTGAAATTTGTTCACAATGCAAAAATTGTTCAACGTATATCACAAAAATTGTTCAACGTACATAAAAGAATTGTTCATTGTGTTAAAAAAATTTAGTGTATATCAAATATATATATATATATATATATATATATATATATATATATATATATATATATGTTCTGCGTATATAAAATGTATTCAATGTGTATTTTTACTATTGTTCATCGTACATCAAAAACTATTAAATGTATATTTAAAAATATTAAATGGTTAAAATTTCGATTTTTCTTTTATCTACTTTTTTTATCCACCTCTGTATCCAGTACTTAAGAGGGTATTTGTTTCCAGGGACTTATTGGTTTAGGGACTCCTAAGTCCTATCTAAATCAAACAGGAGGGACTTATAGGGACTTAAAGTGGGCATTTGGGACTTATGAAATAAGACTCTCATGGAGAGACTTGTAGGGACTTATAGTTGTAATATGGTCTTCTAGTCCATGTTAAGTTCCAGGAATCAAATAGGTAGAGACTTTTTAGGACTTGAGACTTATAAGTTGGGACTAAAAAAAGCCATAGGACTTATGAACCAAACAGGGCCTAAATACGCGCGCGGCCTACAAGCCACCAAAACTAGCTAGCTTCTTCAAGAATGCGTTCTTTTTTCTGGATTTTAGTAGTGACTGGATATGAACGCCACCGAATGGGCTGGCCCATTAAGACCGCGCCTTGCGTGAAAGCACGTCAGATAGGGACTCCTAGCGTAGCCCTCTCCCGGACCTTTTTCCCGATGGGCCGGTCCAGCTGGGCCCAAGAGAAGGCTGGCTGAACGGACGATATCGCTGTCTCGCAGGCATCTTAAAGATGCTTCATATACATAAGGAGGCAAACCCTAGTTTTGCCAGAACCCCGGATCTCACTCCCACCCCTCCCTTCCACCCCTCCACCGCCGCAGCAGCCGATGAAGACGACCATGAAGAGGAAGAGGCGGAGGGAGGTCCCCTCGGCCGGCCGAGGGAAACAGGCCAGACATACCCCCCCAGTCCATCAAGTGGCGGTGGTGGCGGTCGTGCGCCTAGCGGTGCTGGTGGTGGCGGTCGTGCGCCTGGTGGTGGTGCTGGTGGTGGCGGTCGTGCGCCTGGCGGTGGTGCTGGTGGTGGCGGTCATGCGCCTGGGCGTGGTGCTGGTGGTGGCGGTCGCGGCGCGCGTCTACCGGATCGGGCGCCGGCGAGGTTCAAGAGGAATCAGCCTCTACGGTCGCACCCCCGCCTTCCTGCGCCTGGCCTTGGTGCTGGTGGTGGCGGTCGCGGCGCGCGTCTATCGGATCCGGGCGTCGGCGAGGTTCAAGAGGAATCAGCCTCTACGGTCGCACCCTGCGCGAAAGCATGTCAGATATGGGACTCCCAGCGTAGCCCTCTCTCGGACCTTTTTCCCGATGGGCTAGTCCAGCTGGGCCCAAGAGAAGGCTGGCTGAACGGATGATATCGTTGTCTCGCACGCATCTTAAAGATGCTTCATATATACTCCCTCCGTCCGAAAATACCTGTCATTAAAATGGACAAAAAAAGGATGTATCTACAACTAAAATATATCTAGAGACATTCCCTTTTATTCATTTTAATGACAAGTATTTCTGGACGGAGGGAGTATAAGGAGGCAAACCCTAGTTTTGCCAGAACCCCGGATCTCACTCCCACCCTTCCGTCGCCCAACCACCCCTCCCTTCCACCCCTCCGCCGCCACAGCAGCCGATGAAGACGACCAGGAAGAGGAAGAGGCGGAGGGAGGTCCACTCGGCCGACCGAGGGAAATAGGCCAGACATACCCCCCCCAGTCCATCAAGTGGTGGTGGTGATGGTCGTGCGCCTGGCGGTGGTGGTGGTTGTGACGGTCGTGCGCCTGGCGGCGGTGATGGTGGTGGCGGTCGTGCGCCTGGCGGTGGTGCTGGTGGTGGCGGTCGTGCGCCTGGCCGTGGTGCTGGTAGTGGCGGTCGCGGCGCGCGTCTACCGGATCCGGGCGTCGGCGAGGTTCAAGAGGAATCAGCCTCTACGGTCGCACCCCCGCCTTCCTTCCTCGTGCCTGGTAACATAACCCCCTCTCTCTCTCTCTTCACTCCGTCGACTGATCCGTGTG
>LR738712.1:722008226-722021185 GCA_902687465.1 Secale cereale | reverse complement strand
GGGGGGGGGGGATCTCGGCGGAAAGGAGATATGGTTGATGGCCAAGGAGTGCCTAGTGAAGTCAACATCCTCACACGGATTAGTCGACGGAGTGAATAGAGAGAGAAGGTTGTGTTGCCAGGCACGGGGAAGGAAGGCGGGGGTGCGACCGTAGAGGCTGATTCCTCTTGAACCTCGTCGGCGCCCGGATTCGGTAGACGCGCGCCGCGACCGCCACCACCAGCACCACGGCCAGACGCACGACCACTAGCACCACCGCCAGGCGCACGACCGCCACCACCATCACCACCGCCAGGCGCATGACCGCCACCACCGCCACTTGATGGACTGGGGGGGTATGTCTGGCATGCTTCCCTCGGTCGGTCGAGGGGACCTCCCTCCGCCTCTTCCTCTTCCTGGTCGTCTTCATCGGCTGCGGCGGCGGAGGGGTGGAAGGGACGGATGGTCGGGCGGCGGAGGGGTGGAAGGGAGGGGTGGTCGGGCGGCAGAGGGGTGGGAGTGAGATCCGGGGTTCTGGCAAAACTAGGGTTTACCTCCTTATATATATGAAGCATCTTTAAGATGCGTGCGAGACAGCAATATCGTCCGTTCAGCCAGCCTTCTCTTGGGCCCAGCTGGACCGGCCCATCGGGAAAAAGGACCGGGAGAGGGCTGAAGGAAATATGCCATGCCCTAGAGGCAATAATAAAGATGGTATTTGTATTTCCTTATATCATGATAAATGTCTTTTATTCATGCTAGAATTGTATTAACCGGAAACTTAGTACATGTGTGAATACATAGACAAAATACTATGTCCCTAGTATGCCTCTACTAGACTAGCTCATTGATCAAAGATGGCTATGTTTCCTAGCCATAGACATGAGTTGTCATTTGATCAACGAGATCACATCATTGGGATAATGATGTGATGGACTAGACCCATCCGTTAGCTTAGCACTATGATCGTTTAGTTTTACTGCTATTGCTTTCTTCATGACTTATACATGTTCCTATGACTGAGATTATGCAACTCCCGAATACCGTAGGAACACCTTTTGTGCTATCAAATGTCACAACGTAACTGGGTGATCATAAAGATGCTCTACAGGTGTCTCTGAAAGTGTTCGTGGTGTTGGCATAGATCAAGACTAGGATTTGTCACTTCGAGTGTCGGAGAGGTATCTCTGGGCCCTCTCGGTAATGCACATCATAATAAGCCTTGCAAGCAAATGACTAATGAGTTAGTCATGAGATGATGTATTACGGAACGAGTAAAGAGACTTGCCGGTAACGAGATTGAACTAGGTATAGAGATACCGACGATCGAATCTCGGACAAATAACATACCGATGACAAAAGGAACAACGTATGTTGTTATGCGGTTTAACCGATAAAGATCTTCGTATAATATGTAGGATCCAATATGAGCATCCAGGTTCCGCTATTGGTTATTGACCGGAGATGAGTCTCGGTCATGTCTACATAGTTCTCGAACCCGTAGGGTCCGCACGCTTAACGTTTGATGACGATCGGTATTATGAGTTTATGAGTTTTGATGTACCGAAGGTAGTTCGGAGTCCCGAATGAGATCACGGACATGATGAGGAGTCTCGGAATGTCCGAGACATAAAGATTGATATATTGGACGACTATATTCGGACACCGGAAGTGTTCCGTAAAGTTTCGGAATTAACCGGAACCCCCTGGGGAAGCTATGGGCCTTAATGGGCCGTAAGAGAAAGAGGGAAGGAGGGCCAGGGCTGGGCCGCGCGCCCCCACCCCTTGGTCCGAATTGGACAAGAAAGGAGGGGGCCGGCGCCCCTTTCCTTCTCCTTCTCCCTTTCCTTCCTTTCCCCTACTTCCTTTTGGTAGTGATTGCAATCCTATTCCTAGTAGGATTGCTCCTCCTTGGCGCGCCAATAGGGGCCGACCGGCCTCCCCCTTGCTCCTTTATATACGGGGGCAGGGGGCACCCAAAGACACATAAGTTGAATTGTTTTAGCCGTGTGTGGTGCCCCCCTCCACAGAAACACACCTCGGTCATACTGTCGCAGTGCTTAGGCGAAGCCCTACGACGGTAACTTCATCATATCTGTCACCACGTCGTCGTGCTGACGAAACTCTCCCGTGAAGCTCAACTGGATCAACAGCTCGTGGGACGTCATCAAGCTGAACGTGTGCTGAACGCGGAGGTGCCGTACGTTCGGTGCTTGATCGGTTGGATCGCGAAGAAGTTTGACTACATCAACCGCGTCACTTGACGCTTCCGCTCCCAGTCTACGAGGGTACGTAGACACACTCTCCCTCTCGTTGCTATGCATCTGTTAGATAGATCTTGCGTGATCGTAGGAAAATTTTAAAATACTATATTCCTCAACAGTGGTATCAGAGCCAGGTCTATGCTTAGATGATATGCACGAGTAGAACACAATGAGTTGTGGGCGATGCTAGTCATACTGCTTATCAGCATGTCATACTTTGCTTCGGTGGTATTGTGAGATGAAGCGGCCCGGACAGACATTACGCGTACGTTTACGCAAGACTGGTTTCACCGTTATGAGCACTCGTTGCTTAAAGGTGACTGGCGGGTGTTTGTCTCTCTCACTTTAGCTGAATCAAGTGTGGCTACGTCCGGTCCTTGTGAAGGTTAAAACAGCACATACTTGACGAAACATCGTTGTGGTTTTTGTATGCGTAGGTAAGAACGGTTCTTGCTAAGCCCGTAGCAGCCACGTAAAACTTGCAACAACAAAGTAGAGGATGTCTAACTTGTTTTTGCAGGGCATGTTGTGATGTGATATGGTCAAGACATGATGGGTTGTACGGTTTTGTATGAGATGATCATGTTTTGTAAAGTTATCGGCAACTGGCATGAGCCATATGGTTGTCGCTTTATTGTATGAAATGCAATCGCCATGTAATTGCTTTACTTTATCACTAAGCGGTAGCGATAGTCGTGGAAGCAATAGTTGGCGAGACGACAACGATGCTACGATGGAGATCAAGGTGTCGCACCGGTGACGAAGGTGATCATGACGGTGCTTTGGAGATGGAGATCAAAAGCACAAGATGATGATTGCAATATCATGTCACATATTTTGATTGCATGTGATGTTTATCTTATTATGCTTTATATTTTGCTTAGTACGACGGTAGCATTATAAGATGATCCCTTACAGAAATTTCAAGGTATAAGTGTTCTTCCTGAGTATGTACCGTTGCGAAAGTTTGTCGTGCCGAGACACCACATGATGATCGGGTGTGATAAGCTCTACATTCAAATACAACGGGTGTAAGCCAGTTTTGCGCACGCAAAATACTCGGGTTAAACTTGACGAACCTAGCATATGCAGATATGGCCTCGAAATACTGGAGACCGAAAGGTCGAGCGTGCATCATATAGTAGATATGATCAACATAAGATGTTCACCATTGAAACTATTTCATCTCACGTGATGATGACATGGTTTTAGTTGATTTGGATCACATGATCATTTAGATGACCGGAGAGATGTCTATCTAAGTGGGAGTTTTTTAAGTAATATGATTAATTGAACTTTAATTTATTGTCAGGACCCCGATTAAGTCACACCGATCTAGCTTACACATCATATCATTTTGCGGCCTCACGCACGGTAGGAAAAAGTTCAAAACAAACCTTCAACTTATAGACAAAAGCTAAATCAAACCCTAAACTTGCAATCCCGGAAATTAGCACACCAAAGTCTTTGATCCCGGTCTATATTAAACCTTGAGGGTGTTTAATTGGTATTCGCTGATGTGGCAAGGAACATTGACGGGCTGGATGGAGATTAGGATGAATTGGGCTGGCCCATTAACACAGTCGCTTGCACGCTCGCTCTGTTTTATTATTATTTTCTTTGTTTTTCCATTTTTGTAATGATAACAACTTCCTGTAGATTGTCGTCATGAAATAAACATTTTTTTTACAAACCCGCTTGTGTTCTACCAGCCAACCACAACTCAAGTAACGAACAGCTGCTCTAATTTTCATGCCGAAACATTGGACGCCATATTATATGGGAAGGGAGGATTATTAGGTGCGACAAAAATTAGAAGCGGTCACAAAAAAAGGAGCTTGACAGACGTTGCACTCACAGAGGCCTCACCTAAACAATCGGCCAGAAGGCTGCTAATGAATATATTTAGCGCGTACCTGTATATAAGAACAGTAATGAGGGTTCATATATAAACACCGTTTTGGAAAAAATAGAAACATTTCATTAAAAACTGTAAATAAATTTGAAATACCGAATATTTTTTTAAAACCCAAATCATTTACGAAATTCCAAAACCATAATTTTGAAAAATGTGACACGAAAACATTTTGCCAAATGCACATATTACATTTTCTTAATGACAATAAACAATTTATAAAACTATACAAATATTTTTTTAAAATTCTTCAGTTTTTACAATTTGTTCCCATTTTTCAAAAAATGTTTATGTTTCAAATAGTGTTCACTTAAAACTGATTCTGTTCTCAAAAATTGATCGTTTTTTATATAGTATTCAGAATTTTATAAAGTGTTTGCATTTTTAAAAAATCAGAGATTTAAAAATTGTTCGGGCCTGCACATTTTTAATATTTGTTTGCCCTTAAAGAATCTATCAAAGATCGAAGCTGTTATGTGTGGATTAACAGTTCGGGCCTCTCAGTACAGCAAGGACAGCTAATGCTTCTAGTGGCTAGCTGAGTAGCTGGAGGAGTTAAGCAGCGGCAGACCGTAAGTTCGATTCCTGCAGATATTTTCTTACTTCGCGTGTTACAAGGAAGGAAAAGAAAACTCAGTTCCCGTCTGTTCCCGACCACTGTCAACCACCCCTTTCGGTATTTTCACTTTGTGTGTTACGAAAAAAATAAATTGTTTCCGTCTGTTGGGCCAGTCCAGTCCTCACTAGAGGCAACAATCCTGGGATTCACATGCCATATAGGCAATCCTTGTTTGGAAACGCTTTCAAGGTTTAATATAGACCGGGATCAAAGACTTTGGTGTGCTAATTTCCGGGATTGCAAATTCAGGGTTTGATTTAGCTTTTGTCTATAAGTTGAAGGTTTGTTTTAGACTTTTTCCCGCACGGTATCCCCACGGGTGCCACCTTACCTGCCTCGGGACCGTTTGCGCATTTTAACATACGTATATGATAGTGTCGCTAGCATTCATATGACAGAGAACCCGGGCCGACATCATTGAAGGCGCGCGTTGCTGCGCCCATCTGTTTTGACAATGAAATGTGCGTGTGCGTGTGCGTGCGTGTGTGTGGCATTTGGACATTAACTTTACTCGTAGCTCATAGAATAAACAGAATTTTAATTAAACCAAGCTACAAAACATGAATATTAAATTTGCATAAACTTACCCATAATTTGGTCGTAAAAATGGAGAATTTAATGGTTTTAAAATAAATAAATAAGCAAATGAAAAGAGACATGTGATGCACTCAGGCAAACTGTGTTTTAACTTTACATTTTGTTTTTGCCACAACATTACAGAAAGGCATGAAATTGAAAAAAAGTGCCTTTTTCAAAGGGGTCCAGATTATGTCTAATAGCATAACGACCGCAACATCTGTATAGCTAAAATTGATATTATATGCAGTACCATTAATAGATGGAGCTCAGGGAAAGGCAAGCATGATCAACACCCTCAAAAAAATTCCCATTGAGCAAAAACAATCTAGTTTTCAGAGTATGGCATCTGTTTCTCCTGCAAATTAAGGCCACAAGGAGTAACACATGACTGTATGACCAATTATCAAGCCCTGATGCCTTGCATAGCCACATCCTCATCAAAACACGGTGTGATGCTAGTATATTAAATTGACAACATATGCTACCTTTATAAAATATATCCAAGTGCCTTGTTGTAATTGATCACAGATAACCCAGACAAAATGGATAATATACAGGTGTAAGCGATCATGGAGCTTTGGCAGCCAAGAAATATTTCAGTGCCCTGCAATCAGCTCCTTTCTCCCTCTTTGCAGAAACAGCGAGTGAGAAATTTTGGAATATATATTGAGACTAAGGGAGTGGTACCTGTTGGGCGGAAGCACGACGTCCGTATGGACGATTACTCACCTAGGGACCCAGGTTCCACCAGCGGATCTGCCACTCAAGCTGAAGGTCAGGGTATGGGGACACGCTCGTTGCCATGGCGCTGGTCTAGGTCGCTAGGAAGTGCAAAGGAAAAAGTTAAAACTCTTGAATTTTGTGCACTGAAAATTAATATACATACATACAACACAGAGTTAAAGTTCAGAACTGATTGAAAAAGACGTAACCAAAATTGTGTAGTTGAACAGTTTATGAAATCTCTAGAAGTTGATTCTTTCAGCCATATCACAATACCTGTTGGTAGGAAAGTAGTGTTAAACTATATCCGCTATATGTTAAAAAAAATACGTGTTTAGTTGAAGCATCAACCTAATATTGAAAGACCCTTTTCATCTAGATAAACCTGCAACTGCAAGTATACATCTGACCAAAAAGAATCGGGAAGATTTTGGAAGAAAAAAAGATCTAAGAAGCACCTTTGTGGAGATGAGATTAAACATTCATTGCAGTAGTATTGCCAGAGCTGTACTACCTGGAAGTATATATCGGACTATTTACCCATCTCTCATGAAAAAATGTTATTGAATTAACAAATCGCTTAACAATGTGACGATAAGAACAAAGTACAGATGTATTCCGGCAAACACACTTCACTTTCATCCTATAGTCAGCATAGAAAAGTACTTCCAAGTGAAACTCACATCAGGGAGGAGGCATGCCGATCTTAGGCACCCGGCGTTGGACGACATGGTTGATGTTGGCGGATCTCAGGACTGGTGGAAGGAGAGGCCCAGCCTGGCCGCTGCGGCCGACGATGGCGAGTTGGGATCTGACCTGAAGGGGCCGCCGGTGGTGCGCGAGCGGTGTGCCGCCACCGGGGATGGATGGGCGGATGAGGGAAGAGAGAGGTCGACGAGGATACGAGTGATGCTAGGTGCCCCCGGTCAATCCCAGCAAGTGCCTGCAACTCCGGTCGATTGAATCGCGTGCCTCACATCGCCTTGGCTCCATGCCTCGATCCCTCTTCTCCTCTGTATCCGCATCGCCTTGGGAGCATTATATATGACTACTACTGATCATAGGAAACGATTGCGACATTACCAGGCATGAATATGCCATAATTCAAGCTTCAAGTGAGAGCAAAGCCGTTTCAGAGCAGATGAGGCGCCTCACATTATCGCCCTCGTCCCCACTTTCTTCAACCGCATCGTGTGCCTCCCCGCTTCAGATTTGTACTACATCGGCTGGACCTGGATCCTACTCCTCCGGTCGATCCCGGCGCACAGATGACTTGCCTCGATCCCATCCGCACCTCTGGTAGACCGAATCGACTGAACCTGCCGCTCAAATCCGTACTGGATGGATTAGCACCTCTATGTGCCTCGAATCGATGGATTCGGCGCAGTCACAGAGTCACTCCTGCTGCGGCGATCGCTCCAGTCGCGTCTCGAGTCGGGACCTTTATCTTCGACGCAACCGAATCGGGGATGGATTGGAGGACGCGCTTGCAAGCCCAACAGTGAAAATCCTTTTGCGCTCGAATGGGCCTGCCGGCTGTCATGTGGCCCAGTGCACCAGAGGCCTTTGTTTCGGCCTCTGGAGCAACAGCCCCCAGGACTGCCGGCCCAGATTAAACGAAGTGCGGGACAAAATGCGTTACAGACGAGATCCGACGGCCTGAAACACTCAGATCGCAAGAATGGACGGTCTAAAAGGCAAATCGCTGTGAGAGCTCGCTTTAGGTGCGGTTATGATGGCGCGCGTTGCTGCGCCCATCCATTTTTTCAATATGATGCTAGGAATTTTCTTATGTATATACATACATGAACATGGAAGTTGAATGTGTAAAAGCAAAATTTGAACAGGTAGAATTACAATGCCTTTGCTTTTTGAAGGATGCCACAACTTCCTCGTAGTGCGACTTATTCCATCCGTAAACAAATATAAGAGTGTTTAGGTCACTATCTAAATGCTCTTATATTTCTTTACAGAGGAAATACATCCTAAGAGCACAAAGCAAAGCATACTCGATCATAGCAATTAATCACAATTATGTGGCAACGATGATACTTTACTCGACCACAAGGTAATCTCATTCTTTAAAATCAAGTGCTCACAAGATCCCTGCAAGAAGGTGCTTGGTGAAACTCATGTTCATCTTTCTGATGCTCATTTAACACGACATCAATCATGAGACCTTTTTAGCATATCGAGCTGTGATGTTTTCACTGCTAATTTGTTAAGCTATTTGTGATGAACGTTTATTTCTCACAACTGCTGGACAATAATAATTACAAATTTGATTACATATCTTACTTTATAAATTTGTATAGAATAAAGAGCTAAAAGGATTCAGGCAATTGGAATTAGGTTGGTTAGAAATAAAAAAAATCCAAGATATAGGAAAGGCTGAACTGGGCTAAAACAGATAAAACAAAAAACACAAAAGACTGCATATTTTCACATCACATTAACATTAAAATATTTGGTGTACAAATAATATCACCATTCAAGAAACAGGACAACAGCGAATCAACCTGTGGTTGAGTTGGTTAGGTGGACAGTGGTATCCCCAGCCCACCAGGGTTCAAATCCTGGTGCTCGCATATATCCTGGATTTATTTCAGGATTTCCGGCGACATGCTTTCAGTGGGAGGAGACGTTCCCGTCGAATACGAGGCGCCTACGGTGACTTCGTAAAATCTCAAGATGATATGCCGGGTGTGCGTGTGTGCGTTCATAGGGTTGAGTGTATGCACGTATGTATGAGCGCTTGCGTCTGTACTATGTTCAAAAAAAAAAAAAAACAGGACAACAAATCTCCTAATGTCGTCACTATATAAGGCACATCTTTCTTTGAAGCATTAATCTTTTGTGAATACCATTTCATTTTTAGATCAAAATTTTAATTGTAGTACAGAACACATCTTTTGCTCAGCGACATTGGTATGACCATGAGTCCAGACTACCGAAACCAATATCCGAATTGTTCTGTTACAAATGCGTTGGTGAATGCCTGCACAATTTAATCAAATCAAGGTACTAAAACTGAAACACACACTCACACAGAGAAGCTTTCCTGCAAACAAACCAAAGGAAACCTATTATATGCTCCAACCACATAGCAGCATCTTGAAGAGATACTACCCCATTTCCAAAATTACTGTAGTTGTTTTAACTAAAATGATGACAATAATTTTGAGATGGAGAGAGTAGCAATCAGAGTTAAGATCTCGTAATAGCATGGTGTGAAACATACACATAAGGAATAACATCAAATCTAACTAACTAATCACATGCACACATGGATGGATCTTGAAGTAGGACACTTATAAGTACTAACCTGGTCGATGGCCAGTAATTCCCCAAATCAATCAACCAGAACCAGACTCCAACACCATAGATCAGGTCGGTAAATTCTTTCGAACATGTAAAAAGGGGAAATTATGTTGTATAATAAATTTTCCAATATAAATACCATTAACATGTGCTTTACTCTGTGGGTTTTCTGTTCGCTTATTTTGAGCACTGGGCTTATACTTCAGATCTGAAGAAGATTTGAAATTTGAAAATCACTCACTACAAGCAATCAAATGAGATTTAAGAAAAAGAACATCATACCTTCACCCTTTGCATTCCTAGAAAGTAAGACAATAGCCCATACAGACAGACTTAAACATATAAGAATGAAAAGGAATTGATATGTGTAAAGCAAATACCTTCAGGGAGAAGACTATGATCTGCACCTTTCACCGTTGTTTATTTAGAATAAGAAAAGCTGAAAAGAACACGGTTACTCTAAGTCAACTCCACAGTCCGCACTTTGTGAAAGAATAGTACTACTTTCGGGTAAGAAATCATCAAAGGTGGAAGCAGTGCCTCACCTTCCAATGCAGTAGAATCAGCCAACCACGTAGAACCGAGGTTCAATGGATCGATCCAGAGTGCAAAGAACTGGATGCAGAATTGAGGAGAAAGTGGAGGTAGCATGGAGGGGATGCTGGCAGGAGAGGAAGCGGAAGAGGAATTAGCATGGCTGCCGGATAATGTTTTGCGGAAGTAAAAACGGGAATGGGAAAGAAGGTGTTGGATCATGGAGATTATATGTACGCACGAGTAAAAAGGAGGAATATGAATCGTGAGGGTAATTGACATGCAAATATCAGCCGCGTCGATTGCCGTTAATGGCGTCTTGCAATCGTGATTTAATTCCTGAATCGCCCGGGTCGAATCGACAGCTTACGGTTCGCTAGCCCGGTCGCGAGCTTGAAGGGGCGCAGAGCAGTTTCGAGCGTGTGTAAGAATGCCATGATTGCGAGCTTGAAGGAGAGGATAGAAGTTACCAGTACACGGGGCGTCTGTGATTTAATCCCGCTCCTCTGATCGGTGGGATCGACCGGATGTACTCGGCTCCTGCATCCCGCTCCTCCGGTCGCTCGGATCAGCTCGAACCCAGCCCGGACCTCAGGTGGACGGAGGCACACCGGAACCAGCCGCCCTTCTCTGCGGCTCGATTTCGGAGGGGGGTCGACGCGGTGCCGTCGCCCTCAGCCTGGATCGGGACCGGGACTCCCTCAACCTCGATCTCGACTTGTTTAGGTTTCATTTTTTTCTTCTTGAGCGTGTGTGTTCGCGACTAAACGGAGCCGATGGGTTCGCTCGTGGGCCTCCCTGGGCTGCCGGCTCACCGAAGGCCCGATGCACCACATGCGTCCGATTCGGCCTGTGGAGCAGCAGCCCACAGGACAGCCAGGCCTAGTTAACACAGATCGCGGAAAAGAACGACCCAGCCACGAAATCTGACGGTCAGAAAGTCCCAGATCGGGAAAACGGACGACCGAAAACCCAAATCGCTGTGAGGGCTTGGTTTAGGTGCGGTTATACTGTCCTTAATATATAAAAGCGGAGGAACCCTTTTTCGAAAGAAGAGGGGTTTCATCTGATTCATCTCAAATAAATGAAGCCCCGGCGCCATCTTCAACACTTACAAGCTAACAGAGAGGACATCTTCATCAGTAAGCAGGTGTGATTGTTTCAATTCTCTCACTCGTTGTGGTTCAATTCTTAGGCTAGATGATCATGAGCACTCCAAAAGTCATGACACGTTGCATTTTCTCGAGTGTCACACCGGCAATCCCGTCCCGTGTGTGTTAACCAAATGAAAGAAGGGGTTATGACCGTGAGCTATCTAATTTCAGATCTCGTGACTTGTTGGTGCTCTGTTGACTCCTGAGATTGACTGCTGACTAGAATGCCCATCTAACGTCCATGACAGTCGTTGCTTCTCCCTGCAAAATCAGCGCACTTGTGAGGGCCACCGAGACGGAGGATCACGCAGAGCGTCGACTCCTTCGTCACCTTGTACTCCGCTAAGCTGCGGCCGTCCTCCAGCTGCTTCCCGGCGTAGACGACGCGCTGCCGGTCGAGTGGGACGCCCTCCTTCTGACGGACCTTCTCCATGACGCTCCCGACGGTGTCCGATCCCTCGACCATGAGGCTAAGGGTCTTGCCGCTCGGCACCTTCACGAAGATCTCCATCAGCTCGCGGCGGACGGCGAGGTGCAGGCGGCAGCTGGAGGACCCCGCCTTCTTCCCGGCGGCGCCGACGCCGTAGGACGCCAGGGTGCGCCCGTCCTCTAGCACCTTCCCGTCGATGACCAGGCGCTGCCGGGGCGGGGGCACGCCCAGCTCGCGGTGGATGTTATTCTTGACGTGGCCGACGGTGTCCGTGGTCCGGACGTCCAGCGCCAGGACCTTGCCGGCCATCGTCAGGACGGAGATCTGGACACGACGGCTCATGGCGACGGCGTTACCCATGGATATATGGCTCGGTCGACCGGAGGGACGCGCGCCGGCCGACGACGAGTCGATGATCTGGATCGGTACGTGGAGCTGGCTGTCGTCGGGAGATTTCCGTGAGGCCGATGGATGTACGTATCACGATTTACCATCCGTCACAGAGGCAGATCAAGGCGAAACCGCCGAGCGTACCCTACCACATGCAGTGCGGCTTGATCGGGCTGACGTGTTGTAGTACGACATGAAAATTGATGTCACCACGTGAGTGTGTTTCTGATTGTCCTTTTCCTTTCTTGGCAAACTTGAGTTCTCCCGAAGGAGGACACATATACTTATCTTTTTCCTTCTCTGAAATTTAAGGAAATCTGGTCCCTAGGTCCTGCATCTTCTTCAAGCCTATGTGTGGCTATCTAGGTCATCCAGTCTAACAATACAATTTTGATGTGCCGCCCGATCTATTTCGTCCGCCCGCCTCAGTTTCTTTTCACATGGACGAAAATCCCGGCCCAATGTGGCGACACAAACGAACGTATGGTTCGTTTTGCTGTTCACTTTGGCTCATTTCCAGCCCAAATTTGATCTGGACTTGCGTCCGCACGGATACGCTGCGGACACCAACGGAGTCCTCCACTGGCTTGCCTGTAGGTGGCACACAGGCCACCCGCACACCATTGAGTTCGACCGATCCGGCCTCTTCGTCCTTGTCGCCCCCACCCAACTTCCGGCCTCTTCGCCACCCCGGACGTTCCTCACCCACCTAGCTGCCACCGTCACCAACCCATCCACCGCCAGCGTTGTTTCCACACTTGTTGTCGAAGGTGTAGCTCGAAGCCCGCACCTAGGACGGTTCAAGACTAGGCTATCCTCGGGAACTCTTCGAGACGACGATCAAGGAGCAGCAAGCGACAAAGTAGAAGAGCACCCCCGACCATCGGCGCGAAGAAATTTCCATTGATGCAGTAGAGAGCTCACACGACCCAAGACGAGCTTTAGACTTTCCCAAGCCCTTACCCGAAAGATAAAATCATTTCGTATGGTCCATAAGCTCTGAGTCCACAAAGATATATCAGTTGAAACAACATTGGTCACGTTTTTTTTT
>LR738712.1:721988979-722008106 GCA_902687465.1 Secale cereale | reverse complement strand
GGGAGTTCCCCACCTGAATATATTTCTCAATTTTGCAATCCATCGTCTTGGGTCACAAGATTATTTTTTACACGTTTCCAACGTTTCGATAGGTCATCAAGGAATTTGAACAGTAATTCCATTAAATCGGCAATTATCTCCCAAAAATGAGAAGAGACAACATAATCAAAATACTAATATTGAACACATTCATCCTCAAGACAGAAAACACAAGCCAGATCATCGATATGGCTACGTTTTAGACATGTTATCTCGAGTTAGAACTTATTATTGACGACCAACCAAAAGAAAACATAAAAAATTAAAGGAGTTTTGATTTTCAAAATACAGTCAGATAATGTGGGATTTCACCAAAACTAATCGTATTATAAAAAGGTATTAACAGGGTAAGTTTCAGAAGAAGATTCAGGCCGCCAAACAGGACAATCTTTTTCAGAAGAAGTTCTAACCCATCAATCAACACAAGAAGTTTGTTTTGAGTCGATTTCGGGAGCGAGAGACCAAATGAATCCAACTGTCCTCTTTGCATCAGATGAAGTGCTATATATAGCACTGGAACAGGCATTTACAGGAGGTGTCGGTTCGGACAGAACCAACGCAAGGATTGAAGAAAAGCAACCGCCAAAAGCAGGGATTAAACCCTTAATTACTTTGTTAATTAATCTTAACACTCCCCCCTAATCCATGCTTGTCCAGGTAGCATCATCATCTTGAAAGAGTCTCCTCCAAAAACCCAGTGGGAAAAATGTGAGGATAAAAGTATTTGATATGTTGCTAAAACTCCTGCAAACCCAGTGGGAAAAATAAGGAGAAAATGATGCAACATATAATGGTTATTGTCTCTTTTAACTCAATACGAGAAACCCATAGAGTTCCGAGAACAATAAATATGTCGTATATACTTTCCCAAAAACTCCGATGAGGAAAACAGAAAGTATGACATATGATCTCATGTTGATATTACCTCATTAAAAACCTTTATGAGAACCTGTAAAGTAAACTCATGAAGGGAAAAGAGTATAATATGATGCATTGAACAGGAACAATTCAGGAAGATACTCCCCCTGATTCTTGCAAAATTCGAAGCCGTCATCTACCAATTCCATTAACACATTCATAGAAGTTGGTAGAGACCCGATGAACAAATCAGATGCATGATTTGACTTGCAAGATATGCAATATAGTGATATTGCTTATTATGTAACCTGTTTGCATCCGGGCAACACAAGAAATATTATCGTTGAGATAATGGTTGGTGGATGTAGTCATGAGGTCTGTTTCGAAGACTCTCCATGAGAGGACTACCACACCTAGTAGGAATACTAAAATTTGTCCACGATCTGACATAGTGGGGATCTGATCGATGTATCCAATGATATTGGTGTTCAGATTTCTCCGAAACTGAAAAACCAGGACAAGATGTTTCATGCCTTGGAGATATCGAAAGATATTCTTGAGTACCAACCAATTGTGTTTGGTCGATCCAATGGCATATGGAACGTTGAGTCCCAATATCTCATTTCCATCATCTCTTGGTCTATGTAGATATTTCTCTACGTCTAGAGAATGAACTACCATGAGAGTTATGGATGGATAAGATTTGTCCACAATGAATTTCTCCAATATATCATGGATATAGACAACATAGTATACCATAATGCATGAATGAAGGTGCTCAAGTTGTAGTAACGAGCGGTGTTTTGGTTTAGCCAAATCCTTCATTTAAACTCCGTCATTAGATGATTACATGTGTCGTCATTGCAGACACACAAACATGGATAATTATCATTGTAGGAGTAATCCTTGTGAATAAGGAACTCACTATGTCGATTGTACCAAATGTACCGACAACAATAAGCCATATGGTGACTTATTGATTTTACACAATGTATGTTGCGTATTGCATTTAGATTCAGAAGTGAGATTCCATCGGGAATCAATCATATATGTCTGAATCTAGTGATCCACATGGATATGTAATCACTACATCTATCAACTGCAGAGATAGATGATTTTGAACTGCCAATGATATAAGTAATCGGAAAGAGATTCCACCTCGGGAGAATAGTTGGGTATCTGCGTGAACCCTTGTGCTACAATACTTGCTCTTTGTTTCACCACCTCGCTGTTCTCAATTCTGTTTCCAGAAGAAAACTGGTGTAGGTATTGCTTATGAATACCTTCCCATTATTGAGCAAGATCATTTCTACCTAGATTATACCCTTTGCTTGAGTTCAGTCCGAGTGTTGTTCACACTTTGCCATGGCCATGGTCTTTGGATCTGAATCATTTGAAAGGTTTTTGCAATCTAGTTGAGAAATGTATGTTGACAATTGTAGACTTCCGGTTATATGATTCTCCAGAATCTATATATCAATATATAGTTGATGGAAATATCGTTACCCATGGTGACTGCTCGCGATTTCCCAATGCGATTGTGTCGGGTATTCCGATGTCCCGGTCATTGTGTGCACTATGACCTGGGTTGGTGGAGGTTTCACTTCCACTGGGTGTATACTACCCATTAGGTGTCTGTCAACGTAAAGTTGACATGCATTTACTGATTCAGAGGCCTTGATATCCTTGCTTGCAAGAAGCTGAATCCTGATGTACTATTGTCATAATTCTCCCCCTGTTGCTTTGAACGGGGAGAGTTGAGTGGTTTTATTTGGTACCTCCACTCCTTTCCGACATATTTTTGCAGGATTGTAGGATTGCATGACACCTTTATAGTCAGTAAATGAATCTGGCAGGTTATTTGCAATGTGTTGCAAATCTTCTGAACGCATGGTTCAGATCTTTGAGTACGTGGATTTGAGGCAGAAATGTGTTGAACATTCCACTAATTTCCTGGCATTCTTTATGGTACTTGAAATCTCCCCCTAATGCCTGGAAATGTTCCTCATTGAATCAGCATACTGGCCTTGAATAACTCCCCATGTGAGGGGCTTGAGGTATTGACGGTAATACAGTTATTCCTCACATAGATCCCAACTATATGTTGAGGGGCCAATGATGTATGCCGGGTGGTGATATCGGTATGCAACCGAAGTACTGCAGATGGGAAATACTTGATAGATTTCCACGTATCAAAGATAGAGGGGAATAATATATGCAGTTTGGTCTGAGTGTGTAAGACTACATGACTCCAACGTAAAGTTGGTAAGTTTCAATTCAAAGTAAAGATCATGCAATGAGCTCAATTCTTTGGATGGGATTCTACCAAAACCATTTTGAGTCTAGACATTAAGACAAATTGCTAAACTTCAATCCGAGAGCCATAGAGGAGGCACTCAAGGAGAATTCTGCAATGCTGTCCATCCGATTTGCTTGAAATCAATGTGAGGATAAAGCCAATGGTTTCGTGTGAATAAAGCACACACTTAAGACCATCATGTAGATATGTCTTTTAGAACCATGGAGTACCTGAATAGTCTAGTTAATGGATGGGAAGAGCCACTTACCTCAACTTGATGCATTCAAGGAGTCTAAGTGGTTCAGCATAGACTTTAAGGTGTGCGGGCCTTAAAATTAGCTTTCCTGTGTCACTTGTAGTGCACATAAAATCCAAATGTTGTTAGAATTTAGCATCATAATAATCATAAACCATTGGAATTGCTGATAGTTTCGGTTTCAACCCAATGTCAATGATGACCAAAATCTGGAATGCCAAATTTGTCATGCAAAAGACACTTTGGAAAACTATCTCGTACGCAACATGTGCTACGGGTTTTGTAGTATGTGTAGTACAATCATGATGATACAAAGAGAATGTGCTTGCCATATCTATTGCATGTGGTAAAGAGAAGATATTCCTCTTTGTTGTCATCATAAGTTTCACAATGGAAACTACTTTGACGGATACCTCTATAGTTTAGTAGGGTACGAGTTAAACCCGGAAGCAATAAAGCATCCTGACGTTACTCGAGTACCCACAGGGACAGTAAATATGACTTGAGTTGAGCCAACAAATACCTCATCGCGTTTAGCAATTTTAAAATATCTCCTTTCTTTCAAGGAGAGTGGAAACATTTCACTTCCCTGAGTATAGAGTTCGTGATGCATATGTCCACATGGCACAAATCATCTTTCATCAGATTGACCCCCGTAGAAATCTATATATAGACATGAACATTCTCAAGAAAATCACTGTCAGATATATATAGAATACATACAAATGAATTTGTACCAAAGTACTGATACAATATATTGTGATATACAATATATGATGACAACAATAATCATGTTCTTATTAGAACATCATAAATGGACATAAATAAATAGATCACTGAGGAGACTAAGGAACTAAATGTATAGTCTCCAAACACGTCGGTTGATGCATATTCAACCATCATGCTCTCCATGCTCATAGGGTTTCGTGACAACTTGATGGTGTCAGGTTGAGGGTTTGAAGTGAGTTTCAAACCATTACCCTTGAGGTCCTTTGCGTCCCGGTGGCGTGGCTTGGATTGCACGCGTTATCCCATGGGATGCAAGACTGATCTTGATGTCCATGACCCGCTTAAGTAAGTTGTGGCCATCGAGGGCAAGAGCCTCAAATTGTTAGCCATCTATTACTTATAGGGGCAAGCCAGAGATAATTAATTTACAAGAAGTAAATTAAAAATCATCATGGTTTTGTAATAAGAATGCAAAAAATTGACTCAAGTGTATAACTTGAAAGTGCTCAACCTCAATTGTGGGAACATAACACATTGAAGATCATACAGATCTCACAGTAATAAAGGTAGTTTGCTCATGGGCATTAGAACCAACTCATTACCTTGTGTTTTCCAAATATAATGAGGGAGATGTTATTGTCAAAAATGTTACAAGTTTATTGCGCGGGAGAAATTAATCTTGACCGCTGTGACATGTTCACGAAGAATGGCAATGTGGTAAACACATAGAACATATCATCTCCGGTGGAAAACCGGTGAATTATTTATATTACAGATTGTGTAATATAAATACATCTTAACAGTGCAAAAGTAATAGATTTCAAGAAGGTGGCTCGAAATCATTAGTGTGAATCTCAAATTGCTAAGGATGACATCTTGACGATAATCTCCAAAATGGAGTAGATCTCGCAGCACTAAGGAGTATAATCTGATGAAAGATACTCACTCGTAATGCATTATGTCACGACATAGTAAAATATGTAGGAGAGCACTTTGTAAAGCAATCGTAATGTCAAAATGACAAAATGTAAGCTTTAACTGTAGTGGTGATAATCTGCAAAGCAGTAGATCTACACACTACCTTGTGATCTCAATAAAGCAATTTTGAAGAAATCACTAAGAATTTTGCATCTGTATTTGCAAGAAATTGAAAATCTCAATTGCAAATATACGTATTAATCTCGACACGTGTTTAACATGGAGATAGATACATCATAGAAAAATTACGGAATACCTTGTACTGAACGGAGAAACAATACGGTAGAAGTACCGAATTTATGTTTGCAAGAGATTAAAAAAAAATCTCAATTGCAAATTGTGGATGTATAATTTCAACATATAGGACATGGAAATATATCACATCACACATATGTTCTGGAATACAAGGTACTCTACAGAAATGCAGTATTTAAGATAAATACTGGATATAACGGGGGCTTAAAAATATGAATACTAATAAGTATTATTGTTAATAAAACAAAGAAGAGAAGAAAAAAAAATGAACGACCCATGGCCATCTGGCCCACAGCCGAGCAGGGGGGGGGGGGCAGCCGGAGGTTGCCCCAGGCGCCTGGGCCTGGGCCTCCACGGCCTTTGGCCGGCCCAGGTGCTACCGCACCGCATCAGGGGGAAGGAGCGGTTACGGGTACGAATCCGCCCCGACCCGCACCGCTCGATCCCCTTCCCCAGATGCGCTCGCGAGGATCAGCAATACCAGCCGCCGGCGTTGTGAGCGAGCGCCAGTGCCTCCCCTCGCATCTCCGGTGATCCCTGGCTCGACGTCGACGGTGGGGGCCTGGCGCAGCGGAGTGCTACCGGGGCCGGGGCGTCGTCGGAGCCCATCTCCGGCCGAAGCGCAGACCCGCGCGGCTGCACATTCCCGCGGCCATCTCCGGCTGCGGCGGGGCGGTGGCTTCGGCGCGCTCCATCCCAGGTCCAAGGCGGACCGCGCGGCTCGGGCGGAGCGGACGGGCTGGCGCAGCCAGGTGCGACGACCTGGCGCTGCCGGCCACGGGCGGCCACGGCCTGGCGCTGCCGGCCACGGGCGGCCACGGCCTGGCGCTGCCGGCCACGGGCGGCCACGGCCTGGCGCTGCCAGCCACGGGCGGCCACGGCCTGGCGCTGCCGGCCACGGCGCGAGGCAGGCCATCGGAGGTGGAGGGGTTGGAGGCGGAGACTCGGGGGGGGCGGAGCAGGCGCGGCTGCGGCCCCGTGCGCCGTAGTGGCGCTCGGGCCGATCAACAGCCAGGGGTCAAACCCCATCTGCGTATGGCCACGGGCGCGAGGAGCACCGCGTTGGGCTCATACGGCGATGCGACGGCCACGTCCAGAGGCGTGGTGACCTCCACGCGCGCCCCTCCCAGCGCCATGGTGGCCGCGTCCAATGGCATCGCGGCCGAAGCGGCGGATGGCCTGCATCCGGCGACAGAAACGCAGGAGGCCAGCCACTCCATGGCGGCGACAATCGATGAGGCAGAAGCCGCGCCCGTGAAGGAAAAAGGCGACGAGGCCTGGCATCTTCCCGGCGGGGAGTCCTCCTTTCCTTCTCCCTTTCTCTGTTCTCTTTCGCTCTTCTCTGGTAGGCAAGTGCTGATAACGTGTTTTGAATCGATTTCGGGAGCGAGAGACCAAATGAATCCAACTGTCCTCTTTGCATCAGATGAAGTGCTATATATAGCACTGGAACAGGCATTTACAGGAGGTGTCGGTTCGGACAGAACCAACGCAAGGATTGCAGAAAAGCACCCGCCAAAAGCAGGGATTAAACCCTTAATTACTTTGTTAATTAATCTTAACAAAGTTCTCCACAAGGCAACACAGTTCACATGCGGCTCACGGCGTGCTGCGCCGTCTCGTTGGCCACCAGCTCGCCGCGGCGGCGCGTGGCGAACCCGAGCCGCTCAGCGGTGACCGGCTTGAACACGGCCTCCGGGTCGGCGTCCACGACGTCGGCGAGACGCGGCCACATCCTGGCGGTGACCAGCCACGACCCGTCCCCAGCGGGGCTCCGGATCACCGTCATGGCCGCAGACCCGAGCCTCCCCGGACGCACCCATGGCGTCACCAGCCGCGGCGGGCCGAACCCGAAGTCGCCCTCCACCCTGAACGGCACGAACGCCGACACCACCAGCGCCGGGCTGCCCGTGCCCAGCCCCACCGCCTCCGTCCACTTGCCGCCCTCCGCGAACACCCCCTTGTGCGCCTCCATCCAGTCCACCAACTCCTCGTACCGCTCCTGCCGGAACACCTCGGAGATAGCCGCCGCGGCCATCGTCGCCACGTCGGCGAGCGGGGCGGAGCGCACCGTCTCGACGGCCGCCTCCCGGGACGCGTAGGTGACGACGTTGCCGAGGTAGTTGTTGACGTGGGTCTTGTTGTACTTGGCGGGGTCGAGGCGCCGGCGGCCGTCGACGAGCCAGGCCATGCGGCAGTGCGTGTCGGAGCCGCCCACGGCCGTGGCGAGCAGCTTCCAGACGTGCGCGGAGAGGGCCTCGAGCCGCGTGGCGCGGCGGGCGGGGCCGCTGGCCGCCGCGCGGAGGCGGTCTACGTCGGCCGCCTCCACGACGTAGTTGCGGCGCACGAGGGTCGCGGCAAGCAGGGCGTTGGGGAGGCTGCCCGGGTCGTAGCGCACGAACTCGGCGTCGATCGACGGGCCGTACCTCAGCGGCGAGCGGGGCCGGAAGAGGGAGGCGCGGTCGTGGTGGGGCTCCCACGAGAGGCCGCCCGCGACGAGCATCTCGGCCCAGGCGTTGGGCAGCGTGGTGAGGCCGTGGCCGTCGACGAGCAGGTGGTCGGTGCCCCAGGTGAGCGAGAACCCGCCGCACGCGAACCGGACGAGCTGCAACGACAGCGCGAGGCCGCGGTCGAACGGCACCTGGATGCGCCCGAGCGAGGCGTCGGCGTCGGCGAAGTCCACGTCCGAGAGCGCCGCGTCGGCGTACGCGACCACGAGCTCAGCCCCTTCGTTGCGGCACACGACCTCCGGCACGCCCGTGGAGGCGCTGGGCACGACGCGGCCGGCGAAGGGGTAGAAGCGGGAGAGGAAGGCCGGGAGCGCGGCGCGCGCGGCCGCGGCCACGGCCGCGAACCCCGCGGCGGGCGCCGGGTAGACGGCGACGAAGAAGACGTGGAAGGAGCCGAAGACGAGGTCGAGGTTGGACACCGGGAGCACCGCCGGGAAGCCCCGCGGCGGGTCGGAGGCGCGCACCAGCGTCCGGGAGACGACCTCGACGGCGAAGTTCTGTGCCGGTGGCATCCCGGCTGCGCACGGACGGACGCGGCGCAGGGAGGGAGGGACAGCACGTAGGTAGGAGCGAGCGGTGGAGAGAGCACGACGAGGCGGGATGATGACAGTGATCAGAGCGCAGTTGGACTCGTCTTCCTTTGGGCACGTTGCGGTCGAGCAACATCAGCACGGCGGTTTGTTTCAACATTGGACCAACACTTTCCAGAAGAAGAAGAAGAGAAATCTGGCACGCATCACCTTTCCTTCTTCCTTTGGCCATTTTTCAACGCGAAGCAGACTCACCGATGTGACAAACGATCCAATACATTTGGTCATCTTCCCGGCTTCCCCGATGCAGAATTAGATGCGGGCCGAGTGCAATTGCGAGCTAGCTTCTCCTCGTCTTTGACCTGGCGTACCAGAAAGTCATGGTGGCCAAAACCAGGGCAGCCGACTACTCGGTGGAAGGGATGCGCCGTCAGGGCAGCCAAGAAAATCAGGTAGTGGGTGTGGGTGGGGAGCTTCTATTTTGATATATACTCCATCCGTCCCACAATATAAGAACGTTTTAGTGCCAAAAACGTTCTTATATTGTGGAATAAATTGCCAAAAACCACCACAATTGAGTCACTTGGTGCGAAAAACCATCGTTTTCATAAAAGTTTGCAGAAACCACCCTTTTCAGTAATTTTGTTGCAGGAAACACTAACTGGTCGATTGACCGCGTTATGACAGAAAACCTGACGGGCCTAGCCCACCTGTCAGGCCACGTGGCAAGGGGCAGACGGCGCGCGCCTAACGCCCGTTAGCGGCGCTCCCTTGACCTGGTTCGACCGGACCAGGTCGTGCCCGCGCCACCATCCCCCCCCCCCTCTCGCTCGTGACCTAGTTCTTATCTTGCGCCCTCCATGGCGACACGCGGCGACGGCGGCGGCTGCGGCGAAGGAGAGGACGCAGGAGGGAAGGAGCACCTGAGGCCAGACGGCGACAAGGCGGTGCAGATGACGGGCGGCGGCGGTGAAGTTCCTGCCGCATCTAGCCAGTCGTCAGCGTCGTACGTCGTGGGAGCCAGGTCGTCGGCGACAGTCTGGAAGGCCAACCCTAGCATCTGTGAAATGTAACACTAGTAGATAAAGGGTCTTTAGCCCCGGTTCATTTGGGCCTTTTAGCCCCGGTTCCAGAACCGGGACAAGAGGGTCGGTACTAATGCTCTGACCCTTTAGTCCCGGTTCAATCCAGAACCGGGGCAGAAGGGTGTCCACGTGGCCTGTGCACCGAGTCCAGGCAGGAGGGGCTTTAGTCCCGGTTGGTGATACCAACCGGGACCAAAAGGCTTCCACGCGTCAGCATTTCTGTGGCTGTGGTTTTTGTTTTTTTTTGAAAGGGGAGGGGGGGGTTTTAGGTATTGGGGGGGTTAATTTAGGTGTTTCATATATTGTGTTAGCTAGCTAATTAATAGAGAGAAGTGTTCTCTCTTATGTCCGTGCTTGGTCGACGCTACATACTACACATACGTATATAGAGAGGACTAGAGTCACGCTAGCTAGCTAGCTAGCTGCTAGCTAGCTAGCTGCTAGCTACTAAGCAAACGAAGGAAACAGAAGATCGTATAATCAACATATATATATACTTGTAATGCCCAGGATGGAGTTATACCTCCTACGGGTCGAGGCCCGACTTAAAGGCATAATTCCATCCTAGAATGATCTCAAGTCTGGTAATCTTTGCACAACTCATGTAAAAGAGGGAATAGTAAACTTAAAAATAGTCGGCTTACAATCGCCACTTCACAGAATAACAGTACAAGTCTCAAACATCATACAAAAGATCACTACAACCCTCTAAGGGCAAAATCCAAATGTCAAAGTACCAAACTCAGATAAATAAAACAACCACAGGCGGATCGAATCCTAGTAAGAGTCTCCACTACTGATCGTCCGGGTAGCGCACGTAGTAACGACTACGCTCCTCGTCGTACTCCCAATCCAGCTCGGTGCCATCACCTGGATAGCTCACGGCTGGACCTGCATCTGGTGTGAAGTAACTGTGAGCCACAGAGGACTCAGCAATCCCGTTCCCGGGTAACAGAACTATCAAAGCCTTTAGGTGAGGGAAAAGGCTGAAGAAAGAAATGAGGTGAAGGAACAACAAAGAGTCTGCAGCAGCAACTAGCACTATCTTACGCAAGAGAGAGCGAGAAGAGAAGGCAAAGCGAGAAGTGATCACTAAGTGATCCTAGCTACAAGCTCACAAACATAACCCCTCCGTGTTCAACTCCCGAATCCCGATTCGGAAATTGACAGTCACGGAACACACGCTGGTAGTGTATTAGTATCATTGTGTCAAGTTATCTACAACCGGAATTAACAAGCTCCCATCTGCCACATAACCGCGGGCACGGCTTTCGAAAGTTCAAACCCTGCAGGGGTGTTCCAACTTGACCCATTACAAGCCCACGATCCGCGGAGTCGCAACTCCAAAGTGGGAAGACCCGAGTATCCTCGGAATCCCGTGCTCACGTTAAACCGAACTAAGGTAAGGCTAATCCAGCAAATCCTCCCGGCGTGTCGACACCCTGATCGTAGCCGCGCGTATCTAGGTCTCAGGACACGACCGGATGGGCGATCCCACGGGTTTTTACCAAACCTTGAGTTTCCTCGAGGTGGCCCCGCGTAACCCCCGTTTCGGACCAACACTCATGTGGAGCACTGGCCCGGGGTTGTTGATTAAGAAAAAGGGTTTATAACTCCCTATGCAAGTTTAGTTTGTTATTAGGCAAATAGTACCAATGTTGGGATTTGCTGGAAAAGACTTAGCACTTAGCGGTTTATCGAGGGGGTCCCATACACCCCAACCGTGTTAGGAACGCATAATCAAGGAACATAAAACCGGCTTATACGGATCCTAACGGCATGAGTGGAACAAAACACCAAGCAAAAGGCTTAGCCTTCCACCCTTGCCAATATATATGTGATTTCAGTTAAAGCATTTATATAGTGTGATATAACCCAACCAAACTTCAACATGAAGCAAGCATCTTCACTTCACCTGCAACTAGCAACGCTATAAGAAGGGCTGAGCGAAGCGTACTTAGCCAAGCAACGGTTTGCATAGGTAGGGTGGTTAAACATGGCAATTGGTTACAAGTAGGAGGCTGACAATAAGAACATGGGCATCGAGGCAAAACTATAGATCGAGACTACTAGCAATAGACAAAGATAGTAATGTTATCGGGGTTCGGTCATCTTGCCTGAAGAGAAGAAGTTCGGATCGAAAGAAGGGTCCTCTTGCTCAAACTCGTTGGAAACCTCGTGCTCAACCTCGTTGGAAAACTCGTGCTCAACTTCGTGCTCTAAACAAGACAAACACACCAAGCACCAATCAACACGATGCAATGCGCACTCGAAAAACATGTATGCATGATGGATGCACTAAGATGCACAAGGAGCACGTAAAACATCACTCAAGCAAAACACCTCAAAACAAGATAACAACCTGATATTATTAATCTACACAGAAAATCACCCAAGTTTGATATAAAGATCGCTGAAATCGGAGTTACGGGCTAAAAGTTATGCCCGAAACAAGATTTGAGCGAAAACTGCAAATTACAGCAACATGGCATCTTGGGAGCACAAAATAAATAATCTACAGCACCCAAAAAGCATGGCAAAGGACTTGAACATAAACTAGATATAATGTACAGCAACTAGGTCCAAAGTGCACCCCCAACGGAGTCACGGATCAATAGCAATGATCTTGGACATATTGAACTTTGAAATAAAATTCTGGCAGCAGAATTTTATTGAAAGTTTAGAGCAAAAGATAAACATGCTACAGCCACTCAAATGGACATGTGAGGACATGGATGGAAAGACAACAATATATACTTCATGGAACAATCAAAATCCACCCCAAAACTATCATGCTTTGTCCTACAACATCACACGAACATGGCATCGGAACGTTACAGATTTCAGACTTAGTGAAATTTCACTAAGTCCTAAAACAGCAACATCATCATAGCATCAAAAAGAGCATGTTTAAGACACCTCGAAACTAAACATGGCAAAGGGTAAGCACCTCATCAAAATACATATGAAGGTGATCCCGAAACACACAAGCATGCATCAATGTGGTGAACACACCGATTGCAACGAGCTCAACAAGATGGCATTTCATAACAAGTAAAAACACAACATTTGAACATGGCATCTTGCAATGATGATAACAAGGAAACAAAACATCTACCGTGCAACCTATCACACTCAACACGTAGTTCGTAACGAGACGAACACGTGGACATGTCATTTGCATCGTTTGGACAAACGAGCTAAAAGATATCACATGTCAAAGGTGGCACAAAAATAACACATAACAGCAGTTTATATCATCATGCACTCTTGTAACAGCAAAACAAGCCCCTAGATGACCTCTAACATGCATGACTACAACAGGTAAAACGTAGAGGGCATCTCCACGAACATCTGGACATGCTACACGCGAAAAACGGAGCATCACAGAGAAAGTTACAGCAGTGCAAAGTTAGCATTTCAGAACTGAAACAACAGGGACTTAGCAAAAAAAAACAACCTCTCCGGGGTCAACAGATCTGGTCAACGGGTCCGGTGTGGCGGATCGGGCTAACGGGCTGGCGGATCGGGCCGGGGAGACGGGTCCGACCCGTTAGCGCCCAGATCCGGCTGGGGATCTCGATCCGGATGCGGCTCCGGTCCGGGCGACGGGGGCCGGCGGAGGCAATCCTCCGGCGAGGCGGAAGTCCGGCGGCGGTGCCCGCGGCGGCGGAGAGAGGCTCTCGGGCGGCGGCTACCGCGGCTGGCGGCGGAGGCGGCTTGGGCCGGGAGGGCCCCTCGCGGGCCTCTCGGGCCCTGGCCGGCGGGGAAGTGGGCGCGGGGTCGCGGCCAACGGGGGCCTGCCACGTGGCGGCGGGGAGAAGGCTGGACACGTCCGGATCGGGCTGGACGTGTCCGGCGGCGGCGGGGATGTGGTAGCTAGGGTTGGTTCCGCAAAAAATCAGGGGTGGACACACTTATATAGGTAGAGGGAGCTAGGAGACTCCAAATGGAGTGCGGTTTTCGGCCACCGGATCAGAATTTGATGGCCTAGATGTTAGAAGTGATTAGGAGTGGATGGTGGGCTGTTGGAGGGGGTGTTTTGGGCCTCAAAGTGGAGGCACTTTGAGCCCACGAAAACAACTGTTGGAGGAGCAAACGGACTCGAAACGCGGCGAGATTTGACAGGCGGGAAACACACACCAAAACAACAACACACGACAAGACTCGCGCCAAAACGGTAACGTTACACGCCCGAACAACAAAGTAGGCCTACGGGACGTCACGGACACGTGAGGGAGCTCCGGAACACGAAACGGACAACGGGAAGAAACGCCACGAACCGGATGCAACCCACAACACAAATGCAATGCAATGCACATGTCTACATGCTATGAATGAATGCCACACACTCACACAACAAAACGACGAAAGCCCGAAAGACAAAGAACCCGAAATGGAAATAGATGAAGCCGGAGATTTATTATAAGCCCAAAAGGGAAAGTATTACATCCGGGGCATTACAAACTCTCCTCTACTACAAAAAGATCTCGTCCCGAGATCTAGGACTGGAAAAAGGAAGGGTACTCGGAACGAAGATGATCTTCTCGTTCCCAGGTAGCTTCTCGGTCTGTGTGATGTGACCACTTGACTTTCAGAAACTTGATGGTCTTGTTGCGAGTCTTGCGTTCGGTTTCCTCGAGAATCGCAACTGGATGCTCTCGGTAGGAAAGGTCTTGTTGAAGATCAATCTCCTCAAACGGAATCATGCGCTCAGGTGCCTTGAAGCATTTGCGAAGCTGAGACACATGGAAGACATCATGAACATTTGCAAAGTTGGAAGGGAGCTCGAGCTGATAGGCTAGATCGCCTCTTTTGCCAAGAATTTTGAAAGGCCCGACGTATCTAGGAGCAAGCTTTCCTTTGATACCGAATCTCTGGGTTCCTTTCATCGGAGAAACTCGGAGATAGACATGATCACCGATGTCGAAAGCCAAATCACGATGCTTTCCGTCATAGTAGCTCTTCTGACGCGACTGAGCGGCCTTGAGATTCTCACGTATGAATTTGCACATTTCTTCGGCTTCAGAGATCAAATCATTGCCAAGAAGTTGGCGTTCACCTGTTTCAGACCAGTTGAGAGGGGTACGGCACTTCCTGCCATATAGAATTTCAAACGGTGCTTTGCCTGCACTTGCTTGGAAGCTGTTGTTGTAAGAGAATTCGGCAAATGGAAGACAGTCCTCCCATTTCATGCCGAAGGAGATGACACAGGCTCTGAGCATATCTTCAAGGATCTGATTCACACGCTCGACTTGACCACTAGTCTGAGGGTGAAAGGCAGTGCTGAACCTGATCTTCGTGCCCATGGCGGACTGAAAGGAGTCCCAGAACTTTGATGTGAACAAGCTGCCACGGTCTGAGGATATCACTTGAGGAATGCCATGTAGGGACACAATTCTGGAAGTGTACAGCTCTGCAAGTTGAGCTGCATTGATTGATTCTTTGACTGGAAGAAAGTGAGCAACTTTGGTAAGCTTGTCAATCACCACAAAGATAGCATCATTGCCTCGCTTGGATTTAGGAAAGCCAGTGACGAAGTCCATTTCAATGTGGTCGAACTTCCACTCGGGGATAGGAAGAGGTTGGAGAAGACCGGCTGGACGTTGATGTTCTGCTTTCACTCTTCTGCATACATCACATTCGTTCACGAATTGGGCAATCTCCCTTTTCATGCGTGTCCACCAGTAAGATTGCTTGAGATCTTGATACATCTTGGAACTGCCAGGATGAATGGAAAGGAGAGAGTCATGAGCTTCTTCCATTATGAGCTTCCTGAGATCACCTTTGGGAACAACGAGTCTGTCCTCGAAGAACAAGGTATCTCTCTCATCAACACGGAAGCACTTATATTTTGGAGTGCCCTTTGCAATCCCATGTTTCACCTTCTTCACCATGGTATCACAGAGCTGGGCCTCACGGACTTGATCTTCCAAGGTAGGAGCAATTTGGAGATTAGCAAGAAAACCCTGCGGAACAACCTGGAGGTTGAGCTTCCTGAAAGCTTCACAAAGCTCAGGCTGGTGTGGCTTGATAAGAAGGCTGTTGCAATATGCCTTTCTGCTCAAAGCATCTGCAATCACATTCGCCTTGCCTGGAGTGTACTCAATGCTGGGGTTGTACTCTTGGATCATCTCGACCCAACGAGTCTGGCGGAGGTTCAGATGCGGCTGTGTGAAGATGTACTTCAAGCTCTTGTGATCAGTGAAGATGTCGACCTTTCTGCCCAACAACAGATGTCTCCACGTAATCAGAGCATGTACCACAGCTGCTAGCTCGAGATCATGTGTGGGATAGTTCTTCTCAGCTGGCTTTAGCTGACGTGAAGTGTATGCCACAATTCTCTTCTCTTGCATAAGCACACCACCAAGACCTTGAAGAGAAGCGTCACAGAACACTTCATAGGGCTTGGATTCATCTGGAGGAATCAGAACTGGAGCGGAAACAAGCTTCTCTTTGAGGGTTTTGAAAGCCACTTCACACTCGGGAGACCAAAAGTATTTGACATTCTTCTGAAGGAGGTTGGAAAGAGGCTTGGCAATCTTGGAGAAGTTCTCCTCTTCAGGCAAGATAACCGAACCCCGATAACTTTACTATCTTTGCCTATTGCTAGTAGTCTCGATCTATAGTTTTGCCTCGATGCCCATGTTCTTCTTGTCAGCCTCCTACTTGTAACCAATTGCCATGTTTAATCACCCTACCTATGCAAACCATTGCTTGGCTAAGTACGCTTCGCTCAGCCCTTCTTATAGCGTTGCTAGTTGCAGGTGAAGTGAAGATGCTTGCTCCATGTTGAAGTTTGGTTGGGTTATATCACACTATATAAATGCTCTAAATGAAATCATCTATATATTGGCAAGGGTGGAAGGCTAAGCCTTTTGCTTGGTGTTTTGTTCCACTCATGCCGTTAGGATCCGTATAAGCCGGTTTTATGTTCCTTGATTATGCGTTCCTAACACGGTTGGGGTGTATGGGACCCCCTCGATAAACCGCTAAGTGCTAAGTCTTTTCCAGCAAGTCCCAACATTGGTACTATTTGCCTAATAACAAACTAAACATGCATAGGGAGTAATTAACCCTCTTTCTTAATCAACAACCCCGGGCCAGTGCTCCACATGAGTGTTGGTCCGAAACGGGGAGTCTGCGGGGCCGCCTTGGGGCAACCCGAGGTATCTGGTATACACCCGTAGAATCGCCCATCCGGTCGTGTCCTGAGACTTAGATACGCGCGGCTACTATCAGGGTGTCGACACGCCGGGAGGATTTGCTGGATTAGCCTTACCTTAGCTCGGTATATCTTGAGCACGGGATTCCGAGAATACTCGGGTCTTCCCACTTTGGAGTTGCGACTCCGCGGATCGTGGGCTTGTAATGGGTCAAGTTGGAACACCCCTGCAGGGTTTGAACTTTCGAAAGCCGTGCCCGCGGTTATGTGGCAGATGGGAGCTTGTTAATTCCGGTTGTAGAAAACTTGACACAATGATACTAATACACTACCAGCGTGTGTTCCGTGACTGTCAATTTCCGAATAGGGATTCGGGAGTTGAACACGGAGGGGTTATGCTTGTGAGCTTGTAGCTAGGATCACTTAGTGATCACTTCTCGCTTTGCCTTCTCTTCTCGCTCTCTCTTGCGTAAGATAGTGCTAGTTGCTGCTGCAGACTCTTTGTTGTTCCTTCACCTCATTTCTTTCTTCAGCCTTTTCCCTCACCTAAAGGCTTTGATAGTTCTGTTACCCGGGAACGGGATTGCTGAGTCCTCTGTGGCTCACAGTTACTTCACACCAGATGCAGGTCCAACCGTGAGCTATCCAGGTGATGGCACCGAGCTGGATTGGGAGTACGACGAGGAGCGTAGTCGTTACTACGTGCGCTACCCGGACGATCAGTAGTGGAGACTCTTACTAGGATTCGATCCGCCTGTGGTTGTTTTATTTATCTGAGTTTGGTACTTTGACATTTGGATTTTGCCCTTAGAGGGTTGTAGTGATCTTTTGTATGATGTTTGAGACTTGTACTGTTATTCTGTGAAGTGGCGATTGTAAGCCGACTATTTTTAAGTTTACTATTCCCTCTTTTACATGAGTTGTGCAAAGATTACCAGACTTGAGATCATTCTAGGATGGAATTATGCCTTTAAGTCGGGCCTCGACCCGTAGGAGGTATAACTCCATCCTGGGCATTACAAGTTGGTATCAGAGCCTTCTCCGACCTAGGAGCCCCCACTGTTTGATCGAACCGTTGACGGTTGAGTCTAGGCACACACTGAAAACTTTTTGAGTCATATATTATATCGGAGAGTAGGATTTCTTTGCTTCTCATCCCCTTTCTCTCTGGTGAGGACTCCTGACGTCTACTCTTGTCTCTCCTATCTTCAAAATTTTGCACAAAATTTTTTTTTTAGGATTCCCGCGAGTATTCTGGGATTGTTTCGATGTTCTTGTGACAAGGATATTGTTCCTGATGCCTCCTGTTACCGAGGAGTTGAGCTTCGGGGTATCACTGTAACAAGCATATCGCGACAGTACTAAATACTTAAGACGGCCGACATCGAAAATCTCCCCTATACGGCCAGTGGCACGATAACCCCGACATCACCCAGTACTGGGGAGGTAGTTCGGGAGTATTGCCATAGCTTGTTATAGTGGATGCTTTTCGAAGGTCCGAGGTACACAGCTTCCGAGAAAGACTGGTTATGTGTTGAAGGATGGATACACCTGGATGTAGGTTAGAGTTGATTGCACGGTGCTTCCCGTGTATCCCCAACACCTGATTGCATAACTGGAATCTTTCGGAAAGCTATAGGTGGGTTTTATCCAGTAGATCGTAGGCATTCTTCCAACGAATGCAGGTTAGTGAGTTCGGGGTTCGACATTGAGTGAAGGGGTTATATGACCGAGGTTACTATCAGGAGTTGCATCTTAAAGGGTCCTTGGCTATGCTGATCCGGGGATTGCAAAACCTTTTCGTAACGCGTTCATATGCTTTCAGCACAAAGATGTTAGAACGAAACTCCTCTCTTGTGTTTGTTCTTTTCCGTACCTTGTTGTTTTTATATTTTTTTTTTTTATTTTTATCCTTTTGATCCCTATGTGGCTTCTCGTGAAGATGATGTTATCATTTAACTAAGAAATTCATTCGTTCCTCTTGTTCGGATGATTTCATTCGTTCTTATTGTTCGAATGATTATTGTGAAGACTTGTTGCAATTCATTCCATTGATTCAGCCTATTCCTTTTGTCAATCAATTGCTGATTCGTGGTCATCTCTTACAGGATGGCTCCGAAGAGGGTTCCGAATGCCAACCCAGAGGGTGAAGAGGTTCCAGAACGTCCTCCTTCACCTCCTCCTCCGCCTGAGGCTTGGAGAGCAATTATGCAGACTACTGCTCAGAACACTCAGTTGATGATGCAGATGATGCAGATGATGCAAGCTAATCAAGCTAATCAAGCTAATCAGGGCATTCCAATGAACCAAGGCAACTTCTTCCAGCAGCACCATGCTACCCTCAACCAGTTCTTGGCCAACAATCCTAAAGCTTTCAGTTACTGTGTCGACCCTCTTGATGCTGAGGATTGGCTGACCGATAT
>LR738712.1:721862046-721976392 GCA_902687465.1 Secale cereale | reverse complement strand
CATTATAACATTTTAAACTGTTGGTAAATGGTGTTGTATGATGCTAAAATATATCAAATGCCTATGAATGGGTGGCATCGACAAAGTGACACGACAAGATGCCCCCTACCCTATGAATGGGTGGCATCGACAAAGTGACACGACAAGATGACCCCTACCCTATGAATGGGTGGCATCGACAAAGTGACACGACAAGATGCCCCCTACCCTATGAATGGGTGGCATCGATAAAGTGACTCGACAAGATGACCCCTACCCTATGAATGGGTGGCATCGACAAAGTGACACGATAAGATGCCCCCTACCCTATGAATGGGTGGCATCGACAAAGTGACACGACAAGATGACCCCTACATGATAAGATCTAATAAACCCAAGAATGAAATTGGAAGGCAACAAACCAACATACTCTGATACATAAATTATACTCCCCAACATAGTGTCATACATAAATCAAAGCAACAAACCAACATAGTCTCATACATGATTCATCATCATAGTTCAACATCTACCATGGAGTACAAACAACAAGACAACATCACAACATAGTCTCCAACATACATCATGACTACATTCACTCCTCCAAGATTGCCTTCATCATCTTTATCTTCCTCTTGTTCTCTTCCCCAGCCTTCCAAAGGTCATATAAGTTATATTCAAGTTTTTACTTCTCCTTTTTGAGCTCAGCTGCAACCACTTCAGCTTGTTCAACCTCCTTCTTCAGATCAAAGTTCTCTTTCTCTAACTTGATCATCTTTTCACCTGCATCAAGAGGTATCTTCTCCTCATCCACATCCATCATTATTTTTCTGTAATTCTCTTTGTGCACAGACTTCTGAACAGATTCACAAAAATCCTTGATAAGCTGAATGTGCTGGTTGTACTTCTCCTGTACCTTCTTCATTTCTGCTTCTAACTTAGAGATTTTCTCCTCATTAGCAAAATTATCTCTAATTCTTCCTGCCTTGGCCTCCTTATACAAAGCCCAGAGTTTTGTCAACGAATTCTTCAGTGCATACGGCCATTCATTGTCCACCCATTCCACAACACCACAATTGTTACCATCCTGCAACATTTTTTTGATTGCTCATTTAAAAATATAATAAACAGAGAAGTTCAATATAATAAAACAAAGCATCTCTCAATTCTATTAATTTTAGATCTAAGTGAATTAGTTGTACTCTTAAAAACAGAGCCATGTCTAAGAATTCCAACAACAAACAGAGCTATGTCGTCTAGTAATTCCAACAGAAAACACAAAAACAGAGCTATATTTATATCTATATCTTATTTCCTACTAACCTTCCCGGCGCAACCGTAAAATCTACGGCCTGTGTTCAGCCCATCGAAAACGACAAGCCTCTCAGGAGCATTCCCATGCTTGCAAAGGTGCTTCCCAGTGGAATCGATGCCTGACCAAAGGCAATCTCTCATCTACAAAGGGCCTCTATTGTTGCTGGGCGCTAAGCAGAACAAAGGGGGGGAATCAAAACAAAGGCAATCTCTCCTCTACAAATCGAAAATCGCTATCCCTAACCCTAGCCAGAGAAGTAACGATACTCACATATGGTTCCTCATCGACCTCATGTGGCTGCGAGGACACCGAATCCGAGCTTGTCTCGCCGTCATTCCATGACACCATGGCTGCGGCGGCCACCGGCGACTAGATGGCAATGGCCGCGGCGGCGGCGGCGGCGGGTAGGATGAACTGGGTCACGGGGAAGCGAGGAAGAGGGAGAGGTGGGGAATGGTGGCGCGGGCACGACCTGGTCCGGTCGAACCAGGTCAAGGGAGCGCCGCTAACGGGCGTTAGGCGCGCGCCGTCTGCCCCTTGCCACGTGGCCTGACGGGTAGGCCCGCCCCGTCAGGTTTTCTGTCAAAACGCGGTCAATCGACCAGTTAGTGTTTTCTGCAACAATATTACTGAAATACGGTGGTTTCTGCAAACTTTTATGAAAACGGTGGTCTTTCGCACCAAGTGACTCAATTGTGATGGTTTTTGGCAATTTACTCTATATTTGGGACGGAGGGAGTAGTAGATTATCAAATGAATTCCTAAGTCGATTCCGCGGCAGCCAAACAAATCGTTTTCAGATTCTGCAAACGTGGTGCAGACTGCAGACTGCAGATACGGGTGAATAGAATGCCTGTCTATACATGTCCATGACAGTCGTTGCTTCTCCCTGCAAAATCAGCGCACTTGTGAGGGCCACCGAGACGGAGGATCACGCAGAGCGTCGACTCCTTCACCACCTTGTACTCCGCCAATCTGCGGCCGACCTCCAGCTGCTTCCCGGCGTAGACGACGCGCTGCCGGTCGAGCGGGACGCCCTCCTTCTCACGGACCTTCTCCATGACACTCCCGACGGTGTCCGATCCCTCGACCATGACGCTAAGGGTCTTGCCGCTCGGCACCTTCACGAAGATCTCCATCCATCCGGGACCCCAGCGGCGGACGGCGAGGTGGAAGCGGCAGCAGGAGGACCCCGCCTTCCCGGGGGCGCCGACGCCGTAGGACGCCAGGGTGCGCCCGTCCTCCAGCACCTTCCCGTCGAGGACGAGGCGCTGCCGGGGCGGGGGCACGCCCAGCTCGCGGTGGATGGTCGTCTTCACGTGGCCGACGGTGTCCGTGGTCCGGACGTCCAGCGCCAGGACCTTGCCGGCCATCGTCATGACGGAGATCTGGACACGACGGCTCATGGCGACAGCGTTACCCATGGATATGGACGTGAATTGAGCTCGCTGAGCGGCCGGTGGTTCGCTCGATCGGAGGGACGCCCACGGCTCGACGACGAGTCGATACTCGATAATGTGGACCGGTGGAGTTGGCTGTCGGTGGGAGGTGTCCGTGCGGCCGATCGAGGAGAAACCGCCGTGCGTACGTACGTAGTAAATCACGATTTACTATCCGTCTCGGAGGCAGGCAGATCAACCGGCAGATGAGGGCGAACCGCTGGCAACCGCAGCTGAATACTGAATACTGATACGATCTTGGCTGCAGCCCGTGCCCGGGATATCTGTCTGTCTGGCCGTACGTGTGCGTGACAGGAGCTGTAGGGTTCCAACAAGAAGAACATTTGTTTTAAGCCTGATGAAAAGAACGAAACGCAGGCCTCCTCCAGCGATCGACGTGCGTCGCGCTCGCTCGGCCCCATGCACCGCTTTACTATCTTGCCCAAAAACTTCTTCGCGCGCTAAAGTTTAATTATTTTTTTGGCAGCTGGACAGCTCCAGCAGAGCTGCAAAATAGTGCAGGGTGCAAAAAAAAAAAAGTTGAGCGCGCGCTGAAAAACGCTATCAAAGGCTGTAAATTTGAGGCGCTGGATTGCGCGTGCTTCACAGTTTAAACTGCGTGTTTTTTCGGGCGCATGTTTTTGGGCATCTGCTAAACCAATGTAGATCCGACACGCTAAAAGTGCTACAGTGGTGAACTAAAATTATTTTATGACGCGAATTTTTTGTGCGACGGTTGGAGATACTCTTATCCCAACCACTCATTTGTCTACCGCATCGTCGTCTTCGACTCGCTGCAGATCCCCTCTTTCTTCTTCCGCCCACTTCCATGGTCGTGGCCTCTCTTGCTGCCCACTTCCATGACCGGGCTGGCCCTTCTCTTCCGTGACAGAGTTGTAACTACACCAAGGGGCACCCCCGCGCTCCGACGAATAGGCAGACGCTTCGCCTACCACCGCCTACCATGGCCATCTGAGCTGTTGCTGCTGTGATGGGGAGAATCTACGCATGGCATTGAGCTGCGATTTTGAGCCTGAGCTGCAATGGAGCGGCGCGGCGCTATGACGGTGACCGTGGCGAGTGGCCGACAACTCCAGCGATGTTGCCTTGTAACTACTGGGAGCATCGTCGGTGTTGCAATGGAGCAACACCGGACCGCCAGAAGCAAATTTGGAGCTTCAATGAACCCTCGCCGGAGTTGCAATGAAGCTTCGCCGGACGCGTCGACGCTGCGTTGGAGCTCCGCCGGCACTGTAATGGAGCTTAGCCGCACGTGTCGGTGTTGTATTACAGCTTCGCCGGACGCTGGCGATGCGTCATGAGTGTGAAAATAGCTGGAAGCGCATGCATCTGCAGGGGCGTGCTACGTGTTAATAAAGGCCAGAGACCGGCGCAGGATTACAGAGAGGTTAGGATTAGGTTAGGTGTGGATTGATCTCCAAGCTAACTATAGGATCAGATCACAACAACCTAACCTATCCTAACAGGTTACAACACACGCCACGCCCTTACTACCACAGTTTATACACACACCGTGGCATACAAGTTACAATGTTTAACACTCCCCCTCAATCACAACTATCTAAGTTGAGATTGCGTCTGAAAACCTCCAGCTGCCGCAGAGATAGTGGTTTAGTAAAACCATCCTCCACTTGATCGCCAGTAGGAACAAACCGAATGTTCAAAAGCTTATTGGCCACCCTCTCACGAACAAAATGATAGTCAATCTCAATGTGCTTCGTCCTAGCATGAAAAACAGGATTGGCAGAGAGATAGGTAGCACCAAGATTGTCACACCAAAGTGACGCTGCAGGTGAGTGACGAATTCCCAACTCTGTTAACAGATTATGTACCCAAATAATCTCGGCAGTTGCATTTGCTAAGGCCTTATACTCAGCTTCAGTACTCGATCTGGACACAGTAGCTTGCTTACGTGCACTCCAAGAAATCAAATTACCACCAAAAAACACTGCAAAGCCTCCTGTGGATCTTCGGTCATCAGGGCAACCTGCCCAGTCTGCATCTGAAAAGGCACTAACAAGCGTAGAATCTGACTTAGCAAGTTTAAGACCATGACTCTTGGTTGCTTGAAGATACCGAAGAATTTTTTTTACCGATGTCCAATGAGTACTAGTGGGAGCATGCAGGAACTCACAAACTTTGTTAAATGAGAAACAAATATCTGGCCTGGTTAAAGTCAAATACTGCAGAGCCCCTACAACACTCCTGTACCTAGTGGAGTCCTCAGCTCCAAGCTTCGCACCATCCTGAAGAGACAATTTCTCTGAAGTAGACAAAGGAGTTGGAGAAGGCTTGCAACCTTTCATGCCCACTCGCTCAAGGATGTCCTGTACATATTTCTCTTGAGACAGAACAATGCCACTAGCAACATGCTTTACCTCAATCCCAAGGAAAAAATGAAGACTGCCCAAATCCTTGAGCGCAAAATCCATGCGCAGATCCTTAAGAAGAGCTTCAACTGCTTTAGAAGAGGAGCTGGTGACAATAATATCATCAACGTAAATAAGCATAAAAATAGTGATTCCACTCCGATGGTAAAAGAATAATGAGGTGTCTCCCTTGGAAGCAGAAAAACCAAGAGACTGTAATTTGGAATACGGACGATAATACCAGGCTCGAGGTGCTTGTTTCAAGCCATAAATTGCTTTATCAAGCTTGCAAACATGTCGTGGCAAAGCTGAATTTTCATACCCAGGAGGCTGCCTCATAAAAACCTCTTCTTCCTGAACACCATGCAAGAATGCGTTCTTTACATCTAGTTGTCGCATGCACCAATTTTGAGATATTGCAATTGAAAGGATTAACCTGATAGTAGTAGCTTTGACCACGGGGCTAAAGGTATCCTCATAATCAGTTCTGTACCTTTGCTTGAAACCTTTGGCCACAAGACGTGCCTTGTACCTGTCAATCGTGCCATCAGATTTCCGCTTGATTTTGTACACCCACTTGCAGTCAATGACATTCCTCCCTCGAACTGGAGGCACCAGGCGCCACGTTTTATTCTCAACAAGAGCTGAAAATTCTTCATCCATGGCTTGTTTCCACTTGGGATCTGCTAGGGCATCTTGCAAAGTCTTCGGTTCACCTGTGGCACAGAAAGAGCCCCAACGAATACAACCATCGTTATAGACCTTGGATTTAGCAATACCACTTTGTGACCGAGTATGTGCACGAGTGGGAGGGGGCGGAGCTGGACGAGCTTGCTGGATCAGAAGACGGTTGTGTGTAGACGACACGACGGAGTCGGAGGAAGCAGGCGCAGCCGCAGAAGATCCTCAATCCGCTGCCTGCAAGGAAGCAGACAAATCTGGTGCGGCAACCGATGACGAACTTCCACTTGGCAGTTCTGGAGTGGGCGCAGGGTGTGAGTGTATCCGCGCCGCACCGGAGTCCGGGCTCCCTGCCCCGCTGTCGCCACTTGGGCCGCGCCCAGCCGACCCGCCATGGGAGCGCCCACCATCCCACGCGGGGGACAGCGTGGGGGTCTGCTCGCCAGGGGACAGCGCCTCGGTGTGCCCGCCTGGCCGCCCACTTGACCGCTGAAAGGATCGATATGGTTGACTAGAGGGGGGGGGGTGAATAGGCAACTAACAATTTTTAGCTTTTCTTAGCCAATTTAAATTAAGCAACAAAGTAAGTTGTCTAGATATGCTACTATGATGACAACTTATAGGAAGTAAAGATAACAACCTCACAAGCAAGCTATATAAGATAAACAAGGAAAGCTTGCACAAGTAAAGGGAAGAAATAACCACAAGTGGAGCCGGTGAAGACGAGGATGTGTTACCAAAGTTCCTTCCCTTTGAGGGGAAGTACGTCTCCGTTGGAGCGGTGTGGAGGCACAATGCTCCCCAAGAAGTCACTAGGGCCACCGTATTCTCCTCACACCCTCACACAATGCATGGTGCCGTGATTCCACTAGTGGTGCCCTTGAAGGCGGCAACCGAACCTTTACAAACAAGGTTGGGGCTATCTCCACAACCGAATTGGAGGCTCCCAACGACACCACGAAGCTTCACCACAATGGAATATGGCTCCGAGGTGACCTCAACCGTCTAGGGTGCTCAAACACCCAAGAGTAACATGATCCGCAAGGGATCAGTGGGGGGAATCAAATATCTCTTGGTGGAAGTGTAGATCGATGCCTTCTCAAGCAATCCCGAGGAAATCAACAAGTTTGATTGGCTAGGGAGAGAGATCGGGTGGAAATGGAGCTTTGAGCAACAATGGAGCTTTGGGGAGGAAGAGGTGAGTCTTCTTGGAGAAGAAGACTCCCTATATATAGTGGGAGAACAAATTCAACCGTTATCCCACATTTCTGCCCGCAGAGTGCGGTACTACCGCACGTAAGTTACGGCACTACCGCTCGGCCAGCGGTACTACCGCTCTGGTTGCGGTACTACCGCTGGTGCAGTACTAGCCTAGACTTAACTCTGTTGCAGTGACACAACGGGCGGTAGTACTGCCTGAGCAGTACTACCGCACGTCCCAGCGGTACTACCGCAAGGCAGAGATAAGCAGGCCGCGGACAAGTGTAGACGAAATAAAATACATCCGTAGCTACGTCCGCAGAAATACGGTAGTAGCAAAAACACGACACGGTACTACCGCTTGACCCAAGCGGTACTACCGCGTAGGATGCGGAAGTAAAAAATTACTTCCGCACCTACTACCGTACTTGTTTTGACGCCGGGCCAGCTACACGGTACTACCGTGTTCATGATACGGTACTACCGCTCTCTGCGGTACTACCGCTGTCCTGAGGCGGTACTACCGTGTGGCTGTGCGATACTACCGCTCACTACGAGCGGTGCTACCGCATGCCAGGTAGTTGTATTAGTAGGAAGCCATGGTTTTGTACTGACGAGGAAAATAGTCGGAGCTCCAGAGAAGCAAAGGAAAGGTGGTGCGAAAGTGTAGACGTGTACGTGTTGATTCCACTCAAACCTTTCCGAAGCGGACCCCCTCTTAATAGTACGGCTTTCCTATTACTCAAATCCACCAAAAAAAGAAGCAAAAGGAAACACTGTCTTCCATAGGTTCCGAGGGGCACATAATCGTCTTGTGCCTAGGTGAGATATATCTGAAGGAGCTCAGAGCAGACTATCAGTCCGCAAATGCATTGTCATCAATCACCAAAACTACTTAGGGAGAAATATGCCCTTACAATCTCCCCCTTTTTGGTGGATTGATGACAATATGAGATTTGCACAAGGATATATAAGTAAGTAGGCAAACCAAGTAAAGCAATAGAATATAGGTAAGCTCCCCCTAGATGTGTGCATACAGGGAGAGTGATTTGGACTGCACACCACATATACTAGGATCAATACTCCCCCTATATCTACAAATAATATACTCCTTGCATACAAAGAATAAGAGTCTACGCACAATAGTAAGGAGGATAAGGTGAGGACATATAAAGGGTAAGTAAATCAACTGCTCACAACCTAATATAGCATAGACATAATAACGAGTTCAACGATAGAGGAGCATATGTCTTACACCATATGAAAGTCTCACGCACACGACACAAACACAAGCAAGCAAACAAAGTTCGACAAACGAAAAGCAAATAGACACGGGACAAGACGCAAATCCTAACACTCTCCCCTCCTTTGGCATCGAGACACCACAAAGGGAAAGAGGACCTAGGATAGGTGGTAGCTCTGGCAGAAGATCTCAGTCGTCATGCTCTCCATCAGATTACTGCTCCTCCTCCTCAGACTCAGACCACTTGTAGCCCTGTTGGGCAATCCACTCTGCCTCTGGAGTGATGATCTCCTCTGACCCACTGGACACATGCTCACCAAAGATCCTCATGATCTTCTTGTCACGCTGGCGAGATTGCTTGTGAGTCACATGTGCCTTGTACTGTCCCTGAGCTTGCATACATAATAGGACCTTCATCTTCCTCTTCAGCTTCTTAGCCCAAGAGGGCTCAGACGAGGGAGGAGCATATCCTCCAGAACTATCCTCAACTGGCTCCTCCTCCACAGGCTCCTCATCTGTACCCATATGTGCTGCAGCAGCCTCTGCACGGGTAGTGGTATTAGCCCAACGACTCTTGATGCGAAGTCGGATAGGCTCATGACGAATCCACTGAGGGGCCTCGAACTCCTCATCAGGGTAAAGCTTGTCCCAAGTCTTGGAGATAAGGAGAAACAGGAACGGACCGTAGATGGGCACTTTGCGAGTGTAGATCGCAAAGCGAAGCTCGCACCACATGATATGGGAGATGTCAAGTGGTGGAGTCTGAGCATTGCGAGCCTCCTCACGCATCAACAGCATGTCAACGAGGTATGCATGTATCTTGTCCTTGTCCCCAACTCGAGGAAACAAGGTGTTGCGGAAGATCCTATGCATGATGTTCAGGAAGGGGTTCAACACCCATGTCTTCTTGCCACTCGCAAGTGTCTTCTCCATATAAAAGGGTAACCGACGGCCTTTGTTGGCAGATTCTGCGTTGGCATGAGGCCGAGCTCCAATAGGGTTGTGGAGCCCCTCGCCAGCTACCTGAATCAGATCCATGAAGTCCTTCCAAGTAGCAGTCATCATTTGACCATTTTCATCCAAGTCATGGTGCGGTCTTCCTTGGTATGGAAGTGCACCGAAGCATAGAACTGAGCCACGATTTCTGGGTCAAAATCCATCTGAAAAGACATGATGTGCTCAATTCCAAACTGCTCCACCAGATCTAGAGCCTCGACAAAGTAGGTCCGGTGATCATCCCTCCGCATGTGGGCCATGTCAATCCAATGAGCATCCACATACAGGTTGTGCTTGCTCTTGAGTACCTTTGTGTAGATACGGTACTGCTGCTTGGTCCAGAAAAGTTCATCTCCATGAAATTGAGCCCGGGGTTCTTCATAAGGATTGATCTTCCTCCTTGCCATGAACTCATTAGCTGGCATCTCCTCCATGGTCATAGTTGATTCCTTGTGCTTGTTGGCGGCGGTCTTGAATTTGCGTTGGCGATTGGAGCCCTCTGGCACATCACTTGGGGTGCGCAAACGCTTGGACCCGGTGTCACGGCTGGGATTGGTGCGACGAACATTGGAACCGGAGCCACCACCTAAGACACAAACACAAGAACACGATGGAAACACAAAGAGAATTAATGCAAAAGCCACAAAAAGGCATACGAAACATGTAGAAAGGATAATATGCATGTGCTACGAAGAAAATACGAACCAAGCGATAGTAATGGTTGACGAAGGCGGATGTGAAATTTTAGTGCCGCTTAGGGAGCGGTAGTACCGCTTGGAAGTTGCGGTAGTACCGCGCAGAACGCGGTACTAAAAAATTACATCCGCGTTGTCATGGTAGTACCGCTTAGTAGAGCGGTAGTACCATTACGTGACAAAGCAGTAGTACCGCGGTTAGCCAGCAGTAGTACCGCTCGGGTCAGATCTGAAAAACGGATCTAGACTAGAACGCGTAGAACGACAAACGGTACTACGACTGATCATAGTAACTTAGTAGCAGCATACTTACTAGCATTTCTATTGCATAACCACTCTCATACATCCTAATCTTCCATGGATAAGAACAAGAAGAAAACTAGAACAACAAGCATCTCCCCAAAACCTAAAAACAACAACCGGGCAAAAAGAAGAGGGGATTTGGGGAGAAACCTTCATCCATGGCAAGAGGTCGAGGTGGGGAACAATCCCACCGGTCGGAATGCTAGGAGAGTGGCCGGGGGAGGAGATCCGGTGAGGTCCTCCGGCGGCGTTCTTGAGAGGGAGAGAGAGAGGTGACGTGGGGGATATGAGATGAATGGGTACGGGGGAGTTAGAACTGCCCCTGTCTACTTATAACCCCCAGCCGTTCGGATAAGTGCGGTAGTACCGCGGTCATCGCGGTAGTACCGCCCGGGCGGAAGTACCGCACACGGAGCGGTAGTACCGCTCGACCAGCGGCAGTAAAAAATTACTGCCGTGCTGGTTGCGGTAGTACCGTATTCGCTTTGCGGTAGTACCGTGATCACTCACGGTAGTTAGTCCCTCCAAGAGAATGCAAGTTTCGACAAGAGGCTATTAGCAAAGTAAAAACGCACACGCAAGGCACACGGAAAGAGAGACAACACACACCAAAAATAGCACACAAGACACTCCTCCAAGGAGGAGGTCGGTGGCCGAAACCACCTATGTTTGAGTTATTTGGTATGGCACCGCAAAGAACTATCCTTGGGCCCATGACCAACAATTGTCTTGAAGCACTTATACCATCTAACATGGCAAATGACAAAGACTTGATCGATTTATGCATAATGGGGGGAAGAATAGTTCATTGAGAGAACAATACTCCCCCTATGTCCATGCCTACATCTAGACAAGATAACTATATTGAGTGGGGAGGTGTGAGTGCAAGTTCTCAAGCCACATTGCTCAAATCGATGATCAGGGTTGAACGAAGCGAATGGAAAAGCCAAAGAAAACATAAATCCAAGCTCATGCCTTAACTCGCGAAATCTTGCTTCATCCAACGGCTTCGTGAAGATATCTGCAAGGTTATCATGAGTGTTGACATAGTGAAGCTCGATTTCTCCTTGCCGTATATGATCCCGGATGAAGTGATACCGAATCTCTATATGCTTCGTCTTGAAGTGTTGCACAGGGTTGAGAGAAATCTTGATGGCACTTTCATTGTCACACCAAAGAGGCACTTTGTCACAAGTGACACCGTAATCCTTTAAAGTTTGCCTCATCCATAGGAGTTGAGCACAACAACTGCCAGCTGCCACATACTCAGCTTCGGTGGACGAGAGAGACACACAACTTTGCTTTTTGGAAGACCAACTTACCAGAGAGCAACCAAGGAATTGGCACCCTCCGGAAGTGGACTTCCTATCCACTTTGTCTCCCGTCCAGTCCGAACCAGAGAAACCTACAAGGCTGAAGTTTGCTCCTCTTGGGTACCATCAGCCAAAGTTTGGGGTATGAGCCAAATATCGAAAGATTCGCTTGACTGCCACAAAGTGACTTTCCTTAGGTGAGGCCTGAAACCGTGCACAGATTCCCACACTCAACATAATATCCGGTCTAGATTGATGTGGAGCATCCTAAGGACATCACTATGTCAAGAGTCCGTTTGGCAAGTGACACGTGCGACCTCTACTTCTCATACATAATGGTGATCATCTCCTTTACACGTGTTCACTTGACCCCTTCGAGGATGGTATACTACTTGACACTCCACTCGTGTGCATGCATAGGTATTGTCGGAGCTTCACGGACGACGACGGGGAGTGCAAGCGCCAAGGAACAACTACACCATCCGCGAGGGAAGCTTGGAAGCGATGACGGAAGAAGACGGAGTTGTGGAAGCTATAGCAGCCGGACATCCGGGCCAAACGCCGGACATCCGGCGCTTCGCCAAATCCCGGTCATCCGGCCTTCGGCCCGGAAATCCGGACCCTCCTTCACAGAAGCTGGACCGAGCCAGCCCAGACATCCGACCGTGACCCCGGACATTCGGCTCGCCCCGAAGCCCCGGACATCCGGCCGCCAACCCGGACGTCCGGCACCTGCGCGTGCCTAATGGGGCCAGAGGCCCATGTATCCCTTTCCCTTTGCCCCCACTTGCACTAGAACTATATATACTCCTCCACCTCCACCATTTTAGGGTTAGCAAATGTGATAGCTCATTTTAGACTAGAGCTTTGCTCATCTTAGTGGTTCTACTCCTAGGAGAGACTGCGGCCCCTCTACGGAGAAGATCCACGACGGATTCAAGACCCCTAAACGGGAAGATCCTTCACGGATTCAAGACCTCCTCTTGGAGATGAACTCTACCTTGTATCTTTCCCTTTGTTGTTCATGTACCTTGTGATCTTGTGTGTTGGATTGTCTAGTGGATGTGTGATTGGACTTGTTCTTGAGTGTTTTCCCTTGTGATTTCTCCTTGTTCGTCCCCGTGTTCATCGTGTTCCTCGCGGGATCCCTCCTTTTCGTGAAAGATCGGCCTAGAATCGGGTTGACCCCGCATCAATATGGTATCATGAGCCACGGTTTCTCACGAATTTGGAGCCTCCCCACCGTTTTCTAGCTTGATTTTATTGTGTTCTTCCCCAATTTCGAAAATCCCCACCAAAAATAAGCCCATATTTTTTTGTGATCTGTTGGTTTGATGAGATTTTGTTGATTTTGATCCATGGATTTGCTTGGTTTCAAGTGGATCTAGCATTTCCCCAAGTTTCCCCATCTTTCCTCCACAAAATCCGTCAAATTTTAAGCCCCAAATCATCAATTTCCGCCCCCAATTCGAAAAGTTCGTCCCGATTCAGATCTAGAATCTTCGGGCCGGACATCCGGGCCATCGGGCCGGACATCCGGCTCCTGGAGGGCAAAATCCCGCGCGTTTCTGTACATCAGGTCCCGGATTTCCGGACCCGACCCCGGATGTCCGGCCCCTGGGAATTCAGCCACCCGTGTTTCACCGTTTTGTCCATAGCTAATTCATCCGGAGTCCAATTTTGACGTTCTTTAGCTCGTTTTGAAGCTCTTGACATGCCCCATAACACAAAAATACTACCGTCTTCATTTGACTCCATCATATTTTGTGAATTTTGGCATCTTTGCCTAGGGCTTCCATCATATCATCCGCATAACCACCACCGACTTCCGCAACCTAACCATTTTGTCCCCCATAGCATTTGTGGTTGCTTGAGTAGTGATTTGAGTCTCCTAAGGTGTTTAGGCTACTTATGGACCATTGCTTCTTCATCAACCACCACCACCACTTCCGCATAGCCTATTCCACCATACATAGCCAACCCAACTTAACCCAATTTTGTTTGAGCTTGTTTGAGTTGTGGCTCGTGTCTCCTAAGGTGTTTTGGCTACTTAAGGACCGTGACTTCAACTCCGACAACGTGTATAGCCCATCATACACAACTACCACCATTTGACATTTGTCCTTGAGATTTTGAGTTGTGGTTTTTCCGTTTCCTATGGTGTTTCGGCTAATTAGGAACGGGTCTACATCAAGAGCACCACCTCTCATCATCGACACGGACGGTAACTTCGACGACATCATTGTATATTCCCCTTGCAATTGCATTGTTAACCCCTAGCCCATTTTTGCGTCACTTGCCTATCGAGACTAGCCTTTGAGTATTGCCGGCAACGTTACTTGTGCACATTAGTGATCATCGATCCACCTTCCATTGCATACATACCATATCATATTGGTATCATCGTATCATCCCTTGTGTCACAAGATTGTTCCCGCATATACCCAATTGCTATCTTGGTTTGTGCATCGTGGCCATATACAAAAAAAAGAGAATAAGATTTTAAGCAAATGAGAAAAGCAAAGAAGCTTGTAAGCAAGAGCCATAGCATCATACCACATTGCATATAAGATTGCCATATCCGATCATCTTGGATCATCTTGTGCTAAAAGCATCGGAACATCATACACATAGCATACTTGTGATAGGAAGTCGCTACATTTTGTCTCATATAGGTAGTGCACAAGTTTGTATCCGCCTATTGAGCAATCGGCTAGCGTCTCTCTAGTGTTGTGCGACAAGAGCATTTTCCGTGGATTCCACATTTTCCGCTCAACCCTTGGTTGCACAACCACATTTATCTATCCGTGCGTGTGTTTCCGTGTGCCACATATTGCTATTGGTCTACTTGTTACATTTGCGAATTTGTGAATCTCTTTCAACATTATTGACTCTTGTTAACATTTTGCATCAAATTTTTGTGCCACTATCCTCACCGAGCTACTCGATAAGCTTTACTTGATAGGTGTGAGTGAACAAGTCCGGTACCAATTCCACTATTCTTTCATCTCACATTGAGTGAAACGGGATACATCCTCAACGTTGGGAAAAGGTAACTTGGTATTGTTTATCTTCTCTCCTACTCAACTTTGCTCGAGTCTTGTGATGGATAGGCAAAGCATTTCATCTACTTCGGTCTACAACAACAACGACAAGTTCGAAGCCATGACGAACAACTTGTGCGCCAACATGGATGCTCAAATGGAGGAGCTCAAAGCACTCATCAATAACCGCAAGAGGTCTCCCTCATCTTCGAGAAGACGCTCAAGTGCACATCCTTCCGAGCTACCATCTCCGGCAAGATCTCATCGGCATCGACACCATCAACGCCAAGAACGTGAAGGTCAAGAGCTCAACACCAACAACCGCTCAACGACTTCACCGTACAACTTGGCATCTTCGCCAAGCGACTTCAAGGCATCTTCGCCTTTGGATATGCGGCATCTTCGCCCACAAGCACCTCAAGCTTATGATCAAGAGAAGCTCCCCAAGCTCAAGTCCGCGACTTCCACGAGCTACTACGACCTCGACAACGACCACGAGATTCCTTTCTATGGGACTCAAGAACCCGAGGAGTACCTCGAGTGGGAACGCTTGATGGACGACTACCTCATGCTACTTCAAGTTCCTCCCCAAGATCAAGTGAAGTGCGCCACAAGAAACTTCCACGACTTCGCATCGACATGGTGGTTTCACACACCTTCGGAGGAGTATGACATGAATTGGCCCAAGACGAAGAAAGCTTTGCGGCGAGAGTTCGTGCCTCCCACTTACACGGAACAACTTATACGCCAATTGGAGAACACCATACAAGGATCCAAGTCCATCGACAAGTACTTCAAGGAGATGAAGATGGCCTTGCGACGAGCCGGCGTGGACGACCCCATTTCGATGAAGTTCCACTTCATGATGGGATTGAACAACGACATCTCCAAGACTATCTTCCTCGAGAACTACAAGTCCCTCGACGACAACTACATTGGTGCTCTCAAGGCGGAACAAGAACTAATGAAGGCCAAGGCTTCTCCACCGCAAGAAAACTTCTCGAAGACCAAGCTCCAAGACGGCGAGCATGAGGGTAGTACCACCATGATGTCCAAGCCCAACGAGCTCCAAGATGACGCTCCCAAGTTTGACTCCACCGCCATCCCTCTTTGTGGCATTGATGATGCCGAGTCTACTTCGACTCTTTTTCAAGACGGTGTGGCGACGACTATGACTATGGAGCCATTCGAGGACCAAGCTTTGGAGGCAAACGACATGGTGACGAGCAAGGATGATGCTTCCATCTTTGGAGGCGAGAGTGATGATGTGCCATCTTCGGCCTTCATCCACAGCGACGGTGACGAGATGGTTGAGCATGGGATTTTCCCTTCGACCACGGTGGTGTATGATGACTTGAGTGACTTGTGCCACCATATTGAGAGTGAGAGAGAGTTCACCACTAGCCCCATATATGACGAGCTACCCCGATTCCCATGTGAGGAGAGCCACAACACCCACCACTTGAGTGAGATGAGTGACTCCACCATATGTGAGTTTGAGTGCACCTACCTTGAGGGAGTGAGTGAGCCACCACATAGAGAGAGTGAGATAGTTGATAGGTCATGTGAGGCCACTTTCAACACTAACGACTTGACCTCTACCTCTATTGTGTCTTCTCATTTGGTGCTAGGTCCCACATATGATGACGCACCGATTCTCGACGACTTCGTCCTTCCATTGGACAAGACGATGGCCATGATGGAATATTATGCACCCCCACATGGTTCCATCAAGATGAAGATGATGACCACCTTTTGGTCTTTTCCACCTCACCTACACCACATGAGTGGAATGAGAAAGGTAACAAAGGTGAAGGTGATTCTCTCGTCCCACTAGTGGACTATGTTGACATTGATTGCTTGCATGATGTTGATCCACCTATTGCCATGCTTCGTGCTAGTATGATTTCCCCATGCGATGATTTACCCATTTATGATGAGTTTGATGATTGCCATGTGGAGTCTATTAGTTGTGATGCCATGTTGCATAGGATTTCTTGTGATAATTATATTGGTCACATCATGTTTGACATCCCACTTGACTTGTCATATGCTATGCATGAGATCAACAATATGTCACATTTGCAATCTCTTCATAGTGACTATGCATATGCCATTAAAATAAACCCAATTTGCACTTATGGCATAGATGACAAGCCCATGGTTATTGGCATTTGTTTTTCTTGTGATGATATTGACATGCTTCCTTTGCATCATATACATCATATGCCATGCCATGAACACCTAGCTTTGGATATGCATTGTTTTGGAGATTGTTCCACTTCTCCATATTATGCTTTCGATATTGCTCATGAGGAGACCCCCATAGTTTCCTCATACATTTTAGGAGATTTTGACCCATCCCATCCATTGTATGATTCCCATAGTTGTGCGCACAATATGCTCCCCATGAATGCCAATGTTGTTGTTGTGCCACATACTTGCTCTAATTTGTGTCCCCATCATACTATACATGACAACTATTCTTTCATGATGGATGACATCTTTCTCTATCGTGCCTCAAATTTATTTGAGCGATGCTTATCTTGTGCTAACTCACACATGCACATACACATCATGATGGATGATGTGTACATTTACCACGCACACACTTTCTTTGGTTTGTGTCTCTTTTGTGTAGGTACCCATACTTACTCGTGAACCTCGCAAGAGCACGAGTTAACGAAACGAGCTCCAGAGAGCAACGACGACTTGGGAGTACATGGATTATCCTCCCAACCGCTCCCTTCGCGCAAAGACTTCGCGCATTTCTTCTACATGGCCCTCACATGGTTATGGGTTATTGTCCATTATATCTCTTACGACCATCTTCCCATGTTCACTTTGCATGATATGCTCATGTATATGCCTTTGCCATGCATTTGTGACCCATGCTTTGCATTACATATGATGATTGATTCTCATACTTGTATGTGTATTTGCAAGCTTGGTGGAGATATCACTTGTTATTGCCATGATTCCTTTGCACCCCATGCCTATTATGATGCTTTGATCTTGATTTGTGACCGTGCTTGCGATATGTCATGTGCATTGCCTATATCCACTATTTGCTCACATGACATGATTGACATGCCTTCTCCTAGTGTGTTGCATCTTTGCTCCATTATTTTGCACGACTTGATTATCATGCTTGCTTCGTGTAGTGCATTACCCATGATTCATACATGCTCATTTCATGCGATTGATGTCAACCATTGCCATGCTTTGCACATGATTGATATTGCTTGTTGTCATATGTCTCCACATGTTGCCTCTCTCATGCTATATGATTGTCCATGCATACGCAACCATGATTTTAGTCTTCCCAATGAGATTGCCCCCATAGCATTCTCGCATTTATTTGGAGATTTTGACATATTTCTTGTGAAGCATGCTTGTTTTACCTCTTTGCACCATATGCCTAGTGCCATGAACATAGCCATTGTTGCATCATCTTATTCATGCACTTTTGCTTCTAATGGTTATGTGCAAGAGAAGAAAACCATCATGATGGATGATGCGTTTATCTACCATGCGCATACGTTCTTTGTTTTGTTGTGTGCATGTGTAGGATACTTGGACTTCGTGTCAACTTCCACTTCACGTGAGTTGAACATTCGAGCTCTTGAGAGCGAACCACCTTTGTTCACGACGCTTCTACATCACACTTTCTTGTGCTTCGGCATTGTGAAGGACGCACAAGGACACACTTTCAAGGTGATATCCTTCTCTTCCGGGACACCCAAAACCATGAGCATGGATATTGTGGATCACACTACATGTGTTGCTTGCACCATGAGACTTATTTGTCATCTTGGACCCCTTGATTGCACACATGTTAAAGATCTTGCTTCGACTTGTCATTGTCACATTGCCATGCTTCATGATATATATGCCTTGTGTGTTGCATCCAACTTGTTGCCTACTTGCTCATATCACATGTTTGGTTGCACCAATGTCATCCCTTCACATATGCCATGTCCCATTGCTTTTCACATGATTGACTTGATTGCCTCACACATGTTGAACAATTGCTCTTTGTATTGTGTTGAGTGCCACACTATTTTCACTACACCCTATGCACGTTATGCTTGGATTGTCTTGCACTTGACTCATGTGTTTAGACACTTCATTTTAGTGGCTGTTGTGAATGATTCCTATGCCTACCATAGACCTTTCATTGAGCGCTTTATGCATGCTTGCTACGCCTTCGAGGTAGATGCTTACTTTCTTGTCACACATATGTGCATCTCTACCTCACATTTACATGCTTGTTTCCATGATGACCTTGATTGTGCTCAATTGATGTGCTTAAATGCCATGCCACAACCCTTTGTCACACCATATGCTATGCTTGATGACAACACTTGTTGGGTGAATCACCTCTTGAATGCTTGGTTTTGCACTACCGCTAACCACATTTGTTTTTCCAAGTGTTTGTTGTCCTTGCTCCTTTTGAAGGAATCACTAGATGGTGCGACATTGGAGAGTGCCCATTTCGAGCTTCAAGATGATGAGTGCTTGGTGATCGACTGCATTGACATGGCGACGCCATCTCTTTCCCATGGTGATTTGGCTTTCAATCCGAGGTCGGATCTTTTCCAAGGGGGAGGGGATGATGCGGAGCATCCTAAGGACATCACCATGTCAAGAGTCTGTTTGGCAAGTGACACGTACGACCTCTACTTCTCATACATAAAGGTGAATCATCTCCTTTACACGTGTTCACTTGACCCCTTCAAGGATGGTATACTACTTGACACTCCACTCTTGTGCATGCATAGGTATTGTCGGAGCTTCACGGACGATGACGGGGAGTGCAAGCGCCAAGGAACAACTACACCATCCGCGAGGGAAGCTTGGAAGCGACGACGGAAGAAGACGGAGCTGTGGAAGCTACAGCAGCCGGACATCCGGGCCAAACGCCGGGCATCCGGCGCTTCGCCAAATCCCGGACATCCGGCCTTCGGCCCGGAAGTCTGGACCCTCCTTCACAGAAGCTGGACCGAGCCAGCGCGGACATCCGGCCGTGACCCCGGACATCCGGCTCGCCCCAAAGCGCCGGACATTCGGCCGCCAACCCGGACGTCCGGCACCTGCGCGTGCCTAACGGGGCCAGAGGCCCATGTATCCCTTTCCCTTTGCCCCCACTTGCACTGGAACTATATATACTCCTCCACCTCCACCATTTTAGGGTTAGCAAATGTGATAGCTCATTTTAGACTAGAGCTTTGCTCATCTTAGTGGTTCTACTCCTAGGAGAGACTGTGGCCCCTCTACGGAGAAGATCCACGATGGATTCAAGACCCCTAAACGGGAAGATCCTTCACGGATTCAAGACCTCCTCTTGGAGATGAACTCTACCTTGTATATTTCCCTTTGTTGTTCATGTACCTTGTGATCTTGTGTGTTAGATTGTCTAGTGGATGTGTGATTGGACTTGTTCTTGAGTGTTTTCCCTTGTGATTTCTCCTTGTTCGTCCCCGTGTTCATCGTGTTCCTCGCGGGATCCCTCCTTTTCGTGAAAGATTGGCCTAGAATCGGGTTGACCCCGCATCATAGATGCACAAAGGTAAAGCAAGGATCCAATCATAGAATGATATACCTTTTGATCCACCGCTTTACCATTGGGATCAATGTCAAGTTGGCACTTGGTTGGCATTGGAGTAGTAGCCGGCTTGACATCACTTAGATTGAACCTCTTGAGCATGTCTTGAGTATACTTGGATTGTTTGATGAAGATTCCTTCTCTTCTTTGCTTGATCTCAAACCCAAGGAAGTACTTCAACTCTCCCATCATGGACATCTCAAAATGTGTGGTCATGAGTGTGGCGAACTCATCATTGAAAGCTTTGTTAGGAGAACCAAAGATAATATCATCAACATATAGTTGGCAGACAAACAACTCCCCTTTGACCTTCTTAGTAAAAAGAGTGGGGTCGATTTTCCCAATTTCAAACCCGCGATCTTGTAACAACTCGGTATATGATCCCGGATGAAGTGATACCGAATCTCTATATGCTTCGTCTTGAAGTGTTGCACCGGGTTGAGAGAAATCTTGATGGCACTTTCATTGTCACACCAAAGAGGCACTTTGTCACAAGTGACACCGTAATCCTTTAAAGTTTGCCTCATCCATAAGAGTTGAGCACAACAACTGCCAGCTGCCACATACTCAGCTTCGGTGGATGAGAGAGACACACAACTTTGCTTTTTGGAAGACCAACTAACGAGAGAGCAACCAAGGAATTGGCACCCTCCGGAAGTGGACTTCCTATCCACTTTGTCTCCCGCCCAGTCCGAATCAGAGAAACCTACAAGGTTGAAGTTTGCTCCTCTTGGGTACCATAAGCCAAAGTTTGGGGTATGAGCCAAATATCGAAAGATTCGCTTGACTGCCACAAAGTGACTTTCCTTAGGTGAGGCTTGAAACCGTGCATAGATTCCCACACTCAACATAATATCCGGTCTAGATGCACAAAGGTAAATCAATGATCCATAGAACGATATACCTTTTGATCCACCGCTTTACCATTGGGATCAATGTCAAGTTGGCACTTGGTTGGCATTGGAGTAGTAGTCGGCTTGACATCACTTAGATTGAACCTCTTGAGCATGTCTTGAGTATACTTGGTTTGTTTGATAAAGATTCCTTCTCTTCTTTGCTTGATCTCAAACCCAAGGAAGTACTTCAACTCTCCCATCATGGACATCTCAAAATGTGTGGTCATGAGTGTGGCGAACTCATCATTGAAAGCTTTGTTAGGAGAACCAAAGATAATATCATCACCACACAGTTGGCAGATAAACAACTCCCCTTTGACCTTCTTAGTAAAAAAGTGGGGTCGATTTTCCCAATTTCAAACCCACGATCTTGTAACAACTCGGTAAGATGCTCATACCACGCACCTGGGGCTTGTTTAAGGCCATAGAGAGCCTTATCGAGTTGATACACGTGATTGGGGAACTTGGGATCCTCAAACCCCGGGGGTTGTTTGACATACACCAACTTATTAATAGGACCATTAAGAAACACACTTTTCACATCCATTTGTTGTAACTTAAAATCATGATGAGAAGCATAGGAAAGCAACAAATGAATAGATTCAAGGCGAGCAACGGGGGCAAAGGTTTCACCGTAGTCGATACCCTCGACTTGGGAGTAGCCTTGAGCCACCAGACGCGCCTTGTTGCGGATGACAATGCCATGAGCATCTTGCTTGTTCTTAAAGATCCACTTTGGCCTCGGCACCAGACGCCACACTTTGTCGCGCTCGAAGTTGTAGAGTTCTTCATGCATGGCATTAAGCCAATCCGGGTCTTCGAGCGCCTCATAGACCTTTTGAGGTTCAACACAGGAGACAAAAGCTTGATGAGCACAATAGTTTGCTAATTGTCTACGAGTGCTTACCACCCTTTTGATGCTTCCAAGAATATTCTCCATGTGATGTTCTGTGACGCCCGAAGACCGACGTCCCAGAAGATTCCAGAAGATTCCAGAAGATTCCAGATGTTCCGGGTTCTCCCGTGTGTTTTATTTTTGCTTGTGTTATTTATTTTGCATTGCATCATGTCATCATGCCATCATGTCATATTTATTTTTGCATCTCAACCTAAATAAATCGTGTGGACCTTCGGTCCATTTAAATCGAGGGAAGGATGTCTTCTCTTTAAAACAATAAAAGCCTCTCAATATTATTAGGGAGCTATATAATAAATATTCCAGTTTTGGAATTCACCACAACAAACTTGCATTTTAAATCCCGTTCTTTTCCAAGATATTTAATCCTTGATCTTATCCTTTTTGCTCAATTGAAGTGTGGAGCTTTGACATTATGCCAGAGTAACTACATTCAAACTTTGACTCAACTTGTATTTATTTGGTCCTCCAAATAAATATTTTGCTTCTCTTCTTTTCCTGTGATAGAAAGGAGTTATTTGGTTTGTTTTTATAGCAGCCAGCCTCTTGGACTCCTCCTCCCTCTTGGCCCAGCCACCAGGCCTTCCTCCTTGGCCCAATTCCTCCTTCCCCTTAGGCCCAGCCGCCCCCAGTCTAAACCCTAGCGAGACGAGACCCCTCCTCCCGCAGCATCTCCCTCCCCGCCACCAGGCTCCGCTCTGTCGCTCGAGCCGAACCCCTCGTTCCCCTCTGCTTCGACCCCGAGCCCGATCTTCTCGCTCCCTCCCCCTCGAGCCTCGCTCTCTCTCTCGCTCGCACGCACTCACATCCCTCCTGGCCCGATCTCCCGCAAACCCTAGCTCCCTCAGCGCCATCTCCCGATCGCTCCTCTCTTTCCCTCTCCTCGACCCCCCAGCCGCCGCATCGCTCTTCCCTCGCCCGAACTCGCGCGAGCCCCGCACTCCCCTCGACCAGCCCGAACCCCATCGCCCCCTTGCCCCGACTCCATCACCCTCTCGATCCAGAGCGCCGCCCGCGCCTGGCCCCATGAGCAGGCCGCCGGAGCCGCTGTTCCTCCCTGAGCGCCTCCCTCCGCGGCTCCCTCCTCTCTGCATCGACGCGCCTGACGCCCGAGCGCCCCGGCCTCCCTTCTCGCGCCGGCCACCGGCGAGCCAAGGCGGCCCCAGCACATCTCCCGTTCGCCAAGGCCACGTCCCCGCCTTCCCGCCTCCTCGTCCGAGCGCCTCCGCCCGATTCCGCCTCTGGACCTCCTCCTTCCCCGTCGATCTCCTACGCCAGGACGCCGCCCCAAGCCAGCGACGCCCCAGCGCCGTCTCCCACAGCGCCAAGTCCGTCCCTCCTTCCTCGCCATGGACGACCGGGGGCCTCTTCCCGACGCCGCCCCGTCTCCAGTCTCTGGCCGCGGATGCCGGCCAGGAGCTGCGCCTCCAGCGCCGTACCTTCCCTCCATGCAAAGGCAGCAGCCCCGCGGCCACTCCATCGCCTCCTCGCCAAGTTGCCGCTGCCACGGCCTCGTCGCCGTGCTACCTCCTTTTGCTGCGAATGTTGTTCGCCAAGGCCAGCGCCGCTCCGTGTTGGTTGGGCATTTTTGCCTTCTGTCATGTGCCAAGACTTGTTGCTGCCATGTTTCTTTTTGCCAAGTGTTCCTTCCGGTGTGTCCAAGTTCGACTACAACGAGAACCCGACCAAGTTCCACTACGTCCACGACGACCTTATGACAAGTACCACGACGACCGTACGGCTACGATGACAAGTACATCTACGAACGGGAACGCCTACACGACGACACTACACAACACGTCAAGTACCCCTTCGAATGCGTCAAGTTCGACTACACATGGAGATCCCGTGTACCCCGACGTCGCAAGTACCACGACACGTAACGTGAACGTCTACCGTCGCCGAAGACCCATGAACAACTACTTCCTCTTCGGCCGTGTACCACTACTTCCTCTACGAACGAGAACGGCTACTTCCTCTCCGAACGTGAACGACTTCTTCCTCTACGCTCTCGAACCGCCCCGAGAACGCTTGTTCCGAAGGTATAACCCGAGACGATGACCCGTGAGATGAATGTTGTGTTGTATGAAATGTTTGCCTTGTGTGCACCGTGCCGTTTCGTCCTTTTGTCATGTTCCTCGGTTGCCTCGTCGCCGACCCGTGGGAACCCGGCAACGGGATCACCCCCACCTTTCGTCTTGCTTGACTTGCTCACGCCACCTTTCTTTTGCACCGGACTCTCAACGAGTTACAGGAACCGATATGTTGCCGTGGCATCATTTTCGGAATGGTTGCCGTGGCACCTTTTCCTTCCACCACGGTGACAAATGCTTCATATCTTCTTCATGTCAACTTTTAATAATACTTGCATAAAACTTGATCATGTCATCCGCATCATGTTAACAACATTATATGTTTAATTGTTGTTTGCTTATAATTACTAAACATGCTCATGGGGATTTTCCGGATATGTTGTTGTTATTTCCGACCTCATTTAAAATGTCTAAATAGTGTAGTTTCTTTATGCTTCACCTCTTGCCATGTTAAAAAAAACATTTAACCTTGTCTTGTAAATAAACGAGAGTCAATTAAATAATAAATGTGGTGTTTCGTCAATATGCAACTCTTTGCATATTGAGCTCCACTTAACTTGTAGTTTTGTTTGTGCACTTTGCCATGCCATGCATATTTTAAACCGGACATGCATCATGCTTGCTTGTGCATCGTATGCCATGTTTATGCTTGTATGTTTACCGTGTTGTTTGCTTCTTTCCGGTTGCTTCTCTTGTTAGCTTCGGTTTCGTTCCGGAGTTGTGAGGTTTCGCTCGACTGTTGCTCCGTCTACTTCATGGACTTGTTCTTCCCCCTTGTGGAATCCCAGGCAAGATGATCATACCCTTGGATACCTTTACTACCATTGCCATGCTTAGTTGTCTCGATGCTATCGTTACATGTCGCGCTACCCATCTTTTATGTCAACCTCTCCTTGTTGCCATGAAACCTCTAACATTTGAAACCTTCCTAGCAAAACCACTGTTTGGCTATGTTACCCGCTTGCTCAGCCCCTCTTATAGCGTTGTTAGTTGCAGGTGAAGATGAAGTTTGTTCCAGGAGGGAACTTGTTGTTGGAATATCACAATATCTATAATTATTATTAACACACCTTATATACTGGGCATGGGTGGAAGGCTTGGCCTTTTGCTCGGTGTTTTGTTCCACTCATGCCACCTTAGGCGCCGATAAACCGGCATTATGTTCCTTGATTTTGCGTTCCTTACACGATGGGTGGATGGGGACCCCTTGACAGTTCGACTTTGAATAAAACTCCTCCAGCAAGGCCCAACATTGGTTTTAATTTGCCTCATAATAACAACTTAATTAATTAATTAAATTTGCATAGGGGGTCGCATCCCCGAGGATTCTTAATTCTACATAACAGGGGGGCCAGTGCTGATGGTGTTGGTCCCAAACTAGAGCCACTTGCGGTACCACCCAGTTATCTGGGGTCTTCGGTTACTGTACGTAGCGCTCATCCGGACGTGGCCTGAGACGAGATGCGCGCGGCTACCATCAGGGTGTCGGCACGCCGGGAGGTCTTGCTGGACTTGTTTTACCATTGTCGAAATGACTTGTGCTACCAGGAAGCCGAGCCTGATCGGATTTTCCCTAAGATAAGGAGTGATGATATTATATTTATCACTTCAGCTAATCGTGAGAGCTTGTGATGGGCTAAGTTGGGACACCCCTGCAGGGTTATGATCTTTCGAAAGCCGTGCCCGCGGTTATGTGGCAGATTGGAATTTGTTAATGTCCGGTTGTAGAAAACTTGACTGAGGATCCTAAGTAAAACACACAACTGTGTGAGTAACCGTGACCGTCTCTTTTCACTTTGAGAAGAGAACACGGTGGGGTTATGTTTGACTCGTATGTAGTTAGGATCTTTAGCGATCACTTCTTTTGCGACCGTTTGGGTAGATGCTCATCTTATTCTGGTACTCATAAGTTAGCCACCATATTATGCTTAGCCGCGGCTGCAACCTCACCACTTTACCTCTTCCTACCCACAAAGCTTTGCTAGTCTTGATACCCATGGTTATGGGATTGCTGAGTCCTCGTGGCTCACAGATACTACAACACCAGATGCAGGTTCAGCCGAGTATGAAGCAGGAGCTGGTTCAACTACTTCACTGGGAGCACGACGAAGAGTTTGGCCGTATGCTTGTGACGTTTTCGACGATCAGTAGTGGTTTCTACTAGGATTCGATCCTGACCTGTGGCTTTATGTTGTTTTGGTATCTTTCTTTGGATCTTCACCCGTAGTCGGGTTGTGATGTTTTGAATGATGTTCTGCTTATGTAATGTATTGTGTGAAGTGGCGAGTGTAAGCTAACTATCTTCTTTTGCAATTTAATCCCTCTTTTACATGAGTCGTGCAAAGATACCAAACTTGAGATCATTCTAGGATGGGCTTATACCTTTAAGTCGTGCCTCGACACGTAGGAGGTATAGTCCCATCCTGGGCATTACAAGTTGGTATTCAGAGCCTTCTCCGACCTAGAAGCCCCACTGATTGATCGAATCGTTGACGGTTGAGTCTAGGCACACACTTGAAAATGTTTTGAGTCCTATATATATATATCGGAGAGTAGGATTTCTTTTGCTCCTCATCTCTTTTCACTCTGGTGAGGACTCCTGACGTTTACTCTTGCCTCTTCTAATTTCAAAAATTGCACCAATTTTTTTTAGGATCTCACGAGTATTGTTTGGATTGTTCCGATGTCTTTGTGACGAGAACATTGTTCTCGATGCCTCCTGTCATTAGGGGTTGTGGCAGTGTCCCGGGGAGTTGAGCTCCGAGGTGTTGTCGTCACAAATCCATCGCGACAGTACTAGAATACTTAAGACGGCCGACATCGAAAACTCTCCTATGCGGTTAGTGGCAAGATAACCCCGACATCACCCAGTACTGGAGAGGTAGTTCGGGAGTATTGCCATAGCTTGTATAGTGGATGCGTTTCGAAGGTCCGAGGTAAACGGTTTCCGAGAAAGACTGGTTATGTGTTGAAGGATGGATACAGCTGGATGTAGGTTTAGAGTTGATTGCGCGGTGCTTCCCCTGTATCCCCAACACCTGATTGCATAACTGGAAACTTTCGGAAATTAATAGGTGGGTTCATCTAGTAGTTCTAGGCATTCTTCCAACGAATGCATGATATGAAGTTCGGGGTTCTACATTGAGTGAAGTGGTTTTATGGGATTGTTCCGATCGGGAGTTGCATCTTAAAGGGTCCTTGGCTATGCTGATCCGGGGATTGCAAAACCCTTTTGTAACACGTCCCATGAGCTTTCAGCACGAAGATGTCGGACGAAGCTTCTATCTTGTATTTGTTCTATCTGTTCCTTGTTCTTTTTTTTATTTACCTTTTGTTCTCCAAGTGGCTTCTCGTCAAGCTGATGTACCTGCGGAATTCATTCGTTCAATTCTCTGTTCGAATGATATTATGAAGACTATGCTGCAACATCTATCCTTTGTTTCATTTTGATTCTGGTATTCGAGTTGCTTCGATGTCAAATGTTGATTCCATACCTTTCCTAATCGGCGTTCTCATATTTCTATGGGAGTGCTAGTCCTTCTTAATCACCAAGATGGTCATGATAAATTCATTTTGAACCGGGGTGCCTTCTCTTCAAGTTATTCCATACGGACGCCGTTGAGAAATCTGACGATTTGTCTGTTTCATTCATCCCAAGTTGTCTTTGTTTTCCCCACCCTCCCACCCTTCTTCTTCTTGGAGCCAGAAATTCTCAGATGAAGTATCCATTTTATTCATGTGATATTTCTTCATTCTTTTCCTTCAATGTTCTTATCCGGTGATTTATCGTGAAGATGCTCGAGAGCTTCAAGTTCATCATTCTTTTGTTCTCGAATTCTGTCGGTTGATGTAATTCAAGATTTCAGTGTTGATCTTATCCTTTTCCTTTCACAATGCTTTCTTATTCCGGTGCTCCAATTAATCATTCTCCTCTTGCTATTCATATCCGGAGTGCTGAACATTCATAACTCCATTCTTAATCCATTCAAATTATTTTGTTGAGGATTGTCATCTTACTCAAGCCATTTAATTCAACCGGTGCAATATCTCTTCAGTAATCTTTTCCAACGGTGATTTCTTTTGAGTGGGCCCTAACCCACAGGTCTTTTCCAGGATCTTACCTGACTCTTCTAATTTTTCTGGAGTTATACTCAAATTCTTTTTCAAAGTGTGACGTAAGAATGAATTCCATCAGTCACATGCCTTCTCCAGGACCGCTTTCAAATTCTTTTCTTCGTTGGTTCAACCTTTTAATTCTTCATTACGGAGAGCCTATACAATTCATGGTGGTGTATCTCATCGTCTTCTCAGATTTTGGAGACCGGAGAAGTGTTTCTCTTAAATCTTGGCCCGTTCTCTCAAGATTCGTGGTTCTAACTTCTTGCCATCCTCATTATTGTTCCGTTTATGAGGAATTCTTTTTATACTCGTCCGGAGCATTTCATGAATTCTTTTCCTTGTGTTCCTCTGAAGGCCTTCATTTCAGAAGATTTCTTCGTTCTCAGTTTTCAACTTCGTCCTCCAAATATTCTTCATTGATGTTTCTTCGTTCGTCTCCATATTTTTACGGTGGTTCTTTCAAGTTTACTCTTCCGTTGTTATCATTTTGATTCATTTGTTCTTTTCACAATCCTACCGGTGGTTCGTTGAAGATTTACCCAAGCTTGTGCGAGATCTCTCTTAATCCTTTCCAACGAGAATAAGTAGTATGCCAAATCCTTTGGTTGTCATCAATTTAAATTGGTGAAGGATATGCATGACATAATTCTTATTCTTATTCCTTCAAGGTGATTAACCCCTTTGGAGCTTGTTCATCATATCATATCCTTGGTTCTAAGTTGTTCATCTTGTTTTCCGGAGCTCCAAGTTATTTCAATTTCATCATTTCAAAGCTCCATCTAATTCATCGCAGGCCTAAATCTTATTTTTTTCATCTTTCACTTCTCATGCTTTCATTACCGGAGTTCTCATGGTGGTTCATCATGTTTTAATTCATCCTCGAAGTCTTCATCAAGATTCTTGTTGGAGCTCAAGCATTCTTCATCATGCTTTCCAAGTGCAATTCTTTCTACCTTATCTTTTCAGATGGTGTTATGTCATTCTTGACAATTCCTTCATGTTTTATGATTCACGAGTTATCAAGAATGAGATAATTAAAACCATCATTTCTTTCTCTTTAGGAGATCCTTTCAACCCCTCATTTCTATCTCTTGGAGTTATCTTGGGTTGTATTTCACCTAAAAGCTTTCCCTAAGGATTGTTGCTATTATGGTGCTTATAAATGACCCAAGTTCTTCATTTATCATTCCGGTGAAATAAGTTTTTCGTCTCCTTGTTGATCTCAATCCAATTAAATGTTTCCGTCAGTGGCTGGTTGTCACCTCTTAATTTTAAGATGTTTTCCATAAGCCCACATCAAGCTTATTCGTTTTCGTTGTTGATTTTTTAAAAATCAACTCCGTTCAACCCGTCTTTGTAAGGATGCTCTTTCAAATTCAATTTTGTGGGGGAAGTTGTCTTGTTCTTCTCCATTCATTTCTTTCATTGATTATATGCTATTCTTTCATTCCGGAGGCATTGTGATATTGTTCTCCAAACCATCATCTTGTTTTGTCAAGATCATGTTCTTTTCCTTGTTTATCTATTTAATTGGAGTGTTGTATTCTTCATTCTAGTTCCGTCATCTTATCTAGTTTTGCCTCTCTTTTTTAACCGGAGTGCTGTCTGAGTCTTTCTTACCCTTGTGCCATTCTTTTAATTGTTTCGGAGGCAATGTGTTGTTGATTTCATCAACTATCATCCATCTTCTCAAGTTCTTGTTCATTTCCTTCCATTTTCAGACGGAGTGCTGTCCAAATTTTGTCATTCTTATTCCTTGGCTATACCGTTGCGGTTTCATATTCTTTTGGTCCGTGAGCTCTTGTTTCATGAATTTCAACCTATAAGGTTCTCATAATGCTCCTTGTTCCTCTTTTCTAACGGAGTTTTCATATTCGTTCATCTCCGTTGTATTTTTTCTTTCAACTTGTTCAACCTCTCCAGGTTCCTTGGTTTCACTCGTTTGTCGAAGAAGCAACTTTGTTTTACCTCTTCCTCTTCCGTTTTACCCGGTGATATCTCCAGGATCTCGGGTCGAGATCCTCTGTTAGTGTGGGAGAGTTGTGACGCCCGAAGACCGACGTCCCAGAAGATTCCAGAAGATTCCAGAAGATTCCAGATGTTCCGGGTTCCCCCGTGTGTTTTATTTTTGCTTGTGTTATTTATTTTGCATTGCATCATGTCATCATGCCATCATGTCATATTTATTTTTGCATCTCAACCTAAATAAATCGTGTGGACCTTCGGTCCATTTAAATCGAGGGAAGGATGTCTTCTCTTTAAAACAATAAAAGCCTCTCAATATTATTAGGGAGCTATATAATAAATATTCCAGTTTTGGAATTCACCACAACAAACTTGCATTTTAAATCCCGTTCTTTTCCAAGATATTTAATCCTTGATCTTATCCTTTTTGCTCAATTGAAGTGTGGAGCTTTGACATTATGCCAGAGTAACTACATTCAAACTTTGACTCAACTTGTATTTATTTGGTCCTCCAAATAAATATTTTGCTTCTCTTCTTTTCCTGTGATAGAAAGGAGTTATTTGGTTTGTTTTTATAGCAGCCAGCCTCTTGGACTCCTCCTCCCTCTTGGCCCAGCCACCAGGCCTTCCTCCCTGGCCCAATTCCTCCTTCCCCTTAGGCCCAGCCGCCCCCAGTCTAAACCCTAGCGAGACAAGACCCCTCCTCCCGCAGCATCTCCCTCCCCGCCGCCAGGCTCCGCTCTGTCGCTCGAGCCGAACCCCTCGTTCTCCTCTGCTTCGACCCCGAGCCCGATCTTCTCGCTCCCTCCCCCTCGAGCCTCGCTCTCTCTCTCGCTCGCACGCACTCACATCCCTCCTGGCCCGATCTCCCACAAACCCTAGCTCCCTCAGCGCCATCTCCCGATCGCTCCTCTCTTTCCCTCTCCTCGACCCCCCAGCCGCCGCATCGCTCTTCCCTCGCCCGAACTCGCGCGAGCCCCGCACTCCCCTCGACCAGCCCGAACCCCATTGCCCCCTTGCCCCGACTCCATCACCCTCTCGATCCAGAGCGCCGCCCGCGCCTGGCGCCCATGAGCAGGCCGCCGGAGCCGCTGCTCCTCCCTGAGCGCCTCTCTCCGCGGCTCCCTCCTCTCTGCATCGACGCGCCTGACGTCCGAGCGCCCCGGCCTCCCTTCTCGCGCCGGCCACCGGCGAGCCAAGGCGGCCCCAGCACATCTCCCGTTCGCCAAGGCCACGTCCCCGACTTCCCGCCTCCTTGTCCGAGCGCCTCCGCACGATTCCGCCTCTGGACCTCCTCCTTCCCGTCGATCTCCTGCGCCAGGACGCCGCCCCAAGCCAGCGACGCCCCAGCGCCGTCTCCCGCAGCGCCGAGTCCGTCCCTCCTTCCTCGCCATGGACGACCGGGGGCCTCTTCCCGACGCCGCCCCGTCTCCAGCCTCTGGCCGTGGATGCCGGCCAGGAGCTGCGCCTCCAGCGCCGTACCTTCCCTCCGTGCAAAGGCAGCAGCCCCGCGGCCACTCCATCGCCTCCTCGCCAAGTTGCCGCTGCCACGGCCTCGTCGTCGTGCTACCTCCTTTTGCTGCGAATGTTGTTCGCCAAGGCCAGCGCCGCTCCGTGTTGGTTGGGCATTTTTGCCTTCTGTCATGTGCCAAGACTTGTTGCTGCCATGTTTCTTTTTGCCAAGTGTTCCTTCCGGTGTGTCCAACTTCGACTACAACGAGAACCCGACCAAGTTCCACTACGTCCACGACGACCTTATGACAAGTACCACGACGACCGTACGGCTACGATGACAAGTACATCTACGAACGGGAACGCCTACACGACGACACTACACAACGCGTCAAGTACCCCTTCGGATGCGTCAAGTTCGACTACACATGGAGATCCCGTGTACCCCGACGTCGCAAGTACCACGACACGTAATGTGAACGTCTACCGTCGCCGAAGACCCGTGAACAACTACTTCCTCTTCGGCCGTGTACCACTACTTCCTCTACGAACGAGAACGGCTACTTCCTCTCCGAACGTGAACGACTTCTTCCTCTACGCTCTCGAACCGCCCCGAGAACGCTTGTTCCGAAGGTATAACCCGAGACGATGACCCGTGAGATGAATGTTGTGTTGTATGAAATGTTTGCCTTGTGTGCACCGTGCCGTTTCGTCCTTTTGTCATGTTCCTCGGTTGCCTCGTCGCCGACTCGTGGGAACCCGGCAACGGGATCACCCCCACCTTTCGTCTTGCTTGACTCGCTCACGCCACCTTTCTTTTGCACCGGACTCTCAACGAGTTACCGGCACCGATATGTTGCCGTGGCATCATTTTCGGAATGGTTGCCGTGGCACCTTTTGCTTCCACCACGGTGACAAATGCTTCATATCTTCTTCATGTCAACTTTTAATAATACTTGCATAAAACTTGATCATGTCATCCGCATCATGTTAACAACATTATATGTTTAATTGTTGTTTGCTTATAATTACTAAACATGCTCATGGGGATTTTCCGGATATGTTGTTGTTATTTCCGGCCTCATTTAAAATGTCTAAATAGTGTAGTTTCTTTATGCTTCACCTCTTGCCACGTTAAAAAAGCATTTAACCTTGTCTTGTAAATAAACGAGAGTCAATTAAATAATAAATGTGGTGTTTCGTCAATATGCAACTCTTTGCATATTGAGCTCCACTTAACTTGTAGTTTTGTTTGTGCACTTTGCCATGCCATGCATATTTTAAACCGGACATGCATCATGCTTGCTTGTGCATCGTATGCCATGTTTATGCTTGTATGTTTACCGTGTTGTTTGCTTCTTTCCGGTTGCTTCTCTTGTTAGCTTCGGTTTCGTTCCGGAGTTGTGAGGTTTCGCTCGACTGTTGCTCCGTCTACTTCATGGACTTGTTCTTCCCCCTTGTGGAATCCCAGGAAAGATGATCATACCCTTGGATACCTTTACTACCATTGCCATGCTTAGTTGTCTCGATGCTATCGTTACATGTCGCGCTACCCATCTTTTATGTCAGCCTCTCCTTGTTGCCATGAAACCTCTAACATTTGAAACCTTCCTAGCAAAACCACTGTTTGGCTATGTTACCCGCTTGCTCAGCCCCTCTTATAGCGTTGTTAGTTGCACGTGAAGATGAAGTTTGTTCCAGGAGGGAACTTGTTGTTGGAATATCACAATATCTATAATTATTATTAACACACCTTATATACTGGGCATGGGTGGAAGGCTTGGCCTTTTGCTCGGTGTTTTGTTCCACTCATGCCACCTTAGGCGCCGATAAACCTGCATTATGTTCCTTGATTTTGCGTTCCTTACACGATGGGTGGATGGGGACCCCTTGACAGTTCGACTTTGAATAAAACTCCTCCAGCAAGGCCCAACATTGGTTTTAATTTGCCTCATAATAACAACTTAATTAATTAATTAAATTTGCATAGGGGGTCGCGTCCCCGATGATTCTTAATTCTACATAACAGGGGGGGCCAGTGCTGATGGTGTTGGTCCCAAACTAGAGCCACTTGCGGTACAACCCAGTTATCTGGGGTCTTCGGTTACTGTACGTAGCGCTCATCCGGACGTGGCCTGAGACGAGATGCGCGCGGCTACCATCATGGTGTCGGCACGCCGGGAGGTCTTGCTGGACTTGTTTTACCATTGTCGAAATGACTTGTGCTACCGGGAAGCCGAGCCTGATCGGATTTTCCCTAAGATAAGGAGTGATGATATTATATTTATTACTCCAGCTAATCGTGAGAGCTTGTGATGGGCTAAGTTGGGACACCCCTGCAGGGTTATGATCTTTTGAAAGCCGTGCCCGTGGTTATGTGGCAGATTGGAATTTGTTAATGTCCGGTTGTAGAAAACTTGACAGAGGATCCTAAGTAAAACACACAACTGTGTGAGTAACCGTGACCGTCTCTTTTCACTTTGAGAAGAGAACACGGTGGGGTTATGTTTGACTCGTATGTAGTTAGGATCTTTAGCGATCACTTCTTTTGCGACCGTTTGCGTAGATGCTCATCTTATTCTGGTACTCGTAAGTTAGCCACCATATTATTCTTAGCCGCGGCTGCAACCTCACCACTTTACCTCTTCCTACCCACAAAGCTTTGCTAGTCTTGATACCCATGGTTATGGGATTGCTGAGTCCTCGTGGCTCACAGATACTACAACACCAGATGCAGGTTCAGCCGAGTATGAAGCAGGAGCTGGTTCAACTACTTCACTGGGAGCACGACGAAGAGTTTGGCCGTATGCTTGTGACGTTTTCGACGATCAGTAGTGGTTTCTACTAGGATTCGATCCTGACCTGTGGCTTTATGTTGTTTTGGTATCTTTCTTTGGATCTTCACCCGTAGTCGGGTTGTGATGTTTTGAATGATGTTCTGCTTATGTAATGTATTGTGTGAAGTGGCGAGTGTAAGCCAACTATCTTCTTTTGCAATTTAATCCCTCTTTTACATGAGTCGTGCAAAGATACCAAACTTGAGATCATTCTAGGATGGGCTTATACCTTTAAGTCGTGCCTCGACACGTAGGAGGTATAGTCCCATCCTGGGCATTACATGTTCTCTAGAAGCATGCCTAGAGGCAATTTTTGCAGCACGACGCTCCAATTGCTCTTCAAGAGATAATTGAGGAGCACTGAGTTGATCATCTTGAGCGACGTCAAGAGCTTGATCTTGATCTTGAGCTTCCTCTTGATCTTGATCTTGCTCAGAGGTGAGAACTTGGCCTTGTGCATCATTTGGTGGTTCCCCACCATCTTGTGATTGATCTTGCACTTGGCCTTGTTCGTCTGGTTGAGGGCCTTCACTTTGTTCTTCGGAAGCGTGTGGGTCTTGGATTGATGATGGTTCCACTTGTGTGGAACATTGTCCTTCTCCTTCGGCCACAAGGGGTTCCTCAATGGGTAGGATATATCCAACACCCATTCTTCTTATGGCTTGAGGAGGAATTTCATCACCTACATCATAAGTACCAGTTTGCTCCACTTGGGAGCCGTTATTCTCATCAAACTCTATGTTACTTGTCTCCTCAATGAGTCCATTGGACTTGTTGAGGACACGGTAAGCATGAGAGTTTGTAGCATAACCAACAAATATGCCCTCATGAGCTCTAGATTCAAATTTAGACAAACGAACACCTTTCTTGAGGATGAAACACTTACACCCGAACACCCGGAAGTACTTAAGATTGGGCTTGTTACCAGTAAGAATCTCATATGGAGTTTTGTTCAAGCCTTTGCGGAGATAGAGCCGATTGGATGCATAACATGCGGTGTTGATGGCTTCAGCCCAAAAGTTGTATGGAGATTTGAATTCCGCCATCATGGTTCTTGCCGCGTCCATCAGTGTCCGGTTCTTTCTCTCTGCTACACCGTTTTGTTGAGGGGTATAAGGTGCTGCATATTGATGGTTGATCCCCTCATCACTAAGAAACTCATCCAAGGTGTAGTTCTTGAACTCGGTGCCATTGTCACTTCGGATCATCAAAATCTTTGCTTCATGTTGTCGTTGAGCTTCATTTGCAAAGGTGATGACGGTTTGTTGGGTCTCACTCTTCTTCTTGAAGAAGTATACCCATGTGTATCTTGAATAGTCATCCACAATCACCAAGCAATACTTTCTGCCCCCAAGACTATCAACGGATGGAGGCCCAAAGAGATCCATGTGAAGGAGCTCTAAGGGCCTTTTTGAGTAGATGATAGTCGTGGGAGGATGAGCCTTCTCATGTAACTTTCCTTCAATACACGCACTGCAAGCATGATCTTTGGCAAAGATAACATTTGTTAGTCCACGGACATGGTCCCCCTTGAGAAGACTTTGCAAAGATCTCATATTGACATGGGCTAACCGGCGATGCCAAAGCCATCCCACATCAACTTTAGCCATTAGGCATGTCGCGGTCTTAGTGGGTTGCTCCGAGAAGTTAACCACATAGAGACCGTTCTCGACATGTCCAACATAGGCTACTTTAAGAGTCTTGCTCCACAAGAGGGCCACGATATCAATATCAAAGAATGTAGCAAATCCCATGAGTGCAAGTTGGCGAACAGAAAGTAAGTTATATGCAAGGGACTCAACAAGCATGACTTTCTCGATCGTGAGATCATGAGAAACAACAACCTTGCCAAGCCCCAATACCTTAGAAGATGAAGCATCACCCCATTCGACGTTCGTGGCCATAGATGAACCTAGATGCACTTCCACCACCAAGTCTTTGCTTCCGGTCATATGATTTGTGGCTCCACTATCGAGCAACCATGATCCCCCACCGGAAGCAAACTCCTACAAGAGATCAGTGCTTGGATTTAGGTACCCATTTGTTAATGGGTCCTTTGAGGTTAGTTACAAGGGTCTTAGGAACCCAAATATACCATTCAATGTACTCATAAGAAGAACCAACAAATTTAGCAAAGACATGACCATCACTAGCACGACATAAAACATAATAAGGATTAAAGTCGCCGGCCATGTTTGATGGTATGGTGGGTTTTTTCTTGACTCCACCACCCTTCACATTGTTCTTCTTCTTAGACGCGCCCTCTCCCTCTTTCACAAAGGTTTGTCGGAGAGGGGGAGGTAGCTTGGTCTTGTCATTCTTCTTCTTCTTGGGCTTGGGAGCAAACCCAATTCCTTCCTCTGCCACAACCTCCTTTTGATTACTCAAAAGATTGTTGAGGGTCTTCTCACCTTGTATACATGTCACAAGGCCTTTCTCAAGTTGCTTCTTCAACTTGGCATTTTCTTCAACAAGATGCACATGCTCGCAACATGGGTTAGTAGCATTTGCATTATCAATCAACACCATGCGAGGAAAGATAGCCTTTTCCTTGGTTAGCGAAACTTGGGGTTGATCATGAGACTCCTTCAGAGAAGCATGCATACCTTTCAAGGCCTTGTGAGCCTTCTCAAGTGTAACAAACTCCTCCTTGAGTCTAGCATGGTCAACCCCAAGTTTTGCCTTCTCAGAGTTAAGCATACGAGAGACAACTAAAGCATGATTGAGATCTTTCTTTAATTTAGCATGATCATCGTTGTGTGACTCCTCAAGAGTCAAACGAAGACCACGCTCTTCTTCTAGAGCATTAGAGAGATCCGATATTTCATCGGCATAGTCTCGACTATGTCCTTCCATTTTAGCAATGGTCTCCTTGTGAGCCTCGATCATGTCATTGGCCTCACCGAGTTGTTCCAAGAGAGCAACAAAATGCTTCTTGGTTTTGCCCTTGAGTTTGCTCATAAACAACTCAAACTCATTCTCTTCCTCCTTAGCTCCCTCACTCTCATCAATACAATCCGTTAATGAAGGATTAGAGATGATGGTAGTGTTGATGTTTGGAGTTACCTTGTTGGTGGCCTCAGCCATGAGACACTTGGCGGTGATGTTCTCATTTGGAGAGTCGAAGAGAGATGTGCGTGGAGTAGTAGCAATAAAATTTGTGGCCATGGTGACCATCTCATCATCTTCATCATTATCATCATCCTCAACATATTCTTCTTGGGCCACCAACCCTTTAGGAGGAGTCTTCTTGTTGAAGTTGTTCTTGTTGGGATAAGACTTGGCCTTGTCCTTCCGGATAAGCTTGCCTCCAAAGTCTTCTCGTTTCTCATATGGGCAATCTGCAACGAAGTGGCTTACATTTCTACAGTTGAAGAATGTCCTCACTCGTTGCTTGCCCTTGTTGCCACTTGAGTTGTTCTTGTTGAAGTTGGGCCTTGAGTTCTTCTTGTTGCCCCAAAATTGCCGCGAGGCAAGAGCCATGTGCTCATGATAGGAATATTTGGTGTCCCCGGGGCAACACTCATCGTCATCCTCCTCCTCCTCTTCTTCCACACAAGCCTTGGCCTTCAAGGCAAGGTTAGGCTTCTTTGATCGTTGAGCTCTTAAAACCGCATTGTCGACGGTCTTGTCCAAGATCCTCATGGCAACGAACTCATCCAACACTTCATTTGATAACAAATGGTGGAAGTCCGGTCTTTGGCGAATGACGGAGGACATGGCCTTATGGTAGGGCATCATGGCCTTGAGAAACTTGCGCTTGATCCAATTGTCATCCTTGTCCTTACTCCCATGATTTTGAAGAGAGACTGCAAGAGTGGTTAATCTCCGATAAAGTTCATGAGGATATTCTTCTTCGAACATAGCAAACTCATCGGCTTCATCTTGCACAACTTCATAGTGTGAGAGTTTAATGCTAGCGCTCCCCTTGTACATGGTGCCAACATGCTCCCAAGCTTCCTTGGCCACAGTGAAGGGTCGAAGATGTGCAATGTCTTCGGGAGGGATAGCATCTTGAAGTATGCAAAGAACGGACTCGTTGAATTGATGATCCGTAGCTTCTCTCGGAGTTAAGTTGTCGGGATCACGTGGATAAAAACCTTGCTCAATGATTCTCCAAAGATTAGTAGAGCAATGATTTAAATGATGTTTGAAGCGAAACATCCAAGTAGAAAAATCAGAATTTTTTATAAACTTAGGAGGAGGACAAACGGAATTTAAGTGCGGGGTAGGAACGGGTCCTCCGTAGTGGATAGGAGGAGCGGAATGGGCAAAAATCCCACTCCCATTTTTAGTAACCGGGACTTGCTCACTACTAGCTTCTCCCTTGTCGGGAATAGCCTCCGACACGTTGGTAGCGGGACGAACCACTTCCAACGGTGTGGTGGATAATTTGAGTCCCTCTAGCAAATCTTTAAACATGCTTTTGACCTCGGTCGTTAGTGATTCTTTCAATGTGTCCATAGCCACATTGAACTCCTCACGAGAAAGCGAGGCTCCCCGTTCGGACGTAGGCAAAGACGGAGTTCCACCGGAATGGTCCTCCGTCTCGACTACGTTGTCAACCATACTCTTTGGACGGTAAAGTCCTTAAAAAGAGACGAGGCTCTGATACCAATTGAAAGGATCGATATGGTTGACTAGAGGGGGGGTGGATAGGCAACTAACAATTTTTAGCTTTTCTTAGCCAATTTAAATTAAGCAACAAAGTAAGTTGTCTAGATATGCTACTATGATGACAACTTATAGGAAGCAAAGATAACAACCTCACAAGCAAGCTATATAAGATAAACAAGGAAAGCTTGCACAAGTAAAGGGAAGAAATAATCACAAGTGGAGCCGGTGAAGACGAGGATGTGTTACCGAAGTTCCTTCCCTTTGAGGGGAAGTACGTCTCCGTTGGAACGGTGTGGAGTGTAATGCCCAGGATGGGACTATACCTCCTACGTGTCGAGGCACGACTTAAAGGTATAAGCCCATTCTGGAATGATCTCAAGTTCGGTATCTTTGCACGACTCATGTAAAAATAGGGATGAAATTGCAAAAGGAGATAGTTGGCTTACAATCGCCACGTCACACAATACATTACATAATCAATCATCATCCAAATAACATCACAACCCGACTACGGGTGAAGATCCAAATGAAAGATACCAAATACATAAAGCCACAGGTTTGAATCGCCCCTAGTAGAAACAACTACTGATCATCGGGATAGTGCACATAGTATCGGCTATGTTCTTCATCGTACTCCCAGTACAGCTCTGTGCCGTCACCTGAGTAGTTCACCATGGTACCTGCATCTAGTGTGGTGTAGAATCTGTCAGCCACGGAGGACTCAGGAATCCCGTTCCCGGGTAGCAAAACTATCTAAGCCTTGGGTGTGGAACAAGGCTGAAGAAAGAATAAAAGGCTGCAGCTGCACTAGCACTAGCTTACGTGTTAAGAGCGAGAAGAGAAGTGCCACGAGCGTCAAAGTGATCACGAAGTGATCCTATCTAAGCACGTCAAACATAACCCCACCGTGTTCACTTCCCGAACCCCTTTCAGAAAATGACCGTCATGGTTACTCACGCTGGTAGTGTGTTCTGAACATGGTGTCAAGTTTTCTACAACCGGATATTAACAAATTCCCATCTGCCACATAACCGCGGGCACGGCTTTCGAAAGTTCAAAACACTGCAGGGGTGTTCCAACTTGGCCCATGACAAGCTCACGATCCGCGGAGTCGCAACTCCAAGGTGGGAAGGCCCGAGTATCCTCGGAATCCCATGCTCAAGATATACCGACATAGGTAAAACTAATCCAGCAAGACCTCCCGGCGTGCCGACACCCTGACAATAGCAGCGCGTATCTAGTCTCAGGCCATGACCGGATGAGACATCCTACGGGTAATACCAGATACCTCGGGTTTCCCCGAGGCGACCCCGCAGTCCGCTCAGTTCGGACCAACACTCATGTGGAGCACTGGCCTGGGGGGGTTGATTAATAAAAAGGGATAGCTAGTCCCTATGCAAGTTTTAGTTATTAGGCAAATGGAGTACCAATGTTGGGCCTTGCTGGAAAAGGTTTAGCGCTAAGCGGGTTATCGAGGGGGTCCCATAACCCCAACCGTGTGAGGAACGCATAATCAAGGAACATAACACCGGTTTAAACGGTTCTTAGGGCGGCATGAGTGGAACAAATCACCAAGCAAGAGGCTTAGCCTTCCACCCATTACCAATATATAGATGATTTAGTTTAAGAGTTTATATAGTGTGATATCCCAACAAATACTTCAACATGAAGCAAGAATCTTCGAATCTTCTCCTGCAACTAGCAATGCTATAAGAGGGGCTGAGCGAAGCCTACGTAGCCAATCAAAGGTTTGCATAGGTTGGGTGGTTAGACAGATTCATGGTTACAATAGGAGGCTGACAGACAAACATGGGCATTGAGGCAATAAGCTAAAGAGCGAGACTTCTAGCAATAGGCAAAGATAGTAATGATATCTGGGTCAGGTCATCTTGCCTGTCGAGTCGTCGATGGGATCGTAAGACGGCTCCTCGTTCTCAACCTCGGTAGTAACCTCGTTCTCGTACTCGGTCTCGGCTTCCGGCTCTACTCAACACAAGAACACACGAGGCACGAAATCAAACAAGGTGCAATGCGCAAACTATAGGATGCATGCATGATGCACTTAGGATGCACTGCAGATGCAGATAGGATGCATTACCTGACAACATAGGAAGCACATCAGAAAAATCACAAGAACAAGACAATATGCTCAAGCAAGCAGGAAGCAAGACAGATCTATATAGGATGCAAAACATGGCAAGGTAGGAAGCACAGAGAAACAACATAAGAACAACAAGTTTAAATGAGGCCGAAAACTACTTAAGACAAAACCGGTAAGTCCTCATATGCATAGTTCTAAATTAGTCCAGATCTGAACAAACCTTAAGTTAAAGTTGTTAAACAGCAAGTTAACATGCACCATGATAATCTACACGAAATTCTAGTCAAGTTTCATATAAAGTTTGTTTAAAACGGAGCTACGGTCTAGAAGATATGATCAAAACAAGATAAGCATGGCAACGGTGCAAAATACACCCCAAACATTAAGCAACCACACTCCAAACATGTTAACAAGATGATATTATGATTCTACATGCAAAAACACACAAGTTTCATGTAGGTCACGCCCAAAACGGAGCAACGGACTAAAAGATACACCCGAAACTAGAAACAATGCAAAGCTGAAATTAACAGCCACATAGAAACTTGGAAGCAAGATATATATACTCTTCAGCACTCAAACATGGTGACAAGAAGCATGGGCATGAAGTAGACATATCCTAAAGCAAATAACTCCATTGGAGCAACTCCATAGTAGGCATGGATCAATAGCAACAAGCTACAACATTTTGATCATGGCGTTAAAAACCTGACAGTAATATTTTATAGCAACTTTGGAGCAAGAATTAAATATGCTACAGCAACCCAAATGAGCAAGTGAGGACATGGATGGATAGAAAACAACATATACAACAAAGAATGATCAATGGCCACCCCAAAACTAACATGGTTTTGCCTAGGTCATCAAGCAAACATAGCATCGGGATATGACAGATTCCAGACTCAGTGAAATTTCACTAAGTGTTAAAACAGTAACATTAGCATGGCATGTTTGCGAGCATGTTTAAGTCATCTTAAAGCATAACATGGCAAATGGTTTGCACAACGGCAAAGAACACATGATGGAGAATCTAAAACATAAGAGCATGCAACATGGGGGCAAACACAACACTAGCAACGAGCTCCTCAACTAGGCATCTCGTAACAAGTTACAAAACCTAACAGCCACATGCACTTTTGCAACAGGGATAAACATGGCAATATGAACTCTAACATGCATGCTATAGCAACCAACATGTAGAGCATCTCATGATGAACATTTTGACATATCATTTGCTTCATTTGGATAAACATGCACCAAGTTATCACATCTCAAACATGGCATGAAAATAACTAGTAGCAGCAGATTATAACATGTAGCACTCTTGTCATGATGATTAAGACATCTAGATGGACTCAAACAAGCATGACACAATGGAACAAAACGTAGTACACATCATCACGGTCATGTTGACATATCATATGCACAAATCGGACATACACACAAAAAGTTATTGCCATCACAATAAGCCATCCGACAACAACAAAAACAACAAAAGACTCAGCAAGAAAACAGGGGGGAATCACCTCGCGGATCGGGTTGACCCAGCGGATCGGTCAACGCGGTTCGCAGGTCGAGGCTGTTACAGGCGCGGGTCCGCGGGCGAACGGGTGCGGGCCCGTTAGGGTTTCGCCCGCTGGATCGGGGCGATCTGGATTGGGGCCGGCGCTAGCGCCTCGATCCCGGCGGGGAGCGGCGGGGCTAGCCGGCGGGGAAGTGGTGGAGATGGCCGGCGGCGAGGGCCCGGCGGCGAGGCCCGGAGCGGCGGCTTCGGGGCCCGAGGAGCTCGCGGCTCGGGCGGCGGTGACTGGGGGCGTGGCCGGCGCGGTGCGAGCTCGCCGGCGGCGGAGAACCGGCGCTCTCCGACGGCGGGGCGCGGCCGGCGTCGGGGCCCGCCGCGGAGGCGGAGGGCGGAGGGGCGCGCGGGGGCGCGGCCCGGAACGGCGGCGATGACGGGCCCTCCTCGGGCCTCGCGGGCCGGCGTCGCGGGCGGTCGAATCTGATACGTGTCAGGCGCGGAGAGGCCGAGGGCGGCGGCGGACACGTCCGGCCAGGGACGGACACGTCCGGCGCTGCGGGAGGAGGAAGAATTATGGTTTTTTGGACGAAAATGGCATGGGGGGACGTTTTTATAGGCACAAGGAGCTAGGAGAGTCCAAATGGGGAGCGGTTTTCGGCCATGCGATCACAATTCAACGACCGAGATGCTGGGTTGGTGGGCTGTTGTGGAGGGGGTCTTGGGCCTCAAAGAAGAGGTTCTTTTAGCCCACTAGGTTAACCGTTGGAGTACCAAACGAACTCCAAACGTGACGAAACTTGACAGGCGGCCTACACGTACCAAAACAACATCGCACGACAAGTCTCACGCCATTCCGGAAACGTTACACGGCCAAACACGAAAGAAGGACTCGGGGATACCACGGGCACGTGTGAGAGCGTCCGAACTCGAAACGGACAACGGGAAGAGACGAGTGGGACCGGATGCAAGTGACAACACAAACGCAATGCAATGCACATGACAACATGACATGGATGAAAAGCACACACACACACGACAACACGAAGAACCCGAAAAGAAAGAAGAGCCCGGAAAGGAATTGATGAAGCCAAAGTTTATATATTGCCATATAGGGAAAGTGTTACATTCGGGGCATTACATGGAGGCACAATGCTCCCCAAGAAGACACTAGGGCCACCGTATTCTCCTCATGCCCTCACACAATGCAAGGTGCCGTGATTCCACTAGTGGTGCCCTTGAAGGCGGCAACCGAACCTTTACAAACAATGTTGGGGCTATCTCCACAACCAAATTGGAGGCTCCCAACGACACCACGAAGCTTCACCACAATGGAATATGGCTCCGAGGTGACCTCAACCGTCTAGGGTGATCAAACACCCAAGAGTAACAAGATCCGCAAGGGCTTAGTGGGGGGAATCAAATATCTCTTGGTGGAAGTGTAGATCGATGCCTTCTCAAGCAATCTCGAGGAAATCAACAAGTTTGATTGGCTAGGGAGAGAGATCGGGCGGAAATGGAGCTTTGAGCAACAATGGAGCTTTGGGGAGGAAGAGGTGAGTCTTCTTGGAGAAGAAGACTCCCTATATATAGTGGGAGAACAAATCCAACCGGTATCCCACATTTATGCCCGCATAGCGCGGTACTACCGCATGTAAGTTATGGTACTACCGCTCGGCCAGCGGTACTACCGCTCTGGTTGCGGTACTACCGCTGGTGCAGTACTAGCCCAGACTTAACTCTGTTGCGGTGACAGAACGGGCGGTAGTACTGCATGAGCGGTACTACCGCACGTGCCTGCGGTACTACCGCAAGGCAGAGATAAGCAGGCCGAGGACAAGTGCGGACGAAATAAAATACATCCGTAGCTACATCCGCAGAAATACGATAGTAGCAAAAACACGACACGGTACTACCGCTTGACCCAAGTGGTACTACCGCGTAGGATGCAGAAGTAAAAAATTACTTCCGCACCTACTACCGTACTAGTTACGACGCCGGGCCAGCTACACGGTACTACCATGCTCATGATACGGTACTACCGCTCTGTGCGGTACTACCGCTGTCTTGAGGCGATACTACCGTGTGGCTGTGCGGTACTACCGCTCACTACGAGCGGTACTACCGCATGCCAGGCAGTTGTATTAGTAGGAAGTCATGGTTTTGTACTGACGAGGAAAACAACCGGAGCTCCAGAGAAGCAAAGAAAAGGTGATGTGAAAGTGTAAATGTGTATGTGTTGATTCCACCCAAACCTTTCCGAAGCGGACCCCCTCTTAATAGTACGGCTTTCCTATTACTCAAATCCACCGAAAAAAGAAGCAAAAGGAAACACCGTCTTCCATAGGTTCCGAGGGGCACATAATCGTCTTGTGCCTAGGTGAGATATATCTGAAAGAGCTTAGAGCACACTATTAGTCCGCAAATGCATTGTCATCAATCACCAAAACTACTTAGGGAGAAATATGCCCTTACAACCGCGCGGATCCCGACGAAGATTCGCCTGACGCGCCAGGCGACACGGATCACGCGGTGGATTCGCCTGGGATTGCTGCGGCAACTGATCCCGAGGGCTCCTGCGGATCTTTTGTGAAGCTCCCTGTTGGGTGCATAAAATCATAAGAATTTTCGCCAAAAACTTCAATATTTTCCTGCCCTGTTTCCTGCATACTTTCGGCTGGGTTATTGTCATTAGGCATAGGCATATGATCAGTAGCAAAATCATCTCCCTCTTGACCAAAACTAGGATGTGGTAAAAGATGAGAGGGCAAAAGGAGTAATTCCTTGCGAAGTTGAGCACCGGCGTTGGAGTGGAGTTTGGCAAAAGGAAAAACTTGCTCATCAAAGACAACGTCGCGAGAAACATAGACACGTCCGGAAGAAATATCGAGGCACTTATAGCCTTTGTGAAGAGTGTTGTATCCTAAGAAGGCACATTGCTTGGACCGAAATTCGAGTTTGTGTTTGTTGAAAGGACGCAAGTTGGGCCGAACAGCACAACCAAAGATGCGAAGAAAAGAATAGTTAGGTTTAGTGCCGAATAGCTTTTCTAGTGGGGTTTGGTTCTTGATAACTCTACTAGGGACACGATTAATGAGATAGACTGCCGTGAGGAACGCTTCGTCCCAAAATATGAGTGGCATGAAGGCATGGGCAAGTTGAGAGAGACCAACTTCCAGTATGTGCCTATGTTTACGCTCCGCGGAGCCGTTCTGTTGGTGAGCATGGGGGCAAGAAACATGGTGTGTGATGCCAATGCATTCAAAAAAGGAGTTCAATCGTTGGTATTCCCCACCCCAATCGGTTTGCATGGCAATAATCTTGCGATCAAAGAGACGTTCAACATGAGCTTGCAAAAGACGAAATTTCTCGAAGACATCAGATTTATTTTTGAGCAAATATATCCAGCTAAAATCATCGATAAAACTGACATAGTATTTCTATCTTCCTACAGAAACGGGTCCAGGACCCCAAACATCTGAAAAAATAAGCTCTAAAGGAGCTGTAGACTCACTAGTTAAACGGGAATGAGGTAACTGATGGCTCTTGGCCATCTGACATGCATCACACACCAGAAGATGATCTTGTTTATTGGACACAGGAAGATTGAATTCGCAAAGAATCTTTTGCACTACCGGAAAAGCGGGATGCCCTAGGCTCTTGTGCCACTGCGAGGTGGATGGCTTGATGGCAGCAAGAACTTGACGTTGAGGGGCACTTTGCCGTCCGGTCACGGGGAACAAACCCCATCTACTCTTGTTTTGCAGAATTGTTCTCCGGGTAGCCTGATCCTTAACAAGAAAGAATTCAGGGTGAAGTTCAATAAATACGTCATTATCACGCATAAGATTGTAGGCAGAAAGGAGGCTTTGATCGGCACTAGGAGCATGGAGAATATTGTTCAAGTGCAAGGAACCAGAGGGAGTAGATAGTACTGAATGACCAATATGCTCTATATCTATACCTTGACCACTAGCCGTGTGGATTTGATCGGTGCTGGTGTAGCGATCGCGGACAGCTAGCTTCTCCAACTCGCCTGTGACGTGGTCCGTGGCGCCAGTATCCAGGTACCAGTTAGTATCCACGCCGTAGGAGTGGGCAGAGTTAGCTGTGCGAGAATTGCCGCCCCCGCCACCGCCACCACACCCACCATTGCCGCGTCCACCACCACCGCCACTTCCAGCGGGATTACGGACGTTGTTGTTGAAGCTTTTGTCGAACCGTTTCTTGCAGCGCCATGCACCGTTGCCCTCTTCCTTGCAAATTTGACAGCGTTCGCGGTCACCGCGATCACCTCCCTGTTGACGCGGCGTACCACCTCCGCCACCACTGCCTGAGTTGTCGGAGTAGTTGTCGCCGCCGTAGCCACCGCGTCGGCCGCCGTAACCGCCCCGACCACCCTTTGCAGCTAGGTTGGCGGAGTGGTGGGCGGTGTAGGCGGCGTGCTGGGCAGCGATCCGGGCCTGCGCAGATAGCAGGAGCGAAAAAAGTTCGCAGATAGCAGATAGCAGGAGCGCGTGGAGATGGAGGTGACGAACCCGTTGTAGTCAGGCTCGTGCATGAGTCCATCGAGGATGTGCGAGACGATGTCGTCCTCTTCCAGGGGCTTTCCTGCAGCAGCAAGCTCATCCGCTAGCCCCTTCACCTTCGTGAAGTAAGCGGAGGCAGAGAGATCACCCTTGCGGGCGTTGCCGATGGCCGAGCGGAGCTGAATCTGGCGCGCCCTAGACTGCGCGGAAAAGCTTTCTACGAGAGCTTGCAAAATGCCCGCGGCCGTGGTGTGGTTTGACACCTGCATGAGCACTTCGCGAGACAAAGATGCAAGCAGAAAAGTCAGCACCTGTTGGTCCTGGGTAACCCAGATCGCATGCTCTGGATTAGGTATCTCGACGGTCTCCTTCTTCCCATTGGTTTCCTTCTCGGTGATGATGACAGCAGCGGGTTCCTTGATCAAGCCATCAAGGTAGCCCATCATCGTCGCGGCCCTCACGTGCGGGAGGACTTGGACCTTCCACACCAGGAAGTTATCGCGGGTAAGTTTCTCCGTGATGGTGTGGCCGAGCGAGGCAAGCGAGGGCATGGCCATGGCGTGGGAGAAGGAGGAAGATGACATAACCTAGATGAGATGGAAGAACTAGGCTCTGATACCATGTAAAAATAGCTGGAAGCGCATGCATCTGCAGGGGCGCGCTACATGTTAATAAAAGCCAGAGATCGGCGCAAGATTACAGAGGGGTTAGGATTAGGTTAGGTGTGGATTGATCTCCAAGCTAACTATAGGATCAGCTCACAACAACCTAACCTATCCTAACAGGTTACAACACACGCCATGCCCTAACTACCACAGTTTATACACACACCGTGGCATACAAGTTACAATGTTTAACAATGAGAGCTGCACTGCAGCTTTTGCCGGGTGCAGCAGCGTACTGTCATGGTGTGGCTGTAATCCAGTAGCCACCAGAGCGCTAATCGACGGCTAGGCAGCTGGATGATTTTCTGGCTGATTCGTAGCAGTCGGCTAGGTCTTACAACGGCTCGGTAGATCCGCTTGTGCTAATGTGCCCTACCCTACCACATGCAGTGCAGATGTGCATGTGCAGCCATGGGCTTGATCGGCGACGTGTTGTAGCATGACAGGAAAATTTATGTCACCACGTGAGTGTGTTTCTGATTCTCTTTTTCCTTTCTTGGCAAGCTTGACTTCTCCCGAAGGAGGACACATATACTTTTCTTTTTCCTTCTTTGAAATTCAAGGAAATCTGGTCCCTAAGAGCATCTCCACTCGTGCCCCCAGGAAAGCCTCCCCAGGCGTTTTTTTTGCGCTGGCGTCGAAAAATCGGTCCAATCGCGCCTTCAAGAGCCCAGTTTTCGTCGGCTCGGGCCGAAATTGGCGCCGGCGAACCCAACCCGAACCCGGCGCGCTGGGGCTTGCTCGGGGGCGCCGGGCGAATCGTTTTTGGCACGAAGAGCCGCGGGCCCGCCGCGTCAGCGACTCTACTCTCTTCTCGCCCCTTCGTCATCCTCATCGCCTTGTTTTCCACGGCGAATCAATGCCAAAGCTGCCGCGTCGGTCAGCCTCCATTGATGCCTCACGGGCGGCGCGGTGAAGGCTGGGCGACGCGTCCCTCGGCCGCCACGCAATCACGCCACGCGTAACGCGCCGGCCAAGCCTACCAAGCGGCTACTCCGCCTATAAAAGCCTACCGAAGCACGCCGGAGAGACTCGCCCGGATCATCCGACGACGACGCGCTCATTTCTCCCCCTTTCCTCCTCTCGCCGTCACCACTTGAGAAAAGCATGGCCGAGCATTTCCCAGGCGACGGTGCAGCGGCGAACGGATTCGGGCGCTGTCATCTGCACAAGGACGAGGCTCGCCTCCTTTTCGAGGCCGAGTACCTGGTCCCGCCGAACATGCGGGTGCCCGGGGCGTGGAGGATCAGTGTCGGCGGCGTGCCGGTACCCCCGGTACCCACCGGCGCGGCGCGGCGTGCGGAGATTGCACGCATCCGCTCGTCCCTGCCGCATGCGGCGAGGGACGGGCCCCGGTACGCCCCCGTCAGCACAATCTGGGAGTCGTACTTCCGCCGCCGGCACGATGAGCAGCTCGAGGCCACCAACGGCGTCGTGCCCTCCGGCAGGTTCAACGCCGACGGCCGACGCCGGTGGTGAGGCGTGCCCGGGCGCACGTTGGAGTCCGTCCTAGAGTACATCGAGGGCGGCAACACGCCGCGCCTCGAGTACCCCCCCTGTCCTTCTCACGCCGCCGGGGAAGCTCCTGGACGCCGAGGTGCATGGAGACCCGTGTGTCCTCCTCCTCGTCCGGCGGCTCTCCCTGCCTCCACCTCCGCCCCGTCAAGCCGGAGCCCCAGGACACGCCTGTCAGCGCCCGTACCCGCAGCTCCGGCGGCCTCGTTGAGCCCAAGGCGGAGTCCAGCCTCCCCCCGGAGTACGAGGAGATAGCCCGGCGCGGCTTCTCCGACGAGGACGCCATGCGGTGGTCGCACGACGACTACCTGCGCGAGGAGATGGTCCGGTAGTGCCGAGCCCTGGAGGAGATCGCCGCCCGCAAACGTGGGCGCGAGCACGAGGACGGTGTCGTCGTCCTCGATAGCGACGACGACGACGCCCCCGGACCGTCCAACCCGCCGCGCCAACCGGGGGAGGGATGCAGCAGGGACGGCGGGGGCGGGGGCGACGGCGACGACGACAACGACGGTGACTACACGCGGTTCTACAGCCTCCTCGGCATGTCGAACCGCGTGGGCGGGCGGCGAGGCGGGCGACGAGGGAGACGGCGGGGGTAGCCCGCGGTAGTTGTTTTTTTTTTTGTAAAATATGTTTAAATTTGAACGAACTCGCCCGTGTTTGCGCCGAATTTGAACATTTTAAAAATCCGTGGGGGGCCGCGACTGGGGGGCATCACGCCCCCAGTGCGCGGTTTACCGCCGGTGCGCCCCCAGGGGGCGATTTTTAGCCCCTCCTGGGGGGCCAACGGCTGGAGATGCCCTAAGGCCTGAGTCATCTTCAAGCTTATGTGTGGCTATCTAGGCCATCTGATAGTCTATCAGGACAATTTTAATGTGTTGACCCATTTCGTCCGCCGTATCTGTTTCTTTTCGCGTGGACGAAAACCCCGGCCCAATGCGGCGATATAAACGAACGTATGTCCGTTTTGCTGTCCACTTTGGTTCATTTTCAGCCCAAATTTAATATGAACTTGCATCCGCGCGGATACGCTGTGGACATCCGCGGAGTCCTTCACTCGCTTGCATGTAGGTGGCACACAGGCCACCCACACCCCCATCGAGTTTGACCTATCCGCCTCCGTCGCCCCTACCAGCTTCCTGCCTCTTCGCCACCATGGGCATTCCCCACCCACCTAGCCGCCACCGTCACTGACCCATCCACGGCCAGCGTTGTTTCCACACTTGTCGTCGAAGATGTAGCTCGAAGCCCACACCTAGGAGGTTTCAAGACTAGGCTATCCTCAAGAGCTCTCCGAGACGACGATCGAGGAGCAGCAAGCGACGAAGTAGAAGAGCACCCCTAACCATCAACACAAAGAAATTTCCATTGATGCAGTCGAGAGCTCACACGACCCAAGACGCGCTTTAGACATTCCCAAGCCCTTACCAGAAAGACAAAATCATTTCGTATGGACCATAAGCTCGAGTCCACAAAGATATATCAATTTTTTTTGTGATAATCACACAGATATATCAGTAGAAACAACATTGATCACAAGATTATTTTTTACACGTTTCCAACGTTTCGATAGGCCCTGAAGGAATTTGGAACAGTAACTCCGAAAAAATCGGCAATTATCTTTCAGAAATTAGAAGAGACAACATAATCAAAATACAAATATTGAACACATTCATCCGCAGCACAGAAAACACAAGCCGGATCATCAATATGGCTACATTTTAGCCATGTTATCTCGAGTTAGGACTTGTTATTGTTAGATAATAACGAGAATAAACGAGACACGAGGGACACGGATTTAACGTGGAAACCCTTGCGGGAGAAAACCACGGACGCACGAAGGCGCAATCACTATGAGGAGGAGTATTACAAGCACGAGACGACAGGCCGTCTTAGGTGCGACTACGTGGGGTATATAAGAGGGCAATACATGAGAGTCCTTGGAGGACAAGTAAACGAGTTGTACTCGTACGCGTCGGTACCAACGCAAAGGCACACACCATATGTACTACGTCTAGTCCAATACGGTACTAGAATTTGGATCACAATTTAACAATCTCCACCTTGAGCCAAATTCCCTTCAGTAGTCGAAGAAAGTGAATAAATCCATCCAAATCAGCATAAACACCTTGTGCGTCAAAGTCCATAGGACTAGTGAGAAATACCAACTAAGCCTGAGCAAAGCTCAAACTTATTGGTCGGAACTGGCTTTGTCATCATGTCAGCAGGATTAATATGAGTACTTATCTTGCATACCTTCAAATTGCCTTCAACAACAACATCTCAAATATTATGAAATCTGACATCAGTGTGCTTTGTCCTCTCATGATACATTGGATTCTTTGTAAGATATATAGCACTTTGACTGTCACTAAATACGGTAGGGCAAGATGAATCTCCACAAAGCTCAGTGTACAAACCTCTCAACCAGATAGCTTCTTTGCATGCCTCAGAAATAGCCATATACTCGACATCAGTAGTGGAACAAGCCACAATAGACTGCAAAGTTGCTCTCCAAATCACAGCACAACCACCAATGGTGAAAACATAACCTGTGAGTGATCTTCTCTTATCCAAATCACCAGCAAAATCAGAATCAACAAAACCTGTGAGTGATCTTCTCTTATCCAAATCACCTGTGAGTGATCTTCTCTTATCCATCTCCAGTTTTCCCAAACTGTAAATAAGCATTAGAAGTACCTCGCAGGTATCTGAAAATCCACTGAACTGCTTTCCAATGCTCTTTTCCAGGATTAGCCATGTATCTACTGACAACACTCAATGCATAAGATAAATCCGGACGGGAATAAACCATGGCATACATAAGTGAACCAACTGCACTCGAATAGGGAACTCTAGACATGTACTCAATATCTGCATCTGACTTAGGACATAAAGCTGATGATAACTTGAAGTGTGCAGCTAACGGAGTACTTACTAGCTTGGCATTATGCATATTAAAACGACGAAGAACTTTATCAATATATCCCTTCTGACTTAGATATACCTTTCTAGATGGTCTATCTCTGGATATTTCCATGCCAAGAATTTTCTTTGCTGCACCCAAATCCTTCATCTCAAATTCATTACTCAATTGCTTCTTTAGTTCATCAACATCTGACATACTCTTTGCAGCAATTAGCATATCATCAACATAAAGGAGCAAATAAATAGTTGAACCATTGACAGTTTTCAAATAAACACAACTATCATAATTAGACCTTTTGAAACCTCGAGAGAGCATAAAAGTGCCAAATCTCTTGTACCACTGTCTAGGGGATTGCTTCAATCCACAAAGAGATTTCTTTAACTTGCAGACAAGCTTTTCTTTTCCAGGAATAACAAAACCTTCAGGTTGTTCCATATAAATATCCTCTTCTAATTCTCCATGTAAGAATGCAGTTTTAACATCCAATTGTTCAAGCTCAAAATCATGCATGGCAACAATACTGAGTAAAGTGCGAATAGAGCTATGCTTCACAACAGGAGAAAAGACTTCGTTATAGTCAATACCTGGAATCTGACTGTAACCTTTAGCAACTAACCTTGCTTTATATCTTGTCTCATCATTAGGAGAAACACCTTCTTTCCTCTTGAAAACCCACTTGCAACGAATAGGTTTCTTCTCTCTCGGTAATTTTACTAAATCCCAAGTGCCATTCTTTTCAAGTGATTCCATCTCATCATGCATAGCGGTCATCCACTTATTACTATCACCAGAAATAATAGCATCGGAATATGAAGAAGGCTCAGCATTACCTTCAATTTCCTTTGCAACAGATAAAGCAAAAGAAATAATATTGCACTCTTCAATTAACCTTTTAGGTTTATCAATACCCCGCCTAACTCTGTCACGTGGAAGATTCCAACCGGGTGGAACAATAGGCTGATTTGGAGTGGGACTGACATGTTCATCATCAACGACGGGATCATCATGTGCATCGACAATTTCATTACCGGATGTATCACCTGAATCAATAACATGCTCCACCTAAACAATAGGATGCTGAATAGTAGCCTGCTGTTCACTCTCAACGGGAACATTAGTAGATGGAACATCATGTAACATAGCAGATTCATTAAAGATAATTTTTCTGCTAATAACAACCTTCTGGGTTTCAGGATTCCACAATTTAAAACCTTTAACACCAGACTTATAACCAAGAAAGATGCACTTAACAGCCCTAGGCTGTAATGCCCCGGATGTAATACTTTCCCTTTTGGGTATATAATATATCTCCGGCTTCATCTATTTCCATTCCGCGTTCTTTGTCTTTCGGGGTTCGTCGTTTTGTTGTGTGAGTGTGTGGCATTCATTCATATCATGTAGACATGTGCATCGCATTGCATTTGTGTTGTCGGTTGCATCCGGTTCCGCGTGTTTCTTCCCGTTGTCCGTTTCGCGTTCCGGAGCTCCCTCACGTGTCCGTGACGTCCCGTAGGCCTACTTTGGTGTTTGGGCGTGTAACGTTACCGGTGTGCCGCGAGGTTGTTGTGTGTGTTGTTGTTTTGCTGTGTGCAACCCGCCTCTCAAATCTCGTCTCGTTTGGACTCCGTTGACTATCCCATCCGTTGTTCGTGTGGGTCCAAAGTGCCTTCACTTCGTGTCCCGGAAACACCCCTACTGCGGTCTTTTATCTCCCCTAGGCCCTTCTAAACTACCCCGCGATCGGATCCGTCGGATCGCGATCGGAGGGCTCCAAACACCCCCAAGTCTCCAAACCCTAGCTACCTGCTATATATTAGACCCTAGTCTAAATTTATGGCATCCCTTTCTTCTTCCGCTCTCCCCCTCATTTTTTTTCCTCTCAGATCTAGCCCTTCCTCTCCATCTGGCCAGTTCCCGAGGGAACCAGCCAGATCGAGCCAGCCAGCGCCGCCCTCTCGATCCCCTCCTTCGATCCCGCAGCGCCAGGGTCAACGCTTCGCTGGGAGTTGCCTCGAGCGGTCGGGCGAAGTGGCCTCCCGCCTCCCGCGCGCGCCGGTCGCGTCTCCACCGCGCCAGCCCAGCGGGCCGCATCGCCGCGCCAGGTCCCCACTTCGCCGCGGGACCACTTCCCCGGCTGGGCCAGCGCTTCCCCCCTCTCCGAGCCGGCCCGCTCGCTCCGAGCCAGCTAGGCCGCCGCCCTGGACCGCCTCGCCTCGCCCCGCCCGGGCCTCCTTCGCCAGGCCGGCTCCCGCTCACCCCCGCGCGGCCCAGATCCCGCCGGATCCGCCGGGCCGCCTCCGCTCCAGCCAGGCCCGCACCGCCTCCGCCCCGGCTGGGCCTCGCCCCAGTGGCCCGCCGATCGCCGCGACCGGGCCGCCGCCTTCCAGCCGCCTCCGCGGGCCTTCTCCACCGCACCGGCCCACTCCGTCTTTTTTTCCCAAATCCAGATCTGGCTCAGGTTGAACTACCCCCTTTTTCCCACTAAGTCCCTGTTTTTGTTAATCTGTGATGCAATGTTTGAACTGCTCTAACTTTTTGTCTGTTGCTCCGATTCGCGCGTATAATATGTCCAGACGTTCGTGGGATCGTGCTCTACGTTTTATCTGTTGTTGTCATGCATGTTAGAGATCATCTAGGTGCTTGTTTTGCTGTTGCAAGAGTGCATCATGATATAAACTGCTGCTATGTGATGTTTTTATGTCAACTTTGCCATGTGATATCTTTTAGCTCGTTTGTCCGAATGATGCAAATGACATGTCCACGTGTTCGTCTTGCCATGCTCTACGTGTTGCTTGTGATAGGTTGCATGTTAGATTTATTATTGCCTTGTTATCATCGTTGCAAAGTGCCATGTGGCTGTGATGTTGTTTCACTTGTTATGAAATGCCATCTTGTTGAGCTCGTTGCAATCGTTGTGTTCACCTCAATGATGCATGCTTGTGTGTTTCGGGATCACCTTCATGTGCACTTTGATGAGGTGCTTACCTTTTGCCATGATTAGTTTCGAGGTGACTTAAACATGCTCTTTTATATGCTATGATGTTATTGCTGTTTTAGGACTTAGTGGATTTCCACTAAGTCTGAAATCTGTAACGTTCCGATGCCATGTTCGTGTGATGTTCTAGGACAAAGCATGATAGTTTTGGAGTGGATTTTGATTGTTCCTTGTAGTATATATTGTTGTCTTGCCATTCATGTCCTCACATGTCCATTTAAGTGGCTGTAGCATGTTTATCTTTTGCTCCAAAGTTTCAATAAAATTCCGCTGCCAGAATTTTATTGTCAAGTTCAATATGTCCAAGATCATTGCTATTGATCCGTGGCTCCGTTGGGGTGCACCTTTGGACTTAGTTGTTGTACTATATGTCTAGTTTGTGTTCATGTCCTTTGCCATGTTATTTGAATGCTGTAGCTCAATTATTTTGAGCTCCGAAGTTGCTATGATGCTGTAATTTTCAGCTTTCGCTCATTTCTTGTTTCGGGCATAACTTTTAGCCCGTGACTCCGATTTCAGCGAATCTTATATCAAACTTGATTGATTTTCTGTGTAGAATCATAATATGTTATTGTTATCATGTTTTGAGGTGTTTTGCTTGAGTGATATTTTTCCGTGCTCCGTGTGCATCCTTAGTGCATCCATCATGCGTTCATCTTTTTCGAGTGCGCATTGCATCTTGTTGATTTGTGCTCGGTGTGATTGTTTTGTTTAGAGCCGGGAGCAGAGTCTGAGTTCGAGTACGAGCACGAGGTTTCCAACGAGGTTGAGCACGAGGACCCTTCTTACGATCCGAACGACTTCTCTTCAGGCAAGATGACCGAACCCCGATAACATTACTATCTTTGCCTATTGCTAGTAGTCTCGATCTATAGTTTTGCCTCGATGCCCATGATCTTCTTGTCAGCCTCCTACTTGTAACCAATTGCCATGTTTAACCAACCTACCTATGCAAACCGTAGCTTGGCTAAGTACGCTTCGCTCAGCCCCTCTTATAGCATTGCTAGTTGCAGGTGAAGATCAAAGATGCTTGCTTCATGTTGAAGTTTGGTTGGGTTATATCACACTATGTAAATGCTTAAAATGAAATCATCTATATATTGGCAAGGGTGGAAGGCTAAGCCTTTTGCTTGGTGATTTGTTCCACTCATGCCGTTAGGAACCGTATAAGCCGGTGTTATGTTCCTTGATTATGCGTTCCTAACACGGTTGGGGTGTATGGGACCCCCTCGATAAACCGCTAAGTGCTAAGTCTTTTCCAGCAAATCCCAACATTGGTACTTTTGCCTAATAACTAAATAACTTGCATAGGGAGTAATTAACCCGAGTTCTTAATCAACAACCCCGGGCCAGTGCTCCACATGAGTGTTGGTCCGAAACGGGGAGCCTGCGGGGTCACCACGAGGAAACTCGAGGATTGATATAAACCCGTAGCTTCGCCCATCCGGCCGTGTCCTGAGACTTAGATACGCGCGGCTACTATCAGGGTGTCGACACGCCGGGAGGATTTGCTGGATTAGCCTTACCTTAGTTCGGTATATCTTGAGCACGGGATTCCGAGGATACTCGGGTCTTCCCACTTTGGAGTTGTGACTCCGCGGATCGTGGGCTTGTAATGGGTCAAGTTGGAACACCCCTGCAGGGTTTGAACTTTCGAAAGCCGTGCCCGCGGTTATGTGGCAGATGGGAGCTTGTTAATTCCGGTTGTAGATAACTTGACACAATGTTTCTAATACACTACCAGCGTGTGTTCCGTGACTGTCAATTTCCGAATAGGGATTCGGGAGTTGAACACGGAGGGGTTATGATTGTGGAGCTTGTAGCTAGGATCACTTTGTGATCACTTCTCGCCGAGGCTTTCTCTTCTCGCTCTCACTCACGTAAGCTAGTTGCTAGTTGCTGCTGCAGACACTTATTCTTTTCTTCAGCCTTTTCCTCTCCCAAAGGCTTAAATAGTCTTGTTACCCGGGAACGGGATTGCTGAGTCCTCTGTGGCTCACAGTTACTTCACCACACCAGATGCAGGTCCAGTTGTGAGCTATCCAGGTGATGGCACCGAGCTGGATTGGGAGTACGAGGAGGAGCGTAGTCGGTACTATGTGCGATACCCGGATGATCAGTAGTGGAGACTCTTACTAGGATTCGATCCGCCTGTGGTTTATTTATCTAAGTTTGGTACTTTGACATTTGGATTTTGCCCTTAGAGGGTTGTGATATTCTTAATGTATGATGATTGAGACTTGAATTGCAATTCTGTGACGTGGCGAGTGTAAGCCAACTATTTTCTGTTTACAATCCCCTCTTTTACATGAGATGTGCAAAGATTACCGAACTTGAGATCATTCTAGGATGGATTTATGCCTTTATGTCGTGCCTCGACACGTAGGAGGTATAACTCCATCCTGGGCATTACAAGTTGGTATTCAGAGCCTTCTCCGACCTAGGAGCCCCCACTGTTTGATCGAATCGTTGACGGTCGAGTCTAGGCACACACTGAAAACTTTTTGAGTCCTATATTATATCGGAGAGTAGGATTTCTTTGCTTCTCATCCCCTTTCTCTCTGGTGAGGACTCCTGACGACTACTCTTGTCTCTCCTATCTTCAAAAATTGCACCAACTTTTTTTTAGGAATCTCGCGAGTATTCTGGGATTGTTTCGATGTTCTCGTGACAAGGATATTGTTCTCGATGCCTCCTGTTACCGAGGAGTTGAGCTTTGGGGTATTGTTGTCACAAGCATATCGCGGCGGTACTAAATACTTAAGACGGCCGACATCGAAAATCTCTCCTATACGGCCAGTGGCAAGATAACCCCGACATCACCCAGTACTGGGGAGGTAGTTCGGGAGTATTGCCATAGCTTGTTATAGTGGATGCTTTTCGAAGGTCCGAGGTACACAGTTTCCGAGAAAGACTGGTTATGTGTTGAAGGATGGATACACCTGGATGTAGGTTTAGAGTTGATTGCGCGGTGCTTCCCGTGTATCCCCAACACCTGATTGCATAACTAGAATCTTTCGGAAATCTATAGGTGGGTTTTATCCAGTAGATCGTAGGCATTCTTCCAACGAATGCAGGTTAGTGAGTTCGGGGTTCTACATTGAGTGAAGGGGTTATATGACCGATGTTACTATCAGGAGTTGCATCTTAAAGGGTCCTTGGCTATGCTGATCCGGGGATTGCAAAACCTTTTCGTAACGCGTTCATATGCTTTCAGCACAAAGATGTTAGAACGTAACTCCTCTCTTGTGTTTGTTCCCGTCCGTACCTTGCTGTTTTTCTTATTTTCATTTTGATCCCTATGTGGCTTCTCGTGAAGATTGATGTTATCATTTAACTGAGAAATTCATTCGTTCCTCCTGTTCGAATGAATTCATTCGTTCTTATTGTTCGAATGATTATTGTGAAGACTTGTTGCAATTCATTCCATTGATTCAGCTTATTCCTTTTGTCAATCAATTGCTGATTCGTGGTCATCTCTTACAGGATGGCTCCGAAAAAGGTTCCCAACGCTAACCCAGAGGTGGAAGAGGTCCCAGATCATCCTCCTTCCCCTCCTCCTCCGCCTGAGGCTTGGAGAGCAATTATGCAGACTACAGCTCAGAACACTCAGTTGATGATGCAGATGATGCAGCAGATGCAAGCTATGCAAGCTAATCAGGGTGTGCCAGGAAATCAAGGCAACTTCTTCCAGCAGCACCATGCTACCCTCAACCAGTTCTTGGCTAACAATCCTAAAGCTTTCAGTTACTGTGTCGACCCTCTTGATGCTGAGGATTGGTTGACCGACATAAAGAAGCATTTTGAGTGCAGTAACGTGAAGGAAGATGATTATGTGAAGTTTGCAGCCTTCCAACTGAAAGATCAAGCAGTTGACTGGTGGCAGCAGTACAAAGACTCCAGGCCGGGTCAAGTGATCTCTTGGGAGAATTTCTGCAAGGATTTCCGCTCGCACCACATTCCTACAAGTGTCATCGAGGGTATGCGTGAGCAATTCCGCAACCTGAAGCAGGGCTCCATGACAGTCTATCAGTATAATGTCAAGTTCCAAAACCTCGCTCGCTATGCTAAGCAAGACATTCCTGATGCCAAGAGTAAAATCTACCAGTTCCGTGGAGGTCTCAAAGATGAACTTCAGCTTGCTCTCACTTTGTTCGAGCCGGATGAATTCGACAAGTTCTATAACATGGCTTTGAAACAAGAAGCAGCTCAGCTTAAGATGGAGGCTTCTAAGAAGAGAATTCGAGATGCCGTTCACTCTTCCTCATCGTCTCAGATGGTCTCGAAGCATCAGAAATTCTGGCTTCCTCCTCCTCCAGTGATTCGAGCTCCATACAACAACTCCAACAACTCCAACAACAAGAACTCTAGTGGTCGTGGTTTCTCCCACCCACCCAACTCCAACAAGCAGTCCAAGCAACAGTTCCAAGCTCCAAGACTAAGTGCTCCTCCTACCCGTCCGCTCTCTGAGGTGACTTGCTACAAGTGTGGCCAGAAGGGTCATTATTCCAACAAGTGCAACAACCCAAGGCGCCTTCCGCCTCCTCCTCCTGTCGGTACCGCTATGGTCAAGCATGATCCAAAGGCAGCAAGGGTCAATCTGATGAATGCAGCACAAGCGGAGAATTCTTCTGATGTCATTTTGGGTAACCTTCCAGTTAACTCTTTTCCAGCTAAAGTGTTATTTGATTCGGGTGCTTCATGCTCTTTCATGTCTCAACCATTTGCATCCAAGCACAATATTGCCACTTCAAATTTGCCTCAGAGGTTGCAAGTTATTTCTCCGGGGAGACGTATGTCTTCTACTGTCTATGCTCCGGATGTTTCTATTCGCATGGGAGATTATCGATTTCTGGCTAAACCGGTGGTTCTTGGTAATTCTGACATCGATCTCATTCTCGGAATGGATTGGCTTTCTCAGCATGATGCTCACATTGATTGTGCTCAAAAGGAAGTCAAGTTGACTCATTCTGATGAAGATGTGATTATCTTTGCCTCAAGGGATAACACTATCAGGCTCTTCTCTCTCAATGATAAGGGCGAAATTAATGCCATATCTCAAATTCCGGTGGTGAACGAATATCAAGACGTCTTTCCTGAAGAACTTCCAGGCATGCCTCCACACCGTCAGGTGGAGTTTGTCATTGAACTCGAGCCGGGTACTGAGCCAGCATGCCGGCGTCCGTACAAGCTCTCTCCGGATGAATTGAAGGAATTGAAGAAGCAGCTTGATAAGCAGGAGAGTATGGGTCTCATCAGACCTAGTACGTCTCCATGGGGCTGTGGTGTATTATTTGTCAAGAAGAAAGATGGCACGGAGCGTCTCTGTGTTGACTACCGGCCATTGAACAAGAAGACGATTAAGAACAAGTATCCGCTACCCAACATCAACGAACTCTTCGAGCAGCTCAAAGGAGCTAAAGTGTTCTCTAAGCTTGACCTCCGAATGGGCTATCATCAAATTCGCATTCGCGAGGAAGACATTCCCAAGACGGCCTTCAGAACGAGCTACGGTTCATACGAGTATACCGTCATGTCCTTCGGTCTCGCCAATGCTCCTCCTACCTTTTCAAGGATGATGCATTACATCTTCAACCCCTATACTGGCGAGTTTGTGCTTGTGTATCTGGATGATATTCTGGTGTTTTCCAAGAATGAAGAAGATCACGAAAAGCACTTACGTCTGGTTCTTGACCGACTCCGAGAGCATAAATTCTATGCCAAGTTCTCCAAGTGCGAGTTTTGGCTCGATAAGGTTTTGTACCTGGGCCACATCATCTCAGCTGACGGTATTGCGGTTAATCCCGAGAAAGTTGAAGCAATTGTCAACTGGGAAGCTCCTCAGAACGTCAAGCAGCTCCGCAGTTTTCTGGGTCTTGCCAGCTATTGCAGAAGGTTTGTTGAGAACTTCTCCAAGATTGCCAAGCCTCTTTCCAACTTGCTTCAGAAGAATGTCAAATACTTTTGGTCTCCAGAGTGTGAAGTGGCATTCAAAACCCTCAAAGATAAGCTTGTCTCCGCTCCAGTTCTGACTCCTCCGGATGAAACCAAGCCCTATGAAGTATTCTGTGATGCTTCTCTTCAAGGTCTTGGTGGTGTGCTTATGCAAGATAAGAGAATTGTGGCATACACTTCTCGTCAGCTAAAGCCAAGTGAGAAGAACTATCCCACACATGATCTCGAGCTAGCAGCTGTGGTACATGCTCTGATTACGTGGAGACATCTGTTGTTGGGCAGAAAGGTCGACATCTTCACTGATCACAAGAGCTTGAAGTACATCTTCACACAGCCGCATCTGAACCTCCGCCAGACTCGTTGGGTCGAAATGATCCAAGAGTATAATCCCAGCATTGAATACACTCCTGGCAAGGCGAATGTGATTGCAGATGCTTTGAGCAGAAAGGCATATTGCAACAACCTTCTTATCAAGCTGTACCAGCCTGAGCTTTGTGAAGCATTCAGGAAGCTCAACCTCCAAGTTGTTCCGCAGGGTTTTCTTGCAAATCTCCAAATTGCTCCTACCTTGGAAGATCAAGTCCGTGAGGCCCAGCTCAGTGATACCATGGTGAAGAAAGTGAAACATGGGATTGCAAAGGGCACTCCAAAATATAAGTGCTTCCGTGTTGATGAGAGAGATACCTTGTTCTTCGAGGACAGACTCGTTGTTCCCAAAGGTGATCTTAGGAAGCTCATAATGGAAGAAGCTCATGATTCTCTCCTTTCCATTCATCCTGGCAGTTCCAAGATGTATCAAGACCTCAAGCAGTCCTACTGGTGGACACACATGAAAAGGGAAATTGCCCAATTCGTGAATGAATGTGATGTGTGCAGAAGAGTGAAAGCAGAACATCAACGTCCAGCCGGTCTTCTCCAACCTCTTCCTATTCCCGAGTGGAAGTTCGACCACATTGAAATGGACTTCGTCACTGGCTTTCCTAAATCCAAGCGAGGAAATGATGCTATCTTTGTGGTGATTGACAAGCTTACCAAAGTCGCTCACTTTCTTCCAGTCAAAGAATCCATCAATGCAGCTCAACTTGCAGAGCTGTATACTTCCAGAATTGTGTCCCTACATGGCATTCCTCAAGTGATATCCTCAGACCGTGGAAGCTTGTTCACATCAAGGTTCTGGGACTCCTTTCAGTCCGCCATGGGCACTAAGATCAGGTTCAGCACTGCTTTTCACCCTCAGACTAGTGGTCAAGTCGAGCGTGTGAATCAGATTCTAGAAGACATGCTCAGAGCCTGTGTCATCTCCTTCAGCATGAAATGGGAAGACTGCCTTCCATTTGCCGAGTTCTCTTACAACAACAGCTTTCAAGCAAGTGCAGGCAAAGCACCGTTTGAAATTCTCTATGGCAGAAAGTGCCGTACCCCTCTCAACTGGTCTGAAACAGGCGAACGTCAACTCCTTGGCAATGACTTGATCTCAGAAGCCGAAGAAATGTGCAAAGTCATACGTGAGAATCTCAAGCCCGCTCAGTCGCGTCAGAAGAGCTACTATGACGGAAAGCATCGTGATTTGGCTTTCGACATCGGTGATCATGTCTATCTCCGAGTTTCTCCGATGAAAGGAACCCAAAGATTCGGTATCAAAGGAAAACTTGCTCCTAGATACGGCGGGCCTTTCAAGATTCTTGGCAAAAGAGGCGATCTAGCCTATCAACTTGAGCTCCCTTCAAACTTCGCAAATGTTCATGATGTCTTCCATGTGTCTCAACTTCGCAAATGCTTCAAGGCACCTGAGCGCATGATTCCGTTTGAGGAGATTGATCTTCAACAAGACCTGTCCTACCGAGAGCACCCAGTTGCAATTCTCGAAGAAACCGAACGCAAGACCCGCAACAAGTCCATCAAGTTTCTGAAAGTCAAGTGGTCACATCACACCGACCGAGAAGCTACCTGGGAACGAGAAGATCATCTTCGTTCCGAGTACCCTTCCTTTTTCCAGTCCTAGATCTCGGGACGAGATCTTTTTGTAGTAGAGGAGAGTTTGTAATGCCCCGGATGTAATACTTTCCCTTTTGGGTATATAATATATCTCCGGCTTCATCTATTTCCATTCCGGGTTCTTTGTCTTTCGGGGTTCGTCGTTTTGTTGTGTGAGTGTGTGGCATTCATTCATATCATGTAGACATGTGCATCGCATTGCATTTGTGTTGTCGGTTGCATCCGGTTCCGCGTGTTTCTTCCCGTTGTCCGTTTCGCGTTCCGGAGCTCCCTCACGTGTCCGTGACGTCCCGTAGGCCTACTTTGGTGTTTGGGCGTGTAACGTTACCGGTGTGCCGCGAGGTTGTTGTGTGTGTTGTTGTTTTGCTGTGTGCAACCCGCCTCTCAAATCTCGTCTCGTTTGGACTCCGTTGACTATCCCATCCGTTGTTCGTGTGGGTCCAAAGTGCCTTCACTTCGTGTCCCGGAAACACCCCTACTGCGGTCTTTTATCTCCCCTAGGCCCTTCTAAACTACCCCCGCGATCGGATCCGTCGGATCGCGATCGGAGGGCTCCAAACACCCCCAAGTCTCCAAACCCTAGCTACCTGCTATATATTAGACCCTAGTCTAAATTTTGGGCATCCCTTTCTTTTTCCCCTCTCCCCCTCATTTTTTTTCCTCTCAGATCTAGCCCTTCCTCTCCATCTGGCCAGTTCCCGAGGGAACCAGCCAGATCGAGCCAGCCAGCGCCGCCCTCTCGATCCCCTCCTTCGATCCCGCAGCGCCAGGGTCAACGCTTCGCTGGGAGTTGCCTCGAGCGGTCGGGCGAAGTGGCCTCCCGCCTCCCGCGCGCGCCGGTCGCGTCTCCACCGCGCCAGCCCAGCGGGCCGCATCGCCGCGCCAGGTCCCCACTTCGCCGCGGGACCACTTCCCCGGCTGGGCCAGCGCTTCCCCCCTCTCCGAGCCGGCCCGCTCGCTCCGAGCCAGCTAGGCCGCCGCCCTGGACCGCCTCGCCTCGCCCCGCCCGGGCCTCCTTCGCCAGGCCGGCTCCCGCTCACCCGCGCGCGGCCCAGATCCCGCCGGATCCGCCGGGCCGCCTCCGCTCCAGCCAGGCCCGCACCGCCTCCGCCCCGGCTGGGCCTCGCCCCAGTGGCCCGCCGATCGCCGCGACCGGGCCGCCGCCTTCCAGCCGCCTCCGCGGGCCTTCTCCACCGTACCGGCCCACTCCGTCTTTTTTTCCCAGATCCAGATCTGGCTCAGGTTGAACTCCCCCCTTTTTCCCACTAAGTCCCTGTTTTTGTTAATCTGTGATGCAATGTTTGAACTGCTCTAACTTTTTGTCTGTTGCTCCGATTCACGCGTATAATATGTCCAGACGTTCGTGGGATCGTGCTCTACGTTTTATCTGTTGTTGTCATGCATGTTAGAGATCATCTAGGTGCTTGTTTTGCTGTTGCAAGAGTGCATCATGATATAAACTGCTGCTATGTGATGTTTTTATGTCAACTTTGCCATGTGATATCTTTTAGCTCGTTTGTCCGAATGATGCAAATGACATGTCCACGTGTTCGTCTTGCCATGCTCTACGTGTTGCTTGTGATAGGTTGCATGTTAGATTTATTATTGCCTTGTTATCATCGTTGCAAAGTGCCATGTGGCTGTGATGTTGTTTCACTTGTTATGAAATGCCATCTTGTTGAGCTCGTTGCAATCGTTGTGTTCACCTCAATGATGCATGCTTGTGTGTTTCGGGATCACCTTCATGTGCACTTTGATGAGGTGCTTACCTTTTGCCATGATTAGTTTCGAGGTGACTTAAACATGCTCTTTTATATGCTATGATGTTATTGCTGTTTTAGGACTTAGTGGATTTCCACTAAGTCTGAAATCTGTAACGTTCCGATGCCATGTTCGTGTGATGTTCTAGGACAAAGCATGATAGTTTTGGAGTGGATTTTGATTGTTCCTTGTAGTATATATTGTTGTCTTGCCATTCATGTCCTCACATGTCCATTTAAGTGGCTGTAGCATGTTTATCTTTTGCTCCAAAGTTTCAATAAAATTCCGCTGCCAGAATTTTATTGTCAAGTTCAATATGTCCAAGATCATTGCTATTGATCCGTGGCTCCGTTGGGGTGCACCTTTGGACTTAGTTGCTGTACTATATGTCTAGTTTGTGTTCATGTCCTTTGCCATGTTATTTGAATGCTGTAGCTCAATTATTTTGAGCTCCGAAGTTGCTATGATGCTGTAATTTTCAGCTTTCGCTCATTTCTTGTTTCGGGCATAACTTTTAGCCCGTGACTCCGATTTCAGCGAATCTTATATCAAACTTGATTGATTTTCTGTGTAGAATCATAATATGTTATTGTTATCATGTTTTGAGGTGTTTTGCTTGAGTGATATTTTTCCGTGCTCCGTGTGCATCCTTAGTGCATCCATCATGCGTTCATCTTTTTCGAGTGCGCATTGCATCTTGTTGATTTGTGCTCGGTGTGATTGTTTTGTTTAGAGCCGGGAGCAGAGTCTGAGTTCGAGTACGAGCACGAGGTTTCCAACGAGGTTGAGCACGAGGACCCTTCTTACGATCCGAACGACTTCTCTTCAGGCAAGATGACCGAACCCCGATAACATTACTATCTTTGCCTATTGCTAGTAGTCTCGATCTATAGTTTTGCCTTGATGCCCATGATCTTCTTGTCAGCCTCCTACTTGTAACCAATTGCCATGTTTAACCAACCTACCTATGCAAACCGTTGCTTGGCTAAGTACGCTTCGCTCAGCCCCTCTTATAGCATTGCTAGTTGCAGGTGAAGATCGAAGATGCTTGCTTCATGTTGAAGTTTGGTTGGGTTATATCACACTATGTAAATGCTTAAAATGAAATCATCTATATATTGGCAAGGGTGGAAGGCTAAGCCTTTTGCTTGGTGATTTGTTCCACTCATGCCGGTAGGAACCGTATAAGCCGGTGTTATGTTCCTTGATTATGCGTTCCTAACACGGTTGGGGTGTATGGGACCCCCTCGATAAACCGCTAAGTGCTAAGTCTTTTCCAGCAAATCCCAACATTGGTACTTTTGCCTAATAACTAAATAACTTGCATAGGGAGTAATTAACCCGAGTTCTTAATCAACAACCCCGGGCCAGTGCTCCACATGAGTGTTGGTCCGAAACGGGGAGCCTGCGGGGTCACCACGAGGAAACTCGAGGATTGATATAAACCCGTAGCTTCGCCCATCCGGCCGTGTCCTGAGACTTAGATACGCGCGGCTACTATCAGGGTGTCGACACGCCGGGAGGATTTGCTGGATTAGCCTTACCTTAGTTCGGTATATCTTGAGCACGGGATTCCGAGGATACTCGGGTCTTCCCACTTTGGAGTTGCGACTCCGCGGATCGTGGGCTTGTAATGGGTCAAGTTGGAACACCCCTGCAGGGTTTGAACTTTCGAAAGCCGTGCCCACGGTTATGTGGCAGATGGGAGCTTGTTAATTCCGGTTGTAGATAACTTGACACAATGTTTCTAATACACTACCAGCGTGTGTTCCGTGACTGTCAATTTCCGAATAGGGATTCGGGAGTTGAACACGGAGGGGTTATGATTGTGGAGCTTGTAGCTAGGATCACTTCGTGATCACTTCTCGCCGAGGCTTTCTCTTCTCGCTCTCACTCACGTAAGCTAGTTGCTAGTTGCTGCTGCAGACACTTATTCTTTTCTTCAGTCTTTTCCTCTCCCAAAGGCTTAAATAGTCTTGTTACCCGGGAACGGGATTGCTGAGTCCTCTGTGGCTCACAGTTACTTCACCACACCAGATGCAGGTCCAGTTGTGAGCTATCCAGGTGATGGCACCGAGCTGGATTGGGAGTACGACGAGGAGCGTAGTCGGTACTATGTGCGATACCCGGATGATCAGTAGTGGAGACTCTTACTAGGATTCGATCCCCTGTGGTTTATTTATCTAAGTTTGGTACTTTGACATTTGGATTTTGCCCTTAGAGGGTTGTGATATTCTTAATGTATGATGATTGAGACTTGAATTGTAATTCTGTGACGTGGCGAGTGTAAGCCAACTATTTTCTGTTTACAATCCCCTCTTTTACATGAGATGTGCAAAGATTACCGAACTTGAGATCATTCTAGGATGAATTTATGCCTTTAAGTCGTGCCTCGACACGTAGGAGGTATAACTCCATCCTCGGCATTACATAGGCTCTCCAATTTTCCATTATTAACATGAGCATAAGCAGTGCAACCAAAAACTCTCAACTTTGAATAATCAGAAGGTGAACCAGACCATACCTCAATTGGAGTTTTCTTATTTAGAGCAATAGATGGTGAACGGTTAATGAGATAACAAGCAGTGGAAGTGGCCTCAGCCCAAAAACGCTTATGCAAACCTGCATTTGACAACATGTAACGGGCTCTGGAAATAATGGTCATGTTCATACGCTCAGCAACACCGTTTTGTTGAGGAGTATAAGGAATGGTGTAGTGTCTAGCAATGCCTTCAGACTTGCAATAATTCTTAAATTGCTTAGAACATAATTCCATACCATTATCAGTGCGAAGTATTTTTACCTTCCTTTCAGTTTGTCTTTCAATCATAATCTTCCACTCCTTAAATGTTGAGAATGCTTGCCATTTATGCTTAAAGAAATAAGGCCAAACTTTTCTTGAATAATCATCAATTATGGTCAGCATGTCACTAGCACCACCTAGTGACTTCTTGCGAGATGGTCCCCATAAATCAGAATGCACATAATCAAGAATACCTTCACTTGTATGAGTCGAAGTATTGAACTTCACCCTCTTGTGCTTGCCGAAGATACAATGCTCACAAAATTTTAATTTTCCAGTTTCATATCCTTTAAGAAGACCTCTCTTATTTAACTCTGCTAAACCAAGTTCACTCATATGTCTAAGACGCATATGCCAAAGGTTAGCAGCATCACAATCAGAATTCTTTGAAATAACTGGAGTAGCGTTACCTGAAACGGTAGAACCTCGAAGGTAATAAAGACCATTGGTCGAACTTAAGTCACCTTTCATCACAATAAGGGAACCTCTGGTGACCTTCAAAACACTATCTCCACCTGAATACTTGTAGCCCTTTGCATCAAGGGCACTCACAGAGATAAGATTTCTCTTCATCTTCGGAATATACCGAACATTTGTCAAAGTTCTGATTGTGCCATCAAACACCTTGATTCGAACGGAACCTATGCCTTCAATCTTGCATGGTGAATTATCAAAACCCAAAACGGAACCAGCAGCAGTAGTGGAATCAAAAGTAGTAAACCAATCTCTATGCGGGCACATATGAAAAGTACATGCAGTGTCAAGTACCCACTCATCATTGGTCTCAGCATATCCAGCAGTAACGACAAGAGCATCATAGGAACTATCATCACGAGCAACGTTAGCAGAATTTTCACCTTGTTTGTTACCTTTTCTCTTTTCTTTGTTCTGCAACTTGAAACACTCGGAGATGTCATGCCCGTCTCTCTTGCAGTATCTGCAATACTTCTTGTCTCTGGATTGTGACCGGCCCCTGTGGCCGTTCTTACTTTTGCCTTTGTTTCCGTTATTGGAGTTCTTCTCCTTTGTCCTGCCACGAACAGATAATCCGTCGGCTTGGGATGAACTCGAACCATCATGAGGCACCATTAATTTCATCTTCTCCTTAGAGTTCAAAGCTTCATAAACTTCATTAAGTGTGAGAGTATCACGACTATATAATATGGTGTCTCTAAAATTGGTATAAGAACTTGGCAGTGAACAAAGTAACATTAAGGCAGTATCTTCCTCTTCATACTTAACCTCCATTGCAGCTAGATCGGATATGATCTCTTTAAATTCAGAAATATGATTTAAAACATTACCTCCCTCAGGTAATCTGTGCAGGAATAATTTTTGCTTCAGATGCATCTTGTTGGTAAGATCTTTTGTCATGCAAATGCTTTCCAGCTTTAACCATAGAGCGGCGGCAGTTTTCTCGCTCAAAACTTCCTGCAAAATATTATTATGCAAATGGAGTTGAATTTGTGACAAAGCCTGACGATCCCTTTTTTTCTCATCAGCAGTCCAGTACTCAATTCGGTCCTTCCCAAAACTATCCAGTGCATCATCATAGTCGGCATGTGCCAACAACGCCCGCATCTTGACTTGCCATAGGGTAAACCTTGTGTCACGGTCCAGCAGCGGAAGATCATACTTCACGGATGCCATGAGTAGATAAATCTGTGTACACAAAGTAGTACAAGATGATAGAAAAATTCTTGAATTTAATATGCGGAGCAAAAACTAGAAACAATAGCACCTGGTAGGCCTCGGGTGTGGAGTAGTAACCGAGGATGAAAAAAAATCTGACTCGTACTCAAGTAGTACCAGTGGATCGGATAAGCTGCACGTACTAAAAATCCAAGATATGTTGTTGTACTTGTCTTCACGTGATATACTAGATCGGCCACTAGTAAAACCGATCTGGTTCAACTTGACGTGATGCAAAGCAACAGCAGCAGAGTAGCAGCCTCGGGACTTGAACAAGCATCAGCGACGGCAACTCGGCGGCTTGAGAACATGTACGAAGCAGCAGCGACTCGTGGATCGGTACGTAGAGCAGCAGCAGCGTAACTCCACGGACCCCGATGGATCGGCTGTTGGTCTCCGCAATACGGCGACTTTGCGGCAGCGTACGGCGGCTTTGTAAAGAATCAATCTCATGTTGGTCTCGATCTCAGATAAGAAAAGGCTGCAGCCGAAAACCAGCCGATCTCGGCGACCGGCCGCGGCGCACGGAACGCAGCCCTAATCCTCTCGCTCCTAATCTCGAATACAACCTCAGCTCTGTATACCACTTGTTAGATAATAACGAGAATAAATGAGACACGAGAGACACGGATTTAACGTGGAAACCTTTGCGGGAGAACCATAGACGCACGAAGGCGCAATCACTATGAGAAGGAGTATTACAAGCACGAGACGACAGGCCGTCTTAGGTGCGACTACGTGGGGTATATAAGAGGGCAATACATGAGAGTCCTTGGAGGACAAGTAAACGAGTTGTACTCGTACGCGTCGATACCAACGCAAAGGCCCACACCGTATGTACTACGTCTAGTCCAATACGGTACTAGAATTTGGATCACAATTTAACAGTTATTGAAGATCAACCAAAAGAAAACATACAAATTTAAAGGAGTTTTGATTTTCAAAATACAGTCTCCTAGATAATGTGGGATTTCACCAAAACTAATCGTATTATAAAAAGGTATTAACAGGGTAAGTTTCAGAAGAAGATTCAGGCCGCCAAACACGACAATCTTTTTCAGAAGAAGTTCTAACCTACCAACCAACACAAGAAGTTCTCCAACCAATAATCATCCGGTCCATGCAGGCAACCCAGCTCACAAGCGGCTCACGGCGTGCTGCGCCGTCTCGGTGGCCACCAGCTTGCCGCGGCAGCGCGTGGCGAACCCGAGCCGCTCGGCGGTGGCCGGCTTGAAGACGGCCTCCGGGTCGGCGTCCACGGCGTCGGCGAGCCGCGGCCACATCCTGGCGCTGACCAGCCACGACCCGTCTCCCGCGGGGCTCCGGATCACCGTCATGGCCGCCGACCCGAGCCTCCCCGGCCGCACCCACGGCATCACCAGCCGCGGCGGGCCGAACCCGAAGTCCCCCTCCACCCTGAACGGCACGAACGCCGACACCACCAGCGCCGGGCTGCCCGTGCCCAGCCCCACCGCCTCCGTCCACTTCCCGCCCTCCGCGAACACCCCCTTGTGCGCCTCCATCCAGTCCACCAGCTCCTCGTACCGCTCCTGCCGGAACACCTCCGCGATGGCCGCCGCGGCCATTGTCGCCACGTCGGCGAGCGGGGAGGAGCGCACCGTCTCAACGGCCGCCTCCCGGGACGCGTAGGTGACGACGTTGCCGAGGTAATTGTTGACGTGGGCCTTGTTGTACTTGGCAGGGTCGAGGCGCCGGCGGCCGTCGACGAGCCAGGCCATGCGGCAGTGCGTGTCGGAGCCGCCCACGGCCGCGGCGAGAAGCTTCCAGACGTGCGCGGAGAGGGCCTCGAGCCGCGTGGCGCGGCGGGTGGGGCCGCTGGCCGCCGCGCGGAGGCGGTCGACGTCAGCCGCCTCCACGACGTAGTTGCGGCGCACGAGGGTCGCGGCGAGCAGGGCGTTGGGGAGGCTGGCCGGGTCGTAGCGCACGAACTCGGCGTCGAGCGACGGGCCGTACCGAGGCGGCGAGCGGGGCCGGAAGAGGGAGGCGCGGTCGTGGTGGGGCTCCCACGAGAGGCCGCCCGCGACGAGCATCTCGGCCCAGGCGTTGGGCAGCGTGGTGAGGCCGTGGCCGTCGACGAGCAGGTGGTCGGTGCCCCAGGTGAGCGAGAACCCGCCGCACGCGAAGCGGACGAGCTGCAGGGACAGCGCGAGGCCGCGGTCGAACGGCACCTGGATGCGCCCCAGCGAGGCGTCGGCGTCGGCGAAGTCGACGTCCGCGAGCGCCGGTGGAGGCGCTGGGCACGACGCGGCCGGCGAAGGGGTAGAAGCGGGAGAGGAAGGCCGGGAGAGCGGCGCGCGCGGCCGCGGCCACGGCCGGGAACCCCGCGGCGGGCGGCGGGTAGACGGCGACGAAGAAGACGTGGAAGGAGCCGAAGACGAGGTCGAGGTTGGAGACCGGGAGCACCGCCGGGAACCCCCGCGGCGGGTCTTAGGCGTGCACCAGCGTCCGGGAGACGACCTCGAGGGCGAAGTTCTGTGCCGGCGGCATCCCGGCTGCGCACGGCCGGACGCGGCGCAGGGAGGGAGGGACAGCACGTAGGTAGGAGCGAGCGCTGGAGAGAGCACGAGGAGGCGGGATGATTACAGTGATCAGACCGGAGTTGGATTCGTCTTCCTTTGCGGTCGAGCAACATCAGCACGGCGGTTTGTTTCAACTTTGGACCAACACTTTTCCAGAAGAAGAGAAATTTGGCACGCATGCATTTGGTCATTTTTCAACGCTAAGTAGACTCACCGATGTGACAAACCATCCAATACATTTGGTCATCTACCCCAGTGAAAAATTTAGTCCTGGCACGTGATGAAGGATGATACTACTACGAGCTAAACTCCATGTTGAATTCCTCAAGAAAGAAATGAATTTTGATGTAAATCAACTAGGGCTTTGAGAGAGGAGTTCACACATCAGGTCCTAGTACAGAGAAATGGAGCAGCTTCTGGAGCTCCGTTCATTCCTTTCCTTATCTCTATAACCTCCCTTCTTTACACGCATGTCCTCCTGACATTTATAATTTACACGTTGGTATATAATTCTATAAAATACAAATTTACAACTAAACTCAACACTCCAGATGCCCGGGGCGATTACAGGTGCAGGGAGTGCCCATTGCACCACGCCGGCTGAGGTCACTCCTGTCCAAGAGGGGCGGCTACAGCTTCTCCTCGTCTTTGACCTGCGTACCAGCAGCTAGCTGGAGCCCAAAACCGAGTTAATTGCAAGGAACTACCACACTTCGGCACGTCGTAACGGATCAGTACCATTAGTCATCTCTACTCCTAATGGAGCAGTTGGTAGTCTTTGTTCCAGGTTTTTTTTCGTCCCACCTCGTCTGGTTTTTTTTCGTCCCACCTCGTCTGGTTTTTTTTAACCGGTTTTTTTTCGCTACAATTAACCCACCCCAACCCCACCTCACTCACCGCACGCAGTCAGGTTCCGTTTCCTCCCTTACGTCCCCGATTCATGCATGACAATCAATTCTTTCCAAACGCAATCATGCATGACAATTAATTCTTTCCAAACGCAATCAGTTAACTTAAGGTAACCAGACACAATCAATTCATTCATAACGCAATAAAAACTTTCCTAATTTTCCCAAAGTTTCCTAACTAGACATGTTATAAATGGGCAGGAACCGATAACACTTTATCAATTAATAAAGTTTAGTTTTATGACCATCAATTCCAAATCCTAATTTTCCTAATGCATTGACAATCAATTCTTTTCAAACGCAATAATGCATGACAATCAATTATTTCCAAACGCAATCAATTAACTTAAGGTAACCAGACACAATCAATTCATTCATAACGCAATAAAAACTTTCCTAATTTTCCCAAAGTTTCCTAACTAGACACGTTATAAATGGGCAGGAATCGATAACACGTTACCAATTAATAAAATTTAGTTTTATGACCATCAATTCCAAATCCTAATTTTCCTAATACATTGACGTTTGCCTTTTCTAAGAACCAATCAACAATCAATATAAGAGAAAAAAAAAAAGCTCCGCACCTAGCGAGCCAGCCGCTTCTCTTCCCGATTAACAATCTTGCGCTAGGGTTCCTTGTGTTGTGTCGCCGCCGTGGAGCTCCTTGACCAACCCGTCTCCTGCCGCCTTGCCCCTCTCTCTTCCCTCCAACCTAGAAGCTGGCGACGAGGCGCACAACGCCCTCACGGCCCTGCTCGATCGCTTCCAGAACCCACCACGCGCGTCGAGGCGAGGCACCTCCTAGGCTCCGTTCGTCGCCGCTTCGCCGATGACCCCCACGCGTCTGTCGCCGCTGCACCGACGACCCCGCTGTCGGGCAGGAGGAGTGCTTCGGCACCTCATTGGCTCCGTCCGTCGCCGCTTCGCCGACGACCCCCACGCGCCTGTCGTCGCTTCGCCGACGACCCCGCTTCCGGACAGGAGGAGTGCTCCGGTGAATCATGGGCTCCGTCCATCACCGCTTCGACGACGGCCCCCACGCGTCGGTCGCCGCTTCGCCGACGCCGACGACCCCGCCGCTGGGCAAGAGTGCTTCGGCGCATCATTGGCTCCGTCCGTCGCTGCTTCACCAGTGATGCAGTTAAATTTTCAATTCTTTATTGTTATTTCCAACTAATTTTGCGGTTGATTGGACAATATCAGTTACTAACTTAATTCAAATGGTTGGACAATTATCTGACACAATTTTATAGTGTTTTACTTTATTTCTGGAACTATTATCCTGTAAATTTAGTTTGTTTTAAAGGTTTGCCATGTTTCTTTAAAATTTATCCGTTGAATTTGTATGTCTGCTCCACTGTGCAGCTGCTGCAAGCTTTCAAGTTTGGCTCTTGCACTATTGTTTCATATTTATATGCTCTATTTTCCTGTTCAGTCATTTTAGTATTTATATATGGCTTGTGTTTGTGAGAATCTTATTCAATCAAAGGTTATAAGATATATTACATTGCCTTTGTTATCTCTCATATATATCTTACATAGATCACTATATGAAAAACTTAACCCTTACGAGGTCGCGGTTATGTTACGTGTTGACTACATATATAGTTTGTTCTACAAATCATCGCGTTGAACTTGCAAAATCAGGTTGGATGTAGCTCTGATATAATTATGTATGAAGTGATACGAAGGTGCGCTCATGTCTTGCAAGATGTCATGCAAGACATCCTGCTTCTGTATCAGGTAAATGTGCACATCATTGACATCATTGATGCATGAGCACTGATTTTGTTTTCTATCTTTGGATGTTCCATAGGAAGTTCATATTTTTATTGACCATTTTTGTACATAACAATGTATGTTTTTCATTGATAATTAGGTGAATTCATTATAGTTTGAAATGATCTATATGGAGGTCGCATTGTTTTTTAGGGAATTAGTCCCCTGGTGAAGCGGTGGGCATCAACAATGCTGTTGCATTTTAAGTTAGTGGTCAAAATGCTAGCTAGGATAAATTGTAAGGAGCTGATCGTAGTTTTCGGCTATTACTGTAGAAATTCATGGTATTATCCTTGCTATGACAGTATTTGCATTGCTGCATAAATTCATGGAGTGATTCATATTTTCTTGACTCATTTTACGTGTATTGTTACTGCAACTACGACACAACTATTCTTTCATCTATGGTGTTAAAAATAACGACGTGTAACATACAGAAGGGTAGGACTTTCAATTTCTTATTTGGATTTTGCAACTTAACCATGAATGTGAATGTGTAGGAATAATGCCAAAATTACCTAACCAAATTGCAACAAGATTTTTACGTTTATTATTTAAGTCAAACCTTACCACTTGGACCCTTCTAATGGATTTATTTTCACGCAGGATGATGCGGTGCTTATGGGAGGTAGATGGCGAATAGAGAGGGTGGGAGAGAGAAGGGGAGGGAGCGATAGACAGATATGCATTATATTCATAGGTGCAGTCGAAAACACAAATCAAAGGCCCGTGGCAATGTGCGGGCATTATACTGGTTTTTGAACTTCCCTTTCTTGGTCAAGTGACATTTAAAGTTTGCACTAACCAGATATTAGAATAGCAAAAATAAGCTTAAGTTGTCATGTGAGGCTCACAAAACTTGATTCTTTCATTGGGCGTCAGCCCTAGGCCCCGTTTGGGAGCTCTGTATCTTTGGAGCAGCATTCCAAGAATACTTTGGTTTTCAACACCATTGAAGTATTAAATACTTTCAGGTGTTTGGATTTAGAATATTGTGGTTTTCCAATACTTGAACGTTATAAGTACTTCACTGCCAAACTAAGTCTTAAATTTTCTCATGTTTATTACATTTTCTTGATTGTTGGATCCATGCAATATTAATCAAGTATCTATATTTCAGCTAGATTTTTGTTTATTCGGTTTCAGATGGTTTCCTTGGCACCTCAGACCATTTTAATGTTATCTCTTTGGGTTCTCCTATTTAGCTCATGGCTCTAACTTTTGTTGAAGGGAACTCAAGATTCCACATGATATGCCATCTCTTTCATTTGGCTTATTGGAGCATAAAATTTGTAAATTTGGTGACCTAAAAGTAGTTTTTGGTATAGGTGATTTAAAATGAGTGCAATCTTTTTTTTCGCTCTTCTCTGACGGATACATAAATTTGTATGTGCACGCAAGGGATGGAAGAGAAGAGAAACATTAAGATTTTTCATACTTTCGACCAACATTCCCATTCATAACTTCCTTTTTTCGTGGCAACACATGAATGTAGAGCTGTCGTGGTATAGCGTGAGAAAAAGGACGAGTCAAGTATACAACCATGTGGTACTAGAACTAAGATAGGAAGGCAGTTGTTGCCCTTGTCCCATACTGCTGGCCTTCCACGACTATGTCGATTACTATCTCACTTGGAATACGAGTTGGTGGGTTTTATGATAAGAGTGAGCGGGATGGGGTTAGCAGGTGTCTGAGCAAAATAATTTCTCTACTTTAGAAAATATGGCAAATTTCATTTCATTAGAGATTACTTTGCAACAGATTGCACAAGTGAGGGATTCATATATTTCCACCAAGTTGTACAATTTTTTGGTTAGGATAGAAGGATAAATGCATTGGTTGGTTGCTTCAAAAGTTAATAATAAACAGTGGTGTATCAGTTGCATGTTGAACAACGGGCATAATAATATTTTTGTCTCGTGGTAATGCGCAACATTTAACTATATGTGACAACGTGGTAATGCCATCATGGGCGGCGCATGGCTCATCCCCTTGATGGCGGTGGCGGATTGGTGTGAACATGAGGGATGATCAGGGCAGAGAGCGGGGCAATTGGCGTGGGACTCCTCCTTGGCGGTCCATGAGCAAGTACGGTGTAAAGATGAGAGGGGACCATAGCGAAGATGAGGTGGGCATCATCCTGTGTGTTGGAAATAATATTACGGATAGCCCGTAGCAACGCACGGGCGTTCTACTAGTTTTTTTTGCATGTCAGTACCATCTCACGGCCTAAGTGTTGCAAAACGGTCTGACAGCCGTATAAGCACGTATTAACAGCGTATCTGACCGCTGGGGCCCGTGTGTCAGGCGCTGACATGGCATGCTTTTTTACAAAAACAACCCCGCCGGAGCCCCATCACTGGCTTGCCGGAGCCCCTTCGCTGGCTCGCCGGAGCCCCGTCGCTGGCTCGCCCGAGCCCGTCGCTGGCTCGCCGGAGCAGCGGAGCGGCGGCTGGCTTGCCGGTGCAGCGAAGCGGCGGCTGGCTCGCTGGAGCAGAGGCTCGCCGGAGCTGGCTGCCGCGCGGTCGGGCGGTGCGGCGGAGCGGTCGGGCGATGCGGCGGCGCGGTCGGGAGCTGCGGCGGCGCGGTGGCGGGAACCGTCGCTGGATTGAAGCGCCGCCGCCGATGTCCATCGTTCCCGCCACCGTCGCTGGATTGAAGCGCCGCCGCCTACTCAGAGATAGATGACCCAAACGTTGCATGGGCTGCAGGATGGCCCAACCATGGCCCAGTAAGGCCAGCACATTAAAAAAATATGTGGGTAAAGAAAAACAAATGTTCAGAAAATTTTATGTTTCTTCACTCAAAACCACACGTATGCACAATTATTATGCGTTCTCATTGTATTTTTAAAATACACAACTAAACAAATTATATGGCCAACTTACAGTTACTGTGTATATTTGTTGTATTTTTAATGCATAGTTACTCAAAAATTTTAATAATGCATGAAAACATTTTATAAAATACATTTACAATTTTTAAATACGTTGTCAACAATTTATAAACTCATTTTACAATTTTTAAAGACGTAGAACGCGTACTAGTTGACGCATAGGATGGCTAGAAAATTTGTTTTCTAACAGCGAAAAAATTCTGAAAAATTTGTTTTCACATATACACTACTTCATAGCACCGGAATTTTGTCTTTTTCATCGAGGCAAAGTCATCTATATTTTCTTCGTGAAATTTCGCATCTCATTTGCACGTCCTAAGTAGGAGGGTTCATATGTACCCGGTACTCTGTTCAAATTATTCACTTGTACCGACAAAATAAAAACAAATTAAAGTGCAACTAAATTAAAGTGCAATGAGTTCCCACAAATTATAGTAGACGATTCAAATATATATAGGGAGGCTACGATTTCAACTAAAATTCAAAACAAAATACAAATATATATAGGGAGGCTACGATTTCAACTAAAATTCAAAACAAAATACTAGGCTCGCCGCTGCGGCCGTCGCCGCCTTGCCTCGCCGCGGCCTACTCCTCGCCGCGGCCTACTCCTCGCCGCTGTCGGAGGAGAGAGGCGCCTCCTCCACCTCCTCCTCCTCCGGCAGTGGAGCCGCCTGCTCCTCTGCCGGTGGATCCGCCTGTCCTTGCGCCGGTGGAGGCGGCGCCTCCTCCTCCTCCTCCTCCTCCGGCAGTGGAGCCGCCTGCTCCTCTGCCGGTGGATCCGCCTGTCCTTGCGCCGGTGGAGGCGGTGGAGGTGGTGGAGGCGGTGCAGGCAGGGATGGCCCGACGGACCCGAACCACATCCGGCGGCGCGCCTCAGGCACGACGCCGGGGATGAACCAGGTATCCCAGAGGGGGCTGGTTTCGGCGAAGGCCGGGTCATACCTGAGATCATCCGGCAGGATCGAGCGCCGCCGCCTGATCTCGCGCACCCGCTCGCGGCCTTCGGCCGGAATCTGCGGCACAGGCACCCCGCTGTTGCCGAGGTTCCACCCCTCCGGCAGCACGTGGTTAGGCCACGGCACAGGCTGGTTGGTCTCCCAGAGGTGGCGCGCGTGGTCCTCGTTCACCGTCCGGCGCTTGCTAGGGCTGGTCGGTGCGGAGAAGCCTTCGCGGGCGTCGAGGTTGCGCTTGGGCGCCATCGGTTGCTCGGGGTCGCGGGGAGTGGGGTGGACGAGTGGGGCGAGTGGGGAAGAAGGTGGCGACGGGTGCTATTTAACGGGACGCCGGGGATGAAGCCGATGCGTCGTCGCTGTGGCTGCCCTGTGGGCCAGCAGGAGACGAAGCCGATGCGTCGCCGCTGTGGCTGCCCTGTGGGCCAGCAGGAGACGAAGCCGATGCGTCGCCGCGATTTTTTACTTTGTAAAAAAAAACGAACCAGACAAAGTATAAATATATTTAGGCGTGCTATTTGACACAGACAGAGCAGCAGCGCAGTGGCAGCGAGCTTCGTCGTCGAACCGCATGGTGCGGGTTCGAATCCCGCCGGAGGCTTGCTTTCGTAAATTTTTTTTTTTGACAAGCAGAGGATATATGCGCGATTAAATAAAAAGAAAGGGTTGTTTTTGTAAAAAAGCATGCCATGTCAGCGACTGACACACGGGCCCCAGCGGTCAGATACGCTGTTAATACGTGCTTATACGGCTGTCAGACCGTTTTGCAACACTTAGGCCGTGAGATGGTACTGACATGCAAAAAAAATGACTAATGGTACTGATCCGTTACGACGTGCCGAAGTGTGGTAGTTCCTTGCAATTATCTCCCCAAAACCAGGTGCTATGTAAATGTAGATGTCAAAACAAAGAATATGATACAAAAAACAGGTAAACAGAAATTTTTCCCCCACTTGACAATAATGGGCATGAGAGTTCTATCCCCGTAATAAGCAGAACAATCGCTAAAGTTCAAAAAATATATATGCAACAGAACAGATCATCCCCTCCAAAAAAAGGGAAAATGTTAACTGGCGAAGGTTCGCTCGACGAAGGTCCCAGCGAACGCCCCGAACAGCCATTACATCCAGATCACGGGGATGATAGAAAGATGCTGGGTATCTTTTTGCGTCATGCGGTAACTTTGTCTTTCAATCATGTCAAGTCCCGTAAAATAGTTGTATGGCAATTTCAGCGTCCACTGAAATGCTTCCATGAAACGTTGCCAGATTTTTGAATTCAAGAAAAAATGCAAATGATCAAGATTTTGGTGATCACACGGACAAAACTAAACATGTGTCGACTGTTTTTTTCTTTTTGGAAGATGCAAATTGAATCGAAAACCCCTTCCAAGTCTCCAAAACTAATAAAAAACGATCAAATAAAAATTGGTTTTTAATACAGTACAATCACGGATGTTCATATACATGGATCAACCTGACAGTTGAGTCGGGTTTTACCGGATTGACCTATATCAGACCCAGGTCGAAATGCACGGGCGGTTCATGTGGTCAAGGAACAAGAGACCGGGGGTGGTCAGCATGGGGCAATGTTAGGGTTTCCCAAGCCAGGCGACCGGGGGGCGACCCCCGTGACGCCGCCGCCATCACTGCCGCCGCCGCCGCCGGGAGCTAAGCCGGCCGCGTGTGGCACAACCTCCGCCCCCCTGCTTACGCAGGCTACTAGAACCGTGGCGGCCCTGTCCGCCTTGCGATCGCGTACGCCATCCGGCCTCGTCGATCCCGCTGCGTTTGGTTTGGAAGATGCCGGCCAGAATCTGGACTACATGAGCCGGGACGGATTAGGACTCGCTAACCCCTCCTACAAGGAACTCCACAGCAGGAGGCCTTTAAGATCTGGAGAGGGGCCGCCGCCGAGTTACACATCGAAGCAGCCGCCAAATCGGGCTAAACTCCTTCCTGCACCAGCATTCAGAGCTTCCCCATCTGTTGGCATGGCTGGACCCAGCGCGCTCGTGGTAGTTGACAAGCCGGTCGACGCAGAGATCCTAGGGGTCGGTGGGGGCGATCATGGGGCTCCCGTTGTGGATGCTACTCGCCCAAAGCCTTCCGCTAGGGTTTCTAGCGATGGTGAGGCGGTCAACCCTGTGGGCCAGGATCTTGCCCGTGTAGATCAAGCGCTGATCGGTGGCGCCGACCAGGATGTGGAACAAAACCAGATGAGTGACCGCACTGTGGGAGAAGCAGAAGGAGGCCATGAAGGGGAGGAGGAGAATGATGACGATGGCCTGGCCGAGGTGGATCTGGAAGAGGAGGGGGGTGCTCCATGAGCCAGAGCACCCGTGGACGGTGATCTTGCTTGTCTATTCCCTGGACAGGCCATCGCCGCGTTCCCTCTTTGACAACGTGGAAGACAGCTGGAAGCTGAAGGAGAACTACGACTATGAGTACCAGGGGGACAACAAGTATCTTGTGCACTTTGGATGTGAAGCAGACATGGACATGGTGTTGAGAAGAGGGCCATGGCAGTACCAGCACGACCCGTTGATTATTGAGGCCTTTGATGGGATGAGGAAGGTGTCGGATTACAAGTTGGACACGTTGAAAATCTGGGTGAGGATATTGGATGTTCCTGTCAACTGGAGGACAGCGGCCATTGTCAAATCGCTATGTCTCAAGCTAGGGGAGGTTGTCCAGACAGAGCTCGATGAGCATAGGGGGAATTATGTGTGGGTTCGGGTTGCTATCCCAATCAACCGCCCGCTGGAAACGTCAGTGGCCATGAACACGAGGGTGAAGGAGAAGAGGACTAGAGTTGAGTTTGAGATCCAGTATGAGAAGTGCCCCAACTTTTGCTACACCTGTGGGTTTTTTGGGCACCAAGAGAAGTCTTGTCGTATGAAGAACATGGATGATGCTCCTTCAGGGAAGTACAGTGGCAAACTCAAGTGCTCGCCGCCACGCAGATTCACGAGATAGGCAGGAACTGTACGGGCAAAGGGGAACCAAACTTCATATCGCACTACAAGAAATATGCCAATTTATGACCTTCTGTCAGTGACCCTGGGAGAATTGGTCATAGATCTATGACCATTTTAGACCAATTGGTCAAAAGCTGTTCGGGGGGCTCCAAACCCTAAACTATAACGACCATTTTGGTCAGAAAAGTCATAATTTCCTTACACGAAATGGTCATAAAGCAGATAGCACTGGTCCGCTGCCTTATTTCTAGCTGATCATGACCAATATAGATGGTCATAATCTTGTAAATTGTGGTGGGTTGCTACAACTAGGCGCCACCGCATCAGTTTTGCCTATGTGTCATGTCCATGTGGCAGTTTTTGCCCTAGGTTATGAAGCAACCTATATTTCTGTCATTCCCAAAATTCCCAAAAAAATCTCATAAATTCTTTGGGTTATATCTTCGTCAAATATGTAAAAAACCTTCCTTGCCTAGTTCAAAAATAATTCAAAAATATTGATTTTCCTGTTCTGTTCAAAAAAACACTTTGTGAAGGAAGTACCACTTTGGCATGTCCAAATGGTATCCATTTTCTACAGTGCTTTCCTATGCCCAAATTACTATCCTCCACCAAATGCCAGCTCAATCCATTCATTATTTTGTGCCCAGCTTCAACATTCGTATTTATGTCCAGTGTGGTACTTTGCAAAGCAAGTACCACCTAGACTCCTCCTTTTGAGCTGAAAATTTGTGAAGATGGTCTTCTTAGTAACTGATCATCCTCAACCAAAACTCAAGCCCATTAGCCATGTGCATTTCCCATACCGCCAATCAAACACTTGGCTGCTAATTCATGTTTGAGCATCGATCGGTCTCCTCGTGAGAATCTTATGTTGTAATTTTCTTCCTAGCACCTACCTGGGGAGTTCCCAACCCACTAGACATGCCTAGGCCTCCCATAACAAATGGCAACGCCACAATCACGCGGTGACCGCGTGGCGGGCATGCGAGTTTACGCGCTCTAGAGTTGGGGCCCTCGACCACCGCCCAAACCTCGACGTATGGCCACCATCCATGTATTTATGATTCTATAGGTACTTATGTAACTAGAAATGATTTTTGAAAAAAATAAATAGCAAACTACAAGGCAGCTGCAGTTCAAATTTGACCCGCTTCCAACTGAATCGGCGGAAATTTGTGTTTTTCACGAGAGGTGGATCAAAACTTTTTACACCCAACCATTTTGTCAATTGTGCATTAAATATGTCCTAGTATTTTATAAAATTGATTTGGTCCAATTTTGCAACAATTATTTGCGAGGTCCTTCACAAAAAAACCTCCTTTTAGGCACTCGAAAAACGGAAAATGAATTTTTCGTGCAAATAAAGTGAAAACTCCCCTAGGCAACATTGTTTGCCATTCCAAGATGCACCCTTGTGCACAATATGAGATCATTTGAACAAACTATGCCATGAATGTGGCCATAGGATTGATCATCCGGCTTGAAAGCCATGAATCTTCACGCATGATAGCTCATTTCTGAGAACACTTTTTTAAAAGAATTTCCGTATTACAAGTTTATTATTTTTTCTAGTAACTTGGTCATATATAATGACACAATGCGAAGGTTTTCCAATTTTTTGATTTTTTTTTAATTTTTTATGCCCGTTTCAAAATGCGGTCAAAATGGCGGGAATGACCGTTCCTAGCTAGTGGTTGAATCTTGGTATTTTTTTGGTGTTTCTCTGATTAAATAGATACTTATGTACCTAGAAATGATTTTTGGAAAAAATAAAGAGCAAACTACAAGGCAGCTACAGTTCAAATTTGACCCGCTTCCAGCTGAATCGGCGGAAATTTATCTTTTTCACGAGAGGTGGATCAAAACTTTTTACACCCAACCATTTGGTCAATTGTGCATTAAATATGTCCTAGTATTTTATAAAAATGATTTGGTCCAATTTTGCAACAATTATTTGGGAGGTCCTTCACAAAAAACCTCCTTTTGGGCACTCGAAAAATGGAAAATGAATTTTTCGTGCAAATAAAGTGAAAACTTCCTTAGGCAACATTGTTTGCCATTCCAAGATGCACCCTTGTGCACAATATGAGATCATTTGAATAAACTATGCCATGAATGTGGCCATAGGATTGATCATCCGGCTTGAAAGCCATGAATCTTCACACATGATAGCTCATTTCTGAGAACACTTTTCTAAAAGAATTGCCGTATTACAAGTTTATTATTTTTCCTGGTAAGTTGGTCATATATAATGACACAATGCGAAGGTTTTCCAATTTTTTGATTTTTTTGAATTTTTTATGCCCGTTTAAAAATGCGGTCAAAACGGCGGGCATGACCGTTCCTAGCTAGTGGTTGAATCTTGATATTTTTTTGGTGTTTCTCTGATTAAATAGATACTTATGTACCTATAAATGATTTTTGTAAAAAATAAAGAGCAAACTACAAGGCAGCAGCAGTTCAAATTTGACCCGCTTCCAACTGAATCGGCGGAAATTTGTCTTTTTCACGAGAGGTGGATCAAAACTCTTTGCACCCAACCATTTGGTCAATTGTGAATTAAATATGGCCTAGTATTTTAGAAAAGTCATTTGGTCCAATTTTGCAAAAATTATTTGGTAGGTCCTTCACAAAAGAAACTCATTTTGGGCACTCGAAAAATGTAAATGATTTTTTTTACGCAATGAAGAAGAAAACCTCCAAATCAACATTGCTTGTCATCCCAAGATACACACATGTGCACACTACTGGTTAATTTGAACAAACTATAAAAAGGTAATATGTTGAATGTTACCCGAAATAAGAGGGTAAAAAATATAAGAGAAACAAAAGGAAAAAAACCAAATTACATAGGCTTAATCCTGATTGGTGGAGTCAGTTGTGGCATGGATCGCTGACATGACGAACATCCGTCCATCCATACATCCATCCATGTGTCCATCCTTCCGTCCAACCATCCAACCACCGCAACATGCCCCTCTCCCCTCAAGCTCGAACCCCACCCAACCCCTCTCTCTTGCGTGAACCCTAGCGTCCTCCCTTGCCGCCGCCACCTCCAGCCCTCGATCCAGATCCCTCCCATCGCCCTCCCCGATCCAGATCCCTCGCCGCCGCCCACCCCACCCCTCACCGCCACCCACCTCCACCACACCTCCCATCCCCTCCCCTTTCCCACCGTCTCCGATGGCCCTCATCGCCGCTCCTACGAGCGCTTCATCTGGGGCTTCTCCCTCAAGGCCCTGGCCGCCGGCGAGGAGGCGCCCCAAGCCCTCGCGCCGCTCTTCTCCTACCCGGCCCACGCGGGGCCCATCCGCTGCGTGGCGGCCGCGCCGCGCGCGAGGCTCGCGGCCTCCGGCGGCGCCGACGACTCCATCCGCCTCTACGACCTGCACACCGCGGGCGACCTCGGCCCGCTCCTAGACCCCTCCGCCGCCGTCTCCGCACTCGCCTTCCACTCCATTGGCCTCGTCCCGCGCAACCTCCTCGCCGCCTCCGACGACGGCCTGCTCCACCTCTACGATGTTGACGGCTTCGCGCTCCTCACCTCGCTCCGCGTCTTCCCCAGGGGCCGCGAGGCCACCGACGCCGTCGCCGTGCACCCCTCGGACCGGGTCGCGCTCGCCGTCGGCCGCGCGGGGGGGCTCTCCTTGGTCAACCTCCTCCACGGCCGCCGCAGCTTCACCTGCCGCCTCGAGCGCCCCGCCTCGGCCGTCGCCTACGCCGAGGACACCGCCGGCGGTGACCGCTTCGTGATGGCCGCTGAGGAGAAGGTCACCGTGCATGACTCCGAGGACACCAGGATCATCCATGAGATGCGCTGCGACAAGAGGGTTCTCGCCTTGGCTCCGTCAAAGGTATTCACATTTGCCGTGGCTCCTGATAATAAACCTGTCTACATAGTTATTAATCGTGCCATGATAATAGATTTCTCTAGGAAAAAGATCATGAAAAGATTATGGCTGGTTTAGACTATACTTTGTATGGCTTGAGAAGTTCCTGAAAACTGTTACCCTGTTCAATGCAAATTTGACAAGCCTTTGGTCAGCCATCTGACAGCCCATAATGCAAATTTGTTACCCTCTCCAATGCAAATTTGAGCTTTGCTCAGCCATCTCACAGCCCATAATACAAATTTGTTATTGAATGAACTCATACTGGTTAGTGTTGGTCATATGCAAGTAAACTAGATACCCACCAGACTAACTATTTCCCAAAGTTATAGTGATACATTCTGTACTACACTAGTAATGCTTACCCGAGTTCGTTGTTTTATTTTCATGGTAACTAAATGTTGACATATTAGCTAATTGTGTACCTAAATATGACCCAGGAACAGCGGTGCTGGTGGTTCCTTGAGGCCGGGTCGAGTTGAGGTAGGGGATAGGAAGGTTGAGCCGCTCGGGTGCTGATCATGTACAGCGGCAGTCTTTCCAGCGTCGACCCGACCAAACCAATGATGCAAGGCTTCTCCTGCTGCTGCATGTCTTCATCAACTTAGTTCTTCCACAGGGAGAGATTTAAGTCCTGCACTTGTTCACTGTGTAATCTGCAGATTACTTCTTCCATTAATCACCTAGTGCTCCTATTAGTGAGATTCATCTAGTATTTTTTTTGCAAAGCATGCAATGGTTTGGAGTAGTTGATCATGGCCTGATGGAAGCTTCATGTCGTTAGCATGTATATATGCACTACTATAGCAGCCAAAAGCAATCCATTTCATTAAATGCATTCTGCTAGCTTGTCCTCCCTGTCCCAAATTCGTTGATGCCAAAATTAGCAAGCCGTTTTGCTCTATTTCTGAAATATTTGCCAGCTGATCCGCCTCATGGTCTCCGCTTCATTCTGTTCATTAAGTGGTCTTCTCGATATTTAGTAATCTTGATGCCTCATATAACTACTTGTTGAACTAGAGAATTGATTTGACCACTTGATCAATTCTTTTCATAACAGTTGAACTAGAGCATTGTTATTGTAGGAGCAGATTTCTCATCCTTAAGAAACCTGAACTTGCTTAATAGCCAATTTAGCGGTGTATTACCGGTTCCTTGATGTCAACTCTAATACCTCCGTTTACATTCCTTGATGTCATTTCTGGTATGCAATCATATGACATGTCTCATTTAAATGAGTATGGGCTGCTGTCAATTTTTTAATCTACAATTGATCTAGTGTTTTTTACATGGTAGCTTAATATCCTCCTTTTCTAATATGCAAACTTCTAATATGTGAGGAGGTGCATAAGTGCATGAGGTGCGGTTCGCCTTAGGCTGCTCCTGCCCGTCGGTTGTCTGGTCCAGCGTCACTTAACCATTGTGACCTGGCTGGTTTGGTTCAGCTTTGAGCTGCCTACCTCGGAGTGGGAGGCCGACACGCTCATGAACATCGAGGCTGGATCAAGTACGCTGCCGTGGCGTGCGGCGGCCTATTTTTTTGTAATGGTATTGTATATGGTCTCATCCAGTACTGAGTATCCATATGTTGTTCTAATCCTGATGATGATGTTGTAGCATAAAGTGGACACCATATTCAGTTTGTCTTGATGCTTTATCTCTTGTGATTCTTGTCTGATGCACATTGTTCTTTGCAGGGTTATGATGATATTTCCAAGGAAATATACTGACCCTGATGTGACGAAGGTGCCTATTTTCCCTTTCTTAAACATTTTTACTCTGTTTTGTTCTTCTTATAGTTCCAGTTTCACATTGATGGTGTTTCATGCCATACTCATCAGATCCTGCTCACATGCCTTATGATTGAGTAACTTGATTAGTATTTCCGCCACTGTCCTATCTTAGTAAACTGTTTGTTTTTTCAGTAGCTAAAAAGGAAAGTAAATCTACCATATCCTGGTGTTCTAGAATTTTAGTGTCTCACAGAAGTTACTCTTTGTCCTGCTTTAGTTTGCAAACCTGATGCTCTGTTGTCTGTTCTCATTTCTTAAGTTTGAAATGTTTCGAACTTAGGAGTGCCCCCATCCTTGTTATTCCATCATACTAATCTGTGCATTTGTCCTTATAATTTCAGGGAAGAACAACGAAAGAAAACACAAAAACAGTAGCATGCAACTTCCAACCCTTGATCAGACTACACTGTACAACAGAAAATGGATGGTATATACACGATTTCAGACCTGAACACAACCACCATTTGTCATCATCGTGCGGCGAGAAACTACATTGGCCATCACACATGAACATTGACACACACACCAAAGATATAGTGAAATGATGTGCTCTATGTTCATTCTGCTGTGTTATTGAGATCCTGTGGTGTAATGATACTGCTGTGTTATTTTGAGAATTATATTATTATTACCATTATATTCTTGTGTGCTTTTGGTTGACTACCAAATTGTCCAATAAAATGTTGATCTCCCTTGAATAAGGGCTGGACCAAAACAACTAAATTGTGTGAGTGGGCTGGACCGTTTAGAGAAAAGGGCTGGCTCAATTAATAAATGGGTAGTACGTCGCCTCGGCCCAAGAACAAACATTAACAGGCTGATATGTTCGGCTAGGCCCATGGTTGTGGCCCAAAAGTAAATCTAAAAATGGACTGAATTAAGGGCTTGGCCCATAGTTGTGGCCCAAAAGTAAATCTGAAAATGGGCTATATTGGGCTCGGCCCATTGAAACAACTGATTTTGATCGATCCCACATGGCGTCCACGTCATCACTTTTGCCATGTCATCACATGTGCCACGTGGACATTGCCACGTTGGCTTCGCCACATCAGATCCTACGTGGGCTAGGCTAATTAGTAGTGACCATAATTTTGGTCAAATATTTAACGACCAAAATTTTGGTCAACGATGGCCATGACCAAAATTCCAGAAAAGGTCACGTTTGTTTGTTCTTGATGGCCAACTGTTGACCTTCTGAATTTGGTCAAAAAAGGTCAATAAACAAAAGCAATGACGAATTAACGACCAAAATGGGGAGTCATAATTGAGCATATTTCTTCTAGTGTCGAGGCTTGAATTTTCAGTCGGACAGTGCCTCGTCTTCGAACCATGGACACGCCGATCGTGGTGGCAGGCGCTCGGCCAATGAGCGGAGGAGGACGAACAACACACATGAGATGCGCCGCCAAGGCAACCAAGCAATTGACAATCTGCTAGCCGAGGAAATGCAAAGGATGTCTGGAACCAGCTTGGGACGGAGTGAGGTAAGCCGTAGAAGTGACGACAACGGCACTGGCTTGGCGCAGAGAGGCTTCCACGCTGAAGAGGGCAATCACCCTGAACCCACAAACTCGGATATGATACCAGCACTCAAGACCTATCACATGAGATTGAGATGGCCAATGCAGATGCCTCCGATGCCTCGATGCTACGCAAGAGGGCAGCAGGAGAGGAGGTGGCATCCCTTTCCCCTTTCTGACACTAGTGGGAAGGCTTTGGTGCTTTACTCCAAACCTACATCTACTACTGAGGGGGAGCGGTCAGGTACACCGAAGAAACGTCGCACTATGGAGAAGCTGGTGGGGCAGCCATCTTCGATGCTGGGAGGATCACATGACGAGACCATGCAAGAGGGAGAGCAACACAAGGAGGCAGTCGGCTTAGGGGCCGCCGACAACCTGACGGGGCCTATGGAGCCCCGTCAGGAGCAATGAATATCCTCAGTTGGAACTTCCGAGGGGGAGGGAACCCTCGGACAGTTCGTGATCTTGTGAGTCTGGTTCAGACTCATTCCCCTAGTATTGTGTTTTTGTGTGAAACTAGACAGCTGAAGAATAAAATGAGGAGGTATCGGGCTCGCTTAGGTCTTAGAGGTTTTGATGGTCTTGGTTGTGTTGGTCTCAGTGGAGGCATGGCGTTGTATTGGCATGAGTCTCTGAATGTGGAAGTGAAAACAATAAATGAGAGATATATTGATGCGTATGTGACGAGTACTGCTAGTGAGCCGCCCTGGAGACTCACCTGTGTCTACGGAGAACCACGTACGGAGGACCGACATCGTATGTGGACTCTCCTCCGTGACCTGCACCAACAAAGCGACCTGCCTTGGGCGGTGATTGGCGACTTTAATGAGGCTATGTGGGGCTTCAAACACTTCTCGGTAACGCCAAGATCTACTGGTCAAATGATTGATTTCCATGATGTGCTTGAGGTATGTGGTTTGGGTGATCTTGGTTTTGCAGGCCTTCCATACACATATGATAATAAACAAGCTGGACGAGCAAATGTCAAGGTGCGGTTGGATCGGGCGGTTGCAACCAATGCCTGGCGGGACATGTTTGCACATGCCATGCTGGAACACCAGGTGGTGAGTACCTCGGACCACTTTCCCATCCTCCTCCGGTGCTCGCAAGAGGAACTGGTACAACGCAGTGCAAGGAGATTTCGACAGTACGAGGTTATGTGGGAAAGAGAACCCGCGCTGCCGGAGGTTATTATGAAAGCTAGGACAGATTTGGGTGCTATGCTGAATCTTGGGGAGATTTCCTCAGGGTTAGGGCTACTGATGCAACAATTGCAGGATTGGAGCACTATGAAATTTGGTAATGTCATAAAGGAGATCAACAAGTCGCGCTCTCAGTTAGAAGAGCTGCTGGCCATGAACGCCGATAGGAGGGAAATACGAGAGGCATCTGACAGGCTTAACGAACTCTTATACCGCAAAGAAATGATGTGGATGCAAAGGTCGCGGGTTGATTGGCTGAAGGAAGGAGACCGGAATACTAAGTTTTTTCATCGGAAGGCCAAGTGGCACACGAGGAAGAACCGCATCAAAAAGCTCCTTGATGCTACTGGAGTTCCTCATACTGACTACGCTACAATGGCCGTGATGGTGGCAGATTATTTATCCACGCTGTACACTGCAGATAGCTCAATTTGTCCGGACCCAGTCATTAACTTAATAAACAGTCGGGTTACTGATCGTATGAATATTGGCTTGTGTGCAGATTTTACTGATATGGAGATCGCCGACGCCCTTTTTCAGATAGGCCCCCTAAAGGCACCGGGACCGGATGGTTTCCCCGCCTGGTTTTTCCAAAGGAACTGGGATGTGATGAGGGAGCAGGTCATAGCTGGAGTGAAGGAGTTCTTCCGCACTTGTACTATGCCGCTAGGAGTGAATGACACGGCCATCGTTCTCATTCCCAAGGTGGATAACCCGGAGGTTGTCGGAGTTCCGGCCCATCAGTTTGTGCAACGTCATCTACAAGGTGGTGTCCAAGTGTCTCGTGAATCGCCTCTGCCCTATTCTTGAGGATATCATCTCACCGAAGCAGAGCGCCTTTGTACCTGGGCGACTCATCACAGACAATGCTCTTATTGCATTTGAGTGCTTCCACTATATTCAACAAGAAAAGAACCTAGAGAAGAGTTTCTGTGCGTACAAATTGGACTTGTCTAAATCATATGATAGGGTGGATTGGATCTTCTTGGAGCGAATGATGCAAAAGTTGGGTTTCGCTTGCCTGTGGGTGAAGTGGATAATGTCATGTGTCACCTCGGTAAGATACACCATTAAATTCAATGGTACCCTCTTGGATTCGTTCGCACCGCCCCGCGGGCTACGGCAAGGTGATCCCCTCTCCCCGTTCTTGTTCTTATTAGTGGCTGATGGCTTGTCTGCTTTACTGAAACAAGGCGCACAGAACGGTGAAATAACCCCGTTGAAAGTATGTCGGCGAGCCCCGGGGGTCTCCCATCTTCTATTTGCAGATGATTCCCTACTCTTCTTTGAAGCTAAGGAGGAGCAAGCTATCAACGTGAAGCGTATCCTGCAAACATATGAGACGGCTACGGTCCAGTGCATTAATCCGACGAAGTGCAGCGGCTTGTTTGGGGGAGCATGCCCAAGTGATGAGCAGCAGAAGGTGCGTACAGCCCTGGGTATTGTCTCAGCCCTATTTGAGGACAAATATCTGGGATTTCCCACACCAGAGGGGCGCATGTCATGTGCCAAGTTCCAGAATCTACAATCCAAACTGGTCAAGAGAATTATTGCGTGGGGTGACACCTTGTCCTTAGCTGGGAAGGAGATGATGATCAAGGCTATCGCGCAGACTATACCAACGTATGTCATGGGGATTTTCAAACTTCCCATGTCTGTGTGTGATGACCTTAATCGCATGGTCCGTAATTTCTGGTGGGGAGCGTCGGAAGGGAAGCGGAAGACACACTGGCTATCATTGGCAAAAATCATGGCGCATAAGTCTCAGGGAGGGCTTGGCTTCCGCGACTTTCGGGTTTTCAACCAGGCTCTCCTCGCACGGCAAGCTTGGCGTCTTCTAATCAATCCCCAAAGTTTGTGTGCGCAGGTTCTTAAAGCAAGGTACTATCCTGAGGGGCGCCTCGAGGATACAGTCTTCTCTGGTAATGCATCTCCGACGTGGCAGGCTATCCAACATGGCTTGGAGCTGCTCAAGAAGGGAATCATATGGCGCGTAGGCGATGGGCAAAGCATCCGTATTTGGAGGGATCGTTGGGTCCCCCGGGAACCCTCACGCCTCCCTATTACCTAGCAGGGCACCTGTCACCTGCGCCGTGTGGCAGAGTTGCTGCACGCGGACGGCTCCTGGTGCCTCGACACTCTCCGCCGCTACTTCCACCTGGCTGATGTGGAGGTTATCTCCTCCATCCGCACATCGTCACGCACCACGGAGGACTTCATCGCGTGGGCGCCGGAAAAGAACGGTATCTTCACCGTTCGGTCCGCTTATCGGTTTGCCATGGACGAGCGCGAACGTCCTCTGGCTACCGCCACGAGCAGGGCATCGGATGGTCGTCACGCCATCTGGAAGACCATATGAGAGTGCCCTGCTCCCCCAAAGGTACGCGTGTTCGCCTGGCGGATTGTTACAAACTCGCTTGCTTCGTCGGCGAACAAATTATCTCGCCACCTGGAGGCTTCTGACCAGTGCCCCTTGTGCGGACTCGAACGGGAGGACGTGTTCCATGCCCTTTGCAGGTGTCCCTTGGCGGTAAATCTGTGGCATTCCATGGCGAGGGATTGGTGCATCCCACAGGTGGAGGAGATCCGGAACACGGGGCCTGACTGGCTCTTCACCGTGCTAGACCCCCTGGACGAGGTGACGAGGATGATAGTCCTCATGATCATGTGGAGGAACTGGCATGTCCGGAATGAGATCACTCATGCCAAGACGCCGCCCCCAACCGAGGCATCACGCCGGTTCCTAAAGGGTATATCAATTCCTTACTCTGCATCCAACAACACCCACATGCGGACATGACCAAGGGCAAGTTGACGGTCCTTCCTCCCTAGGCTACCAGTCGTCCCCAGAAGGAAGCAAAGGAGGAGAGGGCATGGTCTGCACCACAACCGGGCTTCACAAAGCTGAATACGGATGGTAGTTTCGTGATGACATCCGGAGCAGCCGGAGGAGGGATGATTCTACGGGACGACAGGGGAGAGATTATCTACTCCGCTTGCAGAGAGCTACACACATGCAATACTGCGCTTGGTGCCGAACTGGCAGCGTGTAAGGAGGGACTGGAGCTGGCACTGCACAGAACTATGCGACCAATAGTGGTGGAGCTAGATTGCGCAGAGGCCATGGCCATGATTACAGGACGCGAGGAGGACAGGTCAGTCTATCGCGGCCTTGTCCAGGAGATCAAAGGACTAGCTGCTGGTGCTGAGAGAGAGGTCTCCTTTGTTTCTTGTTCCCGCTCTCAGAATAAATGTAGCCATGAACTTGCCTCCTATGGGCGTAGAACCCCTAGGACCGCTGTGTGGTTCTACTCAGGGACCGAGTCGGTTGTACGTTTGGCCGAGGCTGAGAAGCCATCTTAAGTAATGAGAAATCCTTTTACCCCCCAAAAAAAGACCCAGGCCGAAATAATTATCAGGTTCATCTCAAACCCACAACCCTACACATGGGTCTAATTCTGGACCCATGCATTACCCGGTGGGCAAGCCGACCCATTAGGGAGGGTCGAATGTTTTCAATTATTTTTATTTTGCGTACCCAACAAGCCTTTGTACTAAGACGCAATAACCAGATTTAAGAAAAAGGTGTACTAGCTTTGGCCTTTAGAGCATGGTTAATAGTATAGCCAACAGCCGGCTATATGGAGTTGCCATGTTACATATAGTCAATCTTATAGCCGACATGTATAGTAGCTAGTTGCTAAGTAGTACTACTTTATTAATGCATGGCCCACCGTAGACTCTCACAATGTTTCTTGGAGTTCGTGTTGTAGCCGGCTGTTAATTTGCAGCCAGCTTCCCTTCTCTCTCCTCTTCTCTCTCATTCAATTCATCACAAATATAATTTTTTTAATCCTTATAGCCAGCTGACTGTACCTTAGGCCCCTCCCAATGCTCGGATCCGGCTTGCCTGCTCCCTCCCCATGCTCCCATCCGTGCTCCCACTTCATCCTACGGCTGTCTTTTTTCTTTTTTCCTTTATAATCTAATCATCTCCCCCCTGATTTTAAGGGGGTGGGGCCGGGCCTTATTTTGTTCCAATCAAATCAAGCCACGTACGCGGGAGCACGGATGGGCACACGCGCGGGGAGCAGGTAAGTCTCGTCCCCAATGCTCCACCTTGTACAGGTGCTAAGAGCCTAAGACTGCTCTTGGTGAAGAGGCAGCTCTAGCACGTGCTCCTAGGCACTTTGTGAGAGTGAAATGTGGGCCATATAATAAATAAGTAGTACACTTTTCTAATCAACTATTGTACATATTGGCTATAAGATGGGTTATAGATGACATGGCAATGGCTTATAGCCAGCTGTTGGCTATACTATTAACCATGCTCATAGTATCATATGTTAGTATCATAGGATAGTCATTTATTGCCATGCATGACACATACTAGCACATCATTTAATATGATACGGTATCATAATATGATACTCAACCCCCTCTCTCTTCATTTAATTCTATGCCACGTCATCAGAATTGCCTAGTTGGCATGCATGAAACTACCTATGATACTCCCATTACGGCCAGCCTTAGTTGCTAAAGTTTTTAATGTGCTTAGCACCTCATGCAAGCACCAATGCATTGTAAGTAGCCTTATTATCCTTAATCCTTATAGCATTCGGCACGCTCGAGGTGGTACTAAATATCAGTTGAATGCACCATGGCATGTGCACATCAACTATGTTATTTGGCATCAGGTTTGCTATTTCACATCATATCTAACTCTCTCATCCTTGATTTTTCTTAAGTCTCCCATGGATTTTAAGCATAAGGGAGTTAGATGTGAGATAATATCTCACATCTAGATGTGATATAGACATACCCATTTGGCATAGGCTGATTACTGCACTCGTTTTGGACCATACCACATGCATGCCGGCTAGTTGTTGTTGTGCCTTGTTGATGGGCCAATAACCCCTCGTTGGTTACCCCAAGTGGAAGGTGTGAGATGCAGTGTTGTGGAAGTTTTTCCCTTAGCAAAGATGCCAAGGATCGAATCCCCAGAGACTCCTAGGTTCAACAAGTAGGTGTCAACTGCTAACGGTGCCAGATATTAGCAATCAACGTGGACCTGCACACAGATACATATAACTTTGCTCCCAACGAGTACAGAGAGGTTGTCAATCCCTCCGGCCTTGTAGTTCACAAAGGATTAAAAGCACATGATAGTAGTGATAGATAATGTTTGCAATAGTAAATAAAAGCGAAAAGTAAATAGCGGATGTGATCAATGATGGTAATATGGACCGGAGTCTCATGATGTTCACTAGTGATGTCTCTCTCCCAAAAGACGATAAAACAGCTATGTGAGGTAAACGAATTACAGCTGGGCAATTGACAGGACCACGAACACAAACCAATGCTGACTACATTGCAAGAAAGGTTGAGGTTCAAAGCATGGGCGGTACGCCAAAGTAAGTAGACCGAAATCCATCAATATCTACTACTAATCATACACCATGAGATATCTATCCAGAACATCTCGCTGGTATTAAGTTGCGAGCCCCACCCATAGTGTAAACTCAAAGCAACAGACAACTGCATTAAAAGAACTTTGCATAAAGTAAACAATCCTTGCACCCGCGGGCACAAGCACCGTTGTTTTCCCCCTTGTGGCAACAGCACATCCCCTAGACTCATGTTTCTGTCACTCAAGCTAGTCATCGAGGGGCATGAACCCACAATCAAGCATAACGTTCCCTCTTGGAGTCACTACCTACTACTTGGCCAAAGCAATAAATAACAACGGAGAACATGCAAGAATTACTTACGAACATAAATATAAGAGAGGTGAATCAAATATATTACTCAAGAACAATCTGAACATAATCTCATAATCCATCGGATCCCAGCAAACTCATCATAGCAACAGCATAAGGATTACATATGTGCCTCGATCATGTAGGGCAGCTCACGAGGACTAATTAGTGAAGCACAAGAACGGGAGGAGAACATCACATAGCTACTGGTCATGGACTCATGGTCCAAGGGAGACTACTCACGACTCATCCGGGAGGCGTCCATGGTGGTGGAGAAGCTCCCGGTGGTGATCCTCCCCTCCGGCAGGGTGCCGGGAAGGGTTCTCCTGGTGCTCCCGATCTTGGAAGCGGCGACGGCGGCGGAACAGAGATGGGATCACGAAAAGAGTTCCTGTTCTGAGGGTTTCGGAGGACGCTTTAAATATATGCCAAAGGGGGGCATCGGGGAAGCTTCGGGGGGCCCAGGCGCCCCCCCGGCGCGGCCCAGGGGGGGGGGCGCCGCCAGGGCACCTGGAGCCCTGGTGGCCCCCCCGGCTGTCCTTCGGACGCACGGTAGTTTCCGGAACGCTGATTTTTTATATAATTTTTCTGGATTTTTCCTGGCAGTTCTCGTAACGTGAAAACCTGAAATACAAAAACAGCCGAAAACAGAAACTGGCACTGGGGTGCACTGAGTTAATAGGTTAGTCCAAATATGTCAAAAGTGTATGGAAGTGTATGAATATCATAGCAATATCACCCAAAAGAGGCATGGAGCAAGCAGAAATTATAGATACGTTTTGGACATATCAACATCAACAAGCTTAATTCATGCTCGTCCTCGAGTAGGTAAATGATAACAAGAATAATTTCTGTGGTGACATGCTATTAACCATATAGGACTTTTTATAGTCATATGACAAAAGCTTACTGAGACAATGAATCTGTAGTAATTAAGTTGCCTCATGAGAAAATCACAAATGACTGAAAGTTTTACAACGTGAAACTGAAACATCAAAAAGATTTGCAATGAACATGATGTGCAAATATGATAAAGTGATATCTAGCTTGCCCCCTTTAGTGAAGCAAAACATAAATGCAGGGGCACCTTCAAGGTTTAAGTGATGACTAGATACAATGATTTCAAAATAAACGATATCACAATCATGCAAAAGACAATGCTACTTTGGGACAATGCACATTACACTCAGAATGACAATCATGCTCTCAGTAGTTGGTGCTTTTAAAAGAAGGTGGAGACAAAGAATGGTTATGTGCTAGAGCTTTTTATTTTGAAAACATAGAAGCAATTTTGTCAACGGTAGTAGTACTTCATATGTGTCATGTATAAGACATCCTATAAGTTGCAAGCCTCATGCATCGAATACCAATAGTGCTCGCACCTTGTCCTAATTAGCTCGGATTTCCATGGGTTATCATTGCATTACATATGTTTCAACCAAGTGTCACAAAGGGGTACCTCTATGCCACCTGTACAAAGGTCCAAGGAGATAGATCGCATTTGATTTCTCGTTTTTGATAGATCTCAACTTGAGGACATCCATACCGGGACAACATAGAAAATAGATGATGGACTCCTCTTTAATGCATAAGCATATTCTTATAAGAGATTGAGGATTAATGTCCAAGCTAAAACTTCCACCATGATACATGGCTTTGGTTGGCGGCCCAATGTTCTTCTCTAACAATATGCATATTCAAACCAACCCATGGCAAATCACCCTTACTTCAGACAAGACGAACATGCATAGCAACTCACATGATATTCAACAAAAGTGTGACAGTTGATGGCGTCCCCAGAGACATGGTTACCGCTCAGCAAGCAACTTATAAGAAATAAGATACATAAGCAACATATTCTTTACCATAATAGTTTTTAAGCTACTTTCCCATGAGCTATGTATTGCAAAGTTAGTTCGCTTAGTACAGGTGGAGGTTAGCAAAAGACTGGGAGCGACCAACTAAGAGAGCAATGACAGTCATAATCATGCAGAGCGACAAAGCAACATTGAATCAGGCATGGAAGTTATATCGCTACTCAGAAATAAAAGATCATCAAGGCTTGACAGACTTTCTTTACAGTCTTAAATATGCGTGAGCATACGCCAAGTCAATCAAAATAAATTCTCGAAGGAAGATATTACTAAAGCATACCACATCATAGGCAAACAAATCATGTTGGTACTCCAATAACACATTGGGAACCCCCCAGCTATTTGAGATTAACCATAAGAAAACCTAAACTACTAAGCGCCATCATGCACGTAGCATCTTTATCATAGACATATCAACCAATGCAACGGAAGCAAACTCTCTTAATAAGGTGAGCATGGTAATTAAAGAGAGTTCAAGCAACCAACTAAACACAAGCTCTTTGAAAAGATAAGCATGAATACTAAGAGCAGAGCATGATAGTAGCTATTAAAAGACAAAGAACACACACAGCAAAGATAGTCATGAAAATTCTATGTTATGTTCTAGGTAGAAGTGGAGCGTGTTTCTCTCCCACATAAAGAAAGCTGAGTTCCGACTCGTTATGAAAAACTAAAAAGAAAACTAAAAACAAGACGCTCCAAGCATAGCACATAACACATGAAGTGATAAAAATATAGCGGAACGAAAGACGAACTGATAATGTTGATGGAGAAGGGGATGCACGGGGGCATCCCCAAGCTTAGACGCTTGAGTCTCCTTGAATATTTCTTGGGGGTGCACGGGGGCATCCCCAAGCTTGAGCGCTTGACACTCCTGAATCTTTTTATCATCTTCCCTCACACACTTGAAAACTCCCTTCATTCATAACTCATCATAATCTGATTAGCGAGGTTAGTACCCTTAATAAAATAATTATACCTTGCTGGAAATAAAGATATTCTTGAAGTTCTACTGTTTCTCAAGATTGCCAAAAGGTTTTTGCAAAGAAAAATCAAGCTCTTGGTTTGCAAAATGAAAGAAAGGCAAAACAGGACAGAATCTGTGAAAAACAGAACAGCAGGTAGTAATTGATCTGTTCGGGGTACTTCTGCAACTCAAATCAAAAAACTCAGAACAGACGCACGAAAGAAAATTATATAGAGAACGCTGTCGAAAAAATTCAGACCAAAAAGATGATCTGGTGATTTTATACGAATTTTTCTATCCAAGGACAGAATCTGTTTCCTGGACAGCACCTCACAACTTTTGAACTTTCTAGCAATCAGAGGCTATACTTGGCACAAATATGAAAAGCAAAGATACAATGATGATGCTACAGCAGTAAACAACATCAAGACACAACAAAAGCAAACAATTTATTCATGTGGGCTGCCTCCCAAAAGCGCTTTCTTTTATGCCTTTAAGCTAGGCATAATGCATATAGATCAAGTTTTATCAAGAGTAAAAGAATAGCTAGCCCGTACAACGGACTCAAAAGGTAACTTGATCTTCTTTCGAGGGAAGTGTTCCATCCCTTTCTTGAGAGGAAACTGAAATTTTATATTACCCTCTTTCATGTCAATGATAGCACCAACGGTGCGTAAAAAGGGACGTCCCAAAATAATTGGACAAGAAGGATCACATTCAATATCCATAATAGTAAAATCAACGGGAACATAATTATCATTGACAACAATAAGAACATCGTCGATCCTCCCCAAAGGTTTCTTTATGGAAGAATCAACGAGACGAACACCAAAAGAACAAGAATCATAAGGTTTCAATTTAAGCATATCATATATTCTTTTGGGCATAACAGAGGTACTAGCTCCAATATCACATAAAGCATAGCAAGAGAAGTTGTTTATCTTAATTTTAATCATAGGATCCCAACCATCTTCTAGCTTTCTAGGTATGGAGGCTTCTACTCTAAGTTTCTCCTCCCTAGCTTTGATAAGAGCATTAGTGACATGCTCTCTGAAGGCAAGATTAAGCGTGCTAGTGTGGGGATCTTTGGCCATTCCTTGTAGAAAGGTGACAACTTCTGAAATACTACAATTATCAAAATCAATTTTATCATTAGTGGGCAGAATTGTAGTGTCATCCTCTTTGTTTGAATCGCTCTCTATTATAAGAGTTTGAACATCTTCCCAAGTTTGGGGAAGCTTAGGAGCAATTTTAAACTGAGGCTCATACTCTTTTCCTGGAAGACCATGCCATGGGCATAACCCTCCGTCAAGACTAATATAATCACAAGGTTTATTACTTTTGTAGATCCCGACAGTGGTAATTGGGGTAATGGAAGAAGGGGTGTACTCCTCCCATTTAGTGTTTTTGATAGAACCCATAATAGCAAGCAAGCAAGATAACTATTTTTGTGATTTTCGATAAAAGGTACTAAAGCAAAAACTGAAAGGTAAACTAACAAGACTAAAAAGCAAAGGTAAAAGATAGCGTGCAACTCCCCTATCCTGAAGAGTGGAGTCCCCGGCAACGGCGCCAAAAAAACTCCTTGATGGGCCTCTAACCCCTCGTTGGTTACCCCAAGTGGAAGGTGTGAGATGCAGTGTTGTGGAAGTTTTTCCCTTAGCAAAGATGCCAAGGATCGAATCCCCAGAGACTCCTAGGTTCAACAAGTAGGTGTCAACTGCTAACGGCGCCAGATATTAGCAATCAACGTGGACCTGCACACAGATACAAATAACTTTGCTCCCAACGAGTACAGAGAGGTTGTCAATCCCTCCGGCCTTGTAGTTCACAAATGATTAAAAGCAGATGATAGTAGTGATAGATAATGTTTGCAATAGTAAATAAAAGCGAAAAGTAAATAGCGAATGTGATCAATGATGGTAATATGGACCGGAGTCTCATGATGTTCACTAGTGATGTCTCTCTCCCAAAAGACGATAAAACAGCTATGTGAGGTAAACGAATTACAGCTGGGCAATTGACAGGACCACGAACACAAACCAATGATGACTACATTGCAAGAAAGGTTGAGGTTCAAAGCATGGGCGGTACGCCAAAGTAAGTAGACCGAAATCCATCAATATCTACTACTAATCATCCACCTTGAGATATCTATCCAGAACATCTCGCTGGTATTAAGTTGCGAGCCCCACCCATAGTGTAAACTCAAAGCAACAGACAACTGCATTAAAAGAACTTTGCGTAAAGTAAACAATCCTTACACCCGCGGGCACAAGCACCGTTGTTTTCCCCCTTGTGGCAACAGCACATCCCCTAGACTCATGTTTCTGTCACTCAAGCTAATCATCGAGGGGCATGAACCCACAATCAAGCATAACGTTCCCTCTTGGAGTCACTACCTACTACTTGGCCAAAGCAATAAATAACAATGGAGAACATGCAAGAATTACTTACGAACATAAATATAAGATAGGTGAATCAAATATATTACTCAAGAACAATCTGAACATAATCTCATAATCCATCGGATCCCAGCAAACTCATCATAGCAACAACATAAGGATTACATATGTGCCTCGATCATGTAGGGCAGCTCACGAGGACTAATTAGTGAAGCACAAGAACGGGAGGAGAACATCACATAGCTATTGGTCATGGACTCATGGTCCAAGGGAGACTACTCACGACTTATCCGGGAGGCGTCCATGGTGGTGGAGAAGCTCCCGGTGGTGATCCTCCCCTCCGGCAGGGTGCCGGGAAGGGTTCTCCTGGTGCTCCCGATCTTGGAAGCGGCGGCGGCGGCGGAACAGAGATGGGATCGCGAAAAGAGTTCCTATTCTGAGGGTTTCGGAGGACGCTTTAAATATATGCCAAAGGGGGGCATCGGGGAAGCTTCGGGGGGCCCAGGCGCCCCCCCGGCGTGGCCCAGGGGGGGGGCGCGCCGCCAGGGCGCCTGGAGCCCTGGTGGCCCCCCCGGCTGTCCTTCGGACGCACGGTAGTTTCCGGAACGCTGAATTTTTATATATTTTTTCTGGATTTTTCCTGGCAGTTCTCGTAACGTGAAAACCTGAAATACAAAAACAGCCGAAAATAGAAACTGGCACTGGGGTGCACTGAGTTAATAGGTTAGTCCAAATATGATCAAAAGTGTATGGAAGTGTATGAATATCATAGCAATATCACCCAAAAGAGGCATGGAGCAAGCAGAAATTATAGATACGTTTTGGACGTATCACTTGTTTCTACTACTCCCTCCTGTCCTTTTTAGTTCGCATATATGATTTATCTAAAGTCGAGCCTTGTAAAGTTCAATCAACTTTGTAAAAAAAAGAACATTCACAATGTAAAATCAATATCAATAGATGCGTCATGACTTCAATTTTCATATTGTATAACTTTAGCACTGTAGATGTTGATATTTTTTCATATAAATATGGTCACACTTTATGAAGTTTGACTTCAGACAATTCTTATATGCAGAGTAAAAATAACTGAAGGGAGTATTTATTTGGTGCGTGATGACCTCAAGTACTAGTGACACTATGGTCAATATGGAATGCGAAAAGGCAGGCCCTACATGAACATGTTTTCCAAAGCCCCCAAGTGACTCATAACTTTATCATGAAGTACGTGAGGAAGCTAAAGAATTGTAAGCCAAAGCAGGCAAGGGCGGCTCCCGTACCATGATGCCAAGTGATACGTCTCCAACGTATCTATAATTTTTGATTGTTACATGCTATTATTGATGATGTTTTGGATGTTTAATGGGCTTTGTCATACAATTTTATATTATTTTTTGGGACTAACCTACTAACCCAAAGGCACAGTCCAGATTGCTGTTTTTTGCCTGTTTTAGGGTTTTACAGAAAAGGAATATCAAACGGAGTCCAAACGGAATGAAACCTTCGGGAGAGATATTTTTTGAGCAAAATACGCACGAGAGACTTGAGAACCACGGAGTAGGGCTGATGTGGCGTCCACGAGGATGGGGACACCCCCCCTATAGGGCGTGCCCCCTGCCTCGTGGGCACCCCGTCTGTCCCCCGGTGCCCTCCTTCCTCCTATATATATCTACGTACCCCGAAACTATCAGAACCATAGAGAAAACCCTAGTTCCACCGCCCCAACTTGCTATTCCCGTGAGATCCCATCTTGGGGCCTATTCCAGAGCTCCGCCGGAGGGGGGATCTTCCACGGAGTGCTTCTACATCATCATCATCACCTCACCATGAGTTGTGAGTAGTTTACCATAGACCTTCGGGTCCATAAATAGTATCTAGGTGGCTTATTCTCTCTCTTTGGATCTCAATACCAAGTTCTCCTCGGTCTTCGAGGAGATCTATTTGATGTAATCTCTTTTTGCGGTGTGTTTGTCGAGATCCGATGAATTGTGGGTTTATGATCAAGATTATCTATGAGAAATATTTGGTTCTTTTCTGAACTCTTTATGTATGATTATAATTTCCTTACAAGTCTCTTCGAATTATTGGTTTGGTTTGGCCTACTAGATCTATAGTTCTTGCAATGGGAGAAGTGCTTGGCTTTGGGTTCAATCTCGCGGTGTCCTTTCCCAGTGACAGTAGGGGCAGCAAGGCACGTATTGTATTGTTGCTATCGAGGATAAAAAGATGGGGTTTATATCACTATGTTTGAGTTTATCCCTCTACATCATGTCATCTTGCTTAAGGCGTTACTCCGTTCTTATGAACTTAATACACTAGATGCATGCTGGATAGCGGTCGATGTGTGGAGTACTAGTAGTAGATGCAGAATCATTTCGGTCTACTTGTCTCGGACATGATACCTATATACAATGATCATGCCTAGATAGTCTCATAATTATTCGCTTTTCTATCAATTGCTCGACAGTAATTTGTTTACCCGCCGTAGAATATCGCTATCATGAGAGAAGCCACTAGAGAACACTATGGCCCCCGGGTCTATTCTCAACATATCAATCTACAATCTACTTTACTTTTCCGCTTTTACTTTCTGTTCTTATATCCAAAAATACCAAAAATAAAAAATTATCATCTCTATCAGATCTCACTTTCGTAAGTGGCCGTAAAGGGATTGACAACCCCTTTATCGCGTTGTCTGTGAAGTTCTTATTTGTTTGTGCAGGTGCGAGGGACTCGCACGTGGTCTTCTACTTGATTGTTACCTTGGTTCTCAAAAATTGAGGGAAATACTTACGCTACTGTGCTGCATCACCCTTTCCTCTTCGAGGGAATACAACGCAAGCTCGAGAAGTAGCACCAAGCGCCGCCAAAGTGGGTTCCTCCACCAGCTGGAACAGGTAAAGGTTAGGGTGGACAGGGCCGTCTCGCGGGATCTTAATGAAGGTACTTTTAGTGCAATCTGCAGAGATTTGGCAGGAACCTATCTTGGAGCGTCAGTCATCCGAAGTAGGGGAATCTCTGATCTAGCCCACTCTTGAGGCATTAGCGCGCCGCGAAGCACTGGGGCTGGCCACGGATCTTGCATTATCACATGTGTTAGTGGCGTCGGACTGCCAATGTGTGGTTCATGATTGAAGGAAATATGCCCTAGAGGCAATAATAAAGTTATTATTTATTTCCTAATATCATGATAAATGTTTATTATTCATGCTAGAATTGTATTAACCGGAAATTTAATACATGTGTGAATACATAGACAAAACAGAGTGTCCCTAGTATGCCTCTACTAGACTAGCTCATTGATCAAAGATGGTTATGTTTCCTAGCCATAGACATGAGTTGTCATTTGATCAACGGGATCACATCATTAGGAGAATGATCTGATGGACAAGACCCATCCGTTAGCTTAGCACTATGATCGTTTAAGTTTTACTGCTATTGCTTTCTTCATGACTTATACATGTTCCTATGACTATGAGATTATGCAACTCCCGAATACCGGAGGAACACTTTGTGTGCTACCAAATGTCACAACGTAACTGGGTGATTATAAAGGTACTCTACAGGTGTCTCCGAAGGTACTTGTTGGGTTGTCATATTTCGAGATTAGGATTTGTCACTCCGATTGTCGGAGAGGTATCTCTGGGCCCACTCGGTAATGCACATCACTATAAGCCTTGCAAGCATTGCAGCTAATGAGTTAGTTGCGGGATGATGTATTACGGAACGAGTAAAGAGACTTGTTGGTAACGAGATTGAACTAGGTATTGAGATACCGACGATCGAATCTCGGGCATGTAACATACCGATGACAAAGGGAACAATGTATGTTGTTATGCGGTTTGACCGATAAAGATCTTCGTAGAATATGTGGGAGCCAATATGAGCATCCAGGTTCCGCTATTGGTTATTGACCGGAGACGTGTCTCGGTCATGTCTACATAGTTCTCGAACCCGTAGGGTCCGCACGCTTAAGGTTTCGATGATAGTTTTATTATGAGTTTATGAGTTTTGATGTACCGAAGGAGTTCGGAGTCCCGGATGAGATCGGGGACATGACGAGGAGTCTCAAAATGGTCGAGACGTAAAAATCGATATATTGGACGACTATATTCGGACATCGTAAAGGTTCCGAGTGATTCGGGTATTTTCGGAGTACCGGGGAGTTACGGGAATAGAGGAGAGAGGCCAAAAGGAAGGAGGCGTGCACCCCCCTTCTGGTCCGAATTGGACAAGGGGTGCAGCCCCCTTTTCCTTCTCCCTCTCCCCCTCTTTCCTTCTCTCCTACTCCGGAAAGGAAAGGGGAATCCTACTAGGACTTGGGAGTCCTAGTAGGACTCCCCACACTTGGTGCGCCCCCTCTAGGGCCGGCCTCTCCCTTCCTCCTTTATATACGGGGGCAGGGGGGCACCTCTAGACACAACAATTGATCTCTTGATCTCTTAGCCGTGTGCGGTGCCCCCCTCCACCATAGTTCTCCTCGATAAATATTGTAGCGGTGCTTAGGCGAAGCCCTGCGACGGTAGAACATCAAGATCGTCACCACGCCGTCGTGCTGACGGAACTCTCCCTCGATACTCGGCTGGATCGGAGTTCGAGGGACGTCATCGAGCTGAACGTGTGCTAGAACTCGGAGGTGCCGTAGTTTCGGTGCTTGATCGGTCGGGCCGTGAAGACGTACGACTACATCAACCGCGTTGTTCTAACGCTTCCGCTTCCGGTCTACGAGGGTACGTAGACACACTCTTCCCTCTCGTTGCTATGCATCTGGTAGATAGATCTTGCGTGATCGTAGGAAAATTTTAAAATACTACGTTCCCCAACAGTGGCATCATGAGCCAGGTCTATGCGTAGATGATATGCACGAGTAGAACACAAGTGAGTTGTGGACGATACTAGTCATACTGCTTACCAGCATGTCATACTTTGATTCGGCGGTATTGTTGGATGAAGCGGCCCGGACCGACATTACGCGTACGCTTACGCGAGACTGGTTCTACCGACGTGCTTCGCACACAGGTGGCTGGCGGGTGTCAGTTTCTCCAACTTTAGTTGAATCAAGTGTGGCTACGCCCGGTCCTTGTGAAGGTTAAAACATCACATACTTGACGAAATATCGTTGTGGTTTTGTATGCGTAGGTAAGAACGGTTCTTGCTAAGCCCATAGCAGCCACGTAAAACTTGCAACAACAAAGTAGAGGACGTCTAACTTGTTTTTGCAGGGCATGTTGTGAGGTGATATGGTCAAGACATGATGAGTTATACGGTTTTGTATGAAATGATCATGTTTTGTAAAGTTATCGGCAACTGGCAGGAGCCATATGGTTGTCGCTTTATTGTATGAAATGCAATCGCCATGTAATTGCTTTACTTTATCACTAAGCGGTGGCGATAGTCGTAGAAGCAATAGTTGGCGAGACGACAACGATGCTACGATGGAGATCAAGGTGTCGCGCCGGTGACGAAGGTGATCATGACGGTGCTTTGGAGATGGAGATCAAAAGCACAAGATGATGATGGCCATATCATGTCACATATTTTGATTGCATGTGATGTTTATCTTATTATGCTTCTTATTTTGCTTAGTTCGACGGTAGCATTATAAGATGATCCCTTACTAAATTTCAAGGTATAAGTGTTCTCCCTGAGTATGCACCGTTGCGAAAGTTCGTCGTGCCGAGACACCACGTGATGATCGGGTGTGATAAGCTCTACGTTCAAATGCAACGGGTGTAAGCCAGTTTTGCACACGCAGAATACTCGGGTTAAACTTGACGAGCCTAGCATATGCAGATATGGCCTCGGAACACTGGAGACCGAAAGGTCGAGCGTGAATCATATAGTAGATATGATCAACATAAGATGTTCACCATTGAAACTACTCCATCTCACGTGATGATCGGACATGGTTTAGTTGATTTGGATCACGTGATCATTTAGATGACTAGAGGGATGTCTATCTAAGTGGGAGTTCTTAAGTAATATGATTAAATTGAACTTTAATTTATCATGAACTTAGTCCTCGTAGTATTAGCATATCTATGTTGTAGATCAATAGCTCGCGATGTTGCTCCCCGTTTATTTTTTATATGTTCCTAGAGAAAACTAAGTTGAAAGATGTTAGTAGCAATGATGCGGAATTGTTCCGTGATCTGAGGATTATCCTCATTGCTGCACAGAGAATTATGTCCTTTGTGCACCGCTAGGTGACATACCTATTGCAGGAGCAGATGTAGACGTTATGAACGTTTTGACAAAAGCTCGGTATGATGACTACTTGATAGTTTAAGTGCACCATGCTTTATGGCTTAGAACCAGGACTTCAAAAACGTTTTGAACACCACGGAGCATATAAGATGTTTCAAGAGTTGAAATTAGTATTTCATACTCATGCCCGTGTCGAGAGGTATAAGACTTCTGACAGTACTTTGCCTACAAGATGGAGGAGAATAGCTCAACCAGTGAGCATGTGCTCAGATTGTCTGGGTACTACAATTACTTGAATCAAGTGGGAGTTAATCTTCCAGATAAGATAGTAATTGACAAAGTTCTCTAGTCACTATCACCAAGTTAGTAGAACTTCGTGATGAACTATAATATGCAAGGGATGACGAAAGGAATTCCCGAGCTCTTCGCAATGCTGAAGTCGGCGAAGGTAGAAATCATGAAAAAGCATCAAGTGTTGATGGTTAACAAGACCACTTGTTTCAAGTAAAGGGCAAAGGGATAGAAGGGGAACTTCAAGAAGAATGACAAGCAAGTTGTCACTCCCGTGAAGAAACCCAAAGCTAAAACTCAAGCCTGAAACTAAGTGCTTCTACTGCAAAGGAAATGGTCACTAGAAGTGGAACTGCCCTAGATACTTGGCGGATAAGAAGGATGGCAAAGTGAACAAAGGTATATTTTGATATACAGATTATTGATGTGTACTTTACTAGTGTTCATAGCAACCCCTGGGTATTTGATACCGGTTCAGTTGCTAAAATTAGTAACTCGAAACGAGAATTGCGGAATGAACAGAGACTAGTTAAAGGTGAAGTGACGATGTGTGTTGGAAGTGGTTCCAAGATTGATATGATCATCATCGCACACTCCTTATACTTTCGGGATTAGTGTAAAACCTAAATAAATGTTATTTGGCATTTGCGTTGAGCATGAATATGATTTGATCATATTTGTTGCAATACGGTTATTCATTTAAAGTCATAGAATAATTGTTATTCTGTTTACATGAATAAAACCTTCGATGGTCATACACCCAATAAAAATAGTTTGTTGGATCTCGATCGTGGTGATACACATATTCATAATATGAAAGGTTAATAATGATAGTGCAACTTATTTGTGGCACTGCTGTTTAGGTCATAATGGTGTAAAGCGCATGAAGAAACTCCATAGTGATGGACTTTTGGAATCACTTGATTATGAATCACTTGGTGCTTGCGAACCATGCCTCATGGGCAAGATGACTAAAACTCCGTTCTCCGGAACAATGGAGCGAGCAACAGATTTGTTGGAGATCATACATACAGATGTATGTGGACCAATGAGTGTTGAAGCTCGCGGCGGGTATCGTTATTTTCTGACCTTCACTGATGATTTGAGCAGATATGCGTATATCTACTTAATGAAGCACAAGTCTAAAACATTTGAAAAGTTCAAAGAATTTCAGAGTGAAGTGGAGAATCATCGTAACAAGAAAATAAGAGTTTCTACGATATGATCGTAGAGGTAAAATATTTGAGTTAGCGAGTTTGGCCTTCAGTAAAAACAATGTGAAATAGTTTCACTACTCACGCCACCTGGAACACCATAGTGTAATGGTGTGTCCGAACGTCATAACCGTACTTTATTAGATATGGTGCGATCGATGATGTCTCTTACCGATCTACCACTATCGCTTTTGGGGTTATGCATTAGAGACAGATACATTCACATTAAATAGGGCACCATCTAAATCCGTGGAGATGACACCGTATGAACTGTGGTTTGACGAGAAACCTAAGCTGTCATTTCTTTAAGTTTGGGACTGCGATGCTTATGTGAAAAAGTTTCAACATGATAAGCTCGAACCCAAATTGGAGAAGTAAATCTTCATAGGATACCCAAAAAAAACTGTTGGGTACACCTTCTATCACAGATCCGAAGGCAAGGTCTTTGTTGCTAAGAGTGGATCCTTTCTAGAGAAGGAGTTTCTCTCGAAAGAAGTGAGTGGGAGGAAAGTGGAACTTGATGAGGTAATTGTACCTTCTCCCGAATTGGATAGTAGTACATCACAAAAACTGGTTCCAGTGATTCCTACACCAATTAGTGAGGAAGCTAATGATGATGATCATGAAACTTCGGATCAAGTTACTGCTGAACTTCGTAGATCAACCAGAGTACGTTTCGCACCAGAGTGGTACGGCAACCCGGTTCTGGAAGTCATGTTACTGGACCATGATGAACCTACGAACTATGAGGAAGCGATGATGAGCCCAGATTCCGCAAAATGGCTTGAGACCATGAAATCTGAGATGGGATCCATGTATGAGAACAAAGTGTGGACTTTGGTTGACTTGCCCGATGGTCGGCAAGCCATCGAAAATAAATGGATCTTCAAGAGGAAGACTGACGCTGACAGTAATGTTACTGTTTACAAAGCTCGACTTGTTGCGAAAGTTTTTCAACAACTTCAAGGAGTTGACTACGATGAGACTTTCTCACCCGTAGCGATGCTTAAGTCTGTCCGAATCATGTTAGCACTTGCCGCATTTTATGAAATCTGGCAAATGGATAACAAAACTGCATTCTTTAATGGATTTATTAAAGAAGACTTGTATATGATGCAACCAGAAGGTTTTGTCAATCCTAAAGGTGCTAACAAAATGTGCAAGCTCCAGCGATCCATCTATGGACTGGTGCAAGCATCTCGGAGTTGGAATATACGCTTTGATAAGTTGATCAAAGCATATAGATTTATACAGACTTGCGGTGAAGCCTGTATTTACAAGAAGTGAGTGGGAGCACTACAACCTTTCTGATAAGTATATGTGAATGACATATTGTCGATCGGAAATGATGTAGAATTTTCTGGAAAGCATAAAGGAGTGTTTGAAAGGAGTTTTTCAAAGAAAGACCTTGGTGAAGCTGCTTACATATTGGGCATCAAGATCTATAGAGATAGATCAAGACGCTTGATAAGACTTTCGATGAGTACATACCTTGATATGATTTTGAAGTAGTTCAAAATGGATCAGTCAAAGAAGGAGTTCTTACCTGACTTGTAAGGAGTGAAGTTGAGTAAGACTCAAAGCCAGACCACGGCAGAAAAATATAGAGAGAATGAAAGTCATTCCCTATGCCTCAGCCATAGGTTCTATAAAGTATGACATGCTGTGTACCAAACATGTTGTGTACCTTGCCATGAGTTTGTCAAGAGGATACAATAGTGATCCAGGAGTAGATCACTGTACAGCGGTCAAAATTATCCTTAGTAACTGGATGACTAAGGAAATGTTTCTCGATTATGGAGGTGATAAAGAGTTCGTCGTAAAGGGTTATGCCGATGCAAGCTTTGACACTAAATCCAGCTGACTCTAAGTATCAATCTGGATGCGTATTGAAAGTGGGAGCAATTAGCTAGAGTAGCTCCATGCAGAGCATTGTAGACACATAGACATTTGCGAAATACATACGGATCTGAATGTGACAGACCCGTTGACTAAACTTCTCTCACGAAGCAAAACATGATCACACCTTAGTACTCTTTGGGTGTTAATCACATAGCGATGTGAACTAGATTATTGACTCTAGTAAACCCTTTGGGTGTTAATCACATGACGATGTGAACTATCGGTGTTAAATCACATGGCGATGTGAACTAGATTATTGACTCTAGTGCAAGTGGGAGACTGAAGGAAATATGCCCTAGAGGCAATAATAAAGTTATTATCTAGAGGTGATAAATGTTTATTATTCATGCTAGAATTGTATTAACCGGAAATTTAATACATGTGTGAATACATAGACAAAACAGAGTGTCCCTAGTATGCCTCTACTAGACTAGCTCATTGATCAAAGATGGTTATGTTTCCTAGCCATAGACATGAGTTGTCATTTGATCAACGGGATCACATCATTAGGAGAATGATCTGATGGACAAGACCCATCCGTTAGCTTAGCACTATGATCGTTTAAGTTTTACTGCTATTGCTTTCTTCATGACTTATACATGTTCCTATGACTATGAGATTATGCAACTCCCGAATACCGGAGGAACACTTTGTGTGCTACCAAACGTCACAACGTAACTGGGTGATTATAAAGGTACTCTACAGGTGTCTCCGAAGGTACTTGTTGGGTTGGCGTATTTCGAGATTAGGATTTGTCACTCCGATTGTCGGAGAGGTATCTCTGGGCCCTCTCGGTAATGCACATCACTATAAGCCTTGCAAGCATTGCAGCTAATGAGTTAGTTGCGGGATGATGTATTACGGAACGAGTAAAGAGACTTGTTGGTAACGAGATTGAACTAGGTATTGAGATACCGACGATCGAATCTCGTGCATGTAACATACCGATGACAAAGGGAACAATGTATGTTATGCGGTTTGACCGATAAAGATCTTCGTAGAATATGTGGGAGCCAATATGAGCATCTAGGTTCCGCTATTGGTTATTGACCGGAGACGTGTCTCGGTCATGTCTACATAGTTCTCGAACCCGTAGGGTCCGCACGCTTAAGGTTTCGATGATAGTTTTATTATGAGTTTATGAGTTTTGATGTACCGAAGGAGTTCGGAGTCCCGGATGAGATCGGGGACATGACGAGGAGTCTCAAAATGGTCGAGACGTAAAAATCGATATATTGGACGACTATATTCGGACATCGGAAAGGTTCCGAGTGATTCGGGTATTTTCGGAGTACCGGGGAGTTACGGGAATAGAGGAGAGAGGCCAAAAGGAAGGAGGCGTGCACCCCCCTTCTGGTCCGAATTGGACAAGGGGTGCAGCCCCCTTTTCCTTCTCCCTCTCCCCCTCTTTCCTTCTCTCCTACTCCGGAAAGGAAAGGGGAATCCTACTAGGACTTGGGAGTCCTAGTAGGACTCCCCACCCTTGGTGCGCCCCCTCTAGGGCCGGCCTCTCCCTCCCTCCTTTATATACGGGGGCAGGGGGGCACCTCTAGACACAACAATTGATCTCTTGATCTCTTAGCCGTGTGCGGTGCCCCCCTCCACCATAGTTCTCCTCGATAAATATTGTAGCGGTGCTTAGGCGAAGCCCTGCGACGGTAGAACATCAAGATCGTCACCACGCCGTCGTGCTGACGGAACTCTCCCTCGACACTCGGCTGGATCGGAGTTCGAGGGACGTCATCGAGCTGAACGTGTGCTAGAACTCGGAGGTGCCGTAGTTTCGGTGCTTGATCGGTCGGGCCGTGAAGACGTACGACTACATCAACCGCGTTGTTCTAATGCTTCCGCTTTCGGTCTACGAGGGTACGTAGACTCACTCTCCCCTCTCGTTGCTATGCATCTGGTAGATAGATCTTGCGTGATCGTAGGAAAATTTTAAAATACTACGTTCCCCAACAATGATATCAAGAACAACACTAGCGTTTATGCGAGCATTATCAAGGAGATTTTAGAAACATCTAGGAATTTTCAGCAGTGTTCCTTCGACTTCGGAGGATGAGAGTCTAATATCGAGGCGCATAACCTCGCTAAACATGATTTTGGTCTGAATTTCAGATGCCATGTGTGGCTCTTAAACACACTAGACTTACATTGTATCCCAATAAACTTGTTCAATCAATAAAGCAAAGTCTTTTTAGACTAAAAAAATTGTGCTTGATGACTTCTACCGGACCTCCTAACCAGCGCCTTCAGTGCCGGTTGGGGTTTCGGGCGCGCACGCAACTGCACCTATGGGCTAGCTTCTCCTTGTCTTTGACGAGGCGTACCAGAAAGTCATGGTGTCCAAAACCAGGTGTTATGTAAATGTAGAGTAAAAACAAAAAATATGACAAAAACAGATAATCGGAGATTTTTTTCCCACTTGACCATAATGGGCATAACAGTTATGTCCTCATAATTAGCAGAGCAAAATGCAATAGATCGCTACCCTCCAAAAAAAAGGAAAATGTTAACTGGCGAATGTTCGCTCGAGGAAGGTCCCAGCGAACGCCCCCAACACCCATTGGATCCGGATCACGGGGATGATAAAAAAATCGCTGGGTATTTTTATTTGCTCGAGGAAGCATTTTTTTCGTTAGGTGGCACCATGACCGCTTGCATTTTTGTAGTCAACGGGAATGCCTCCCCCACTGAACAAACATCGCCTTGTAGTCAACGGGAATGCCCCAGCTAAAGGAGGGATCGTCTGTTGGCCCTGTTGCAGGCGGGTTCTTATGGAGGTGGATAGGGATCGAGGGAATCCTGGTCGGTCCGTCTAGTCCGGCACGACGGTGGTGACGGCTAAGGTCACCGCTTTCGTCCTTGGAGGATCCACCGAGGCCTCTCCCCTCCACCCTGACCCCTATCCAGGGTGAAAGCCCAAAGATATGTATTAGATTGGCCCGTGGCGGCGCCATGTGCATCATGCCTTTCAAGGTGGCGCCATCTGAGGATGTTTGGGTGTTTGAGTGTGAGGTGATGCTGGTGGTGGAGCTTGGTAGTTTAGGTGTCTGTTGTGCAGTGGAGCGTAGTGTTGCTGGTGTCGGTGTGCTCCAGGTTGGTGTCTCTCTGTTGACGACCTACGTTGTTCAAGTTTCAGCGGCACGACATTTTTGATCCTAGCATAAGGGGATATGGTTCCCCTTCTCGGCAGTAGCGGCGGGGCCGATGTCAGAGGCACTCGAGCTATCCATTGTACCCGGTCGCTATGCTCGCTTGTTGCTCTTCACCTCAATGCCATGCCTCGATGGTGATTGCTCCCGAATGTTCTCCCACTCCATTTGGTTATTCTGGTCTGCGGTGGTGCTGCTAGCAAGGTGTGCCCAAATCAAGGTGGTTGATTGGTGGTTGTACATGACATGGTGATACGTCCAAAACGTATCTATAATTTCTGCTTGCTCCATGCCTCTTTTGGGTGATATTGCTATGTTATTTATACACTTCCATACACTTTTGATCATATTTGGACTAACCTATTAACTCAGTGCACCCCAGTGCCAGTTTCTGTTTTCGGCTGTTTTTGTATTTCAGGTTTTCACATTACGAGAACTGCCAGGAAAAATCCAGAAAAAATATATAAAAAATCAGCGTTCCAGAAGCTACCGTGCGCCCGAAGTACAGCCGGGGGGGGGGGCACCAGGGCTCCAGGCGCCCTGGCGGC
>LR738712.1:721819840-721861895 GCA_902687465.1 Secale cereale | reverse complement strand
GGGGCGCCTGGGCCCCCCGAGGCTCCGCTGATGCCCCCCTTTGGCATATATTTAAAGCGTCTCCCGAAACCCTCGAGCCGAGAACTCTTTTTCGCGATCTCATCTCTGTTCTGCCGCCGCCGCCGCTTCCAAGATCGGGAGCACCAGGAGAACTCTTCCCGGCACCCTGCCGGAGGGGAGGATCACCACCGGGAGCTTCTCCACCACCATGGCCTCCCGGATGAGTTGTGAGTAGTCTCCCTTGGACCATGGGTCCATGACCAGTAGCTATGTGATGTTCTCCTCCCGTTATTGTGCTTCACTAATTAGTCCTCGTGAGCTGCCCTATGTAATCCTTATGCTGTTGCTATGATGAGTTTGCTGGGATCCGATGGATTATGAGATTATGTTCAGATTGTGTTTGAGTAATATATTTGATCTACCTCTTTTATATTTATGTTCGTAAGTAATTCTTGCATGTTCTCCGTTGTTATTTATTGCTTTGGCCAAGTAGTAGGTAGTGACTCCAAGAGGGAACGTTATGCTCGATTGTGGGTTCATGCCCCTCGATGACTAGTTTGAGTGACAGAAACATGAGTCTAGGGGATGTGCTGTTGCCACAAGGGGGAAAACAACGGTGCTTGTGCCCGCGGGTGCAAGGACTGTTTACTTTACGCAAAGTTCTTTTAATGCAGTTGTCTGTTGCTTTGAGTTCACACTATGGGTGGGGCTCGCAACTTAATACCAGCGAGATGTTCTGGATAGATATCTCAAGGTGGATGATTAGTAGTAGATGCAGATGGATTTCGGTCTACTTACCTCGGCGTACCGCCCATGCTTTGAACCTCAACCTTTCTTGCAATGTAGTCAGCATTGGTTTGCGTTCATGGTTCTGTCAATTGCCCAGCTGTAATTCGTTTACCTCACATAGCTGTTTTATCGTCTTTTGGGAGAGAGACATCACTAGTGAACATCATGAGACTCCGGTCCATATTACCATCATTGATCACACCCGCTATTTACTTTACGCTTTTACTTACTATTGCAGCAATATCTATCACTACTATCACTTGTGTTTGATCCTTTGTAAACTACAAGGCCGGAGGGATTGACAACCTCTCTGTACTCGTTGGGAGCAAAGTTATTTGTATCTGTGTGCAGGTCCACGTTGATTGCTAATATCTGGCACCGTTAGCAGTTGACACCTTCTTGTTGAAACTGGGAGTCTCAGGGAAATCGATCCTTGGTATCTTTGCCAAGGGAAAACTTCCGCTACACTGCATCTCTAACCTTCCACTTGGGGTAACCAACGAGGGGCGAGAAGCCATCAAGCAAAGTTTTCTGGCGCCGTTCCCGGGGACTCCACTCTTCAGGATAGGGGAGTTGGATGCTATCTTTTACCTTTGCTTTTTAGTCTTGTTAGTTTACCTTTCATTTTTGCTTTAGTATCTTTTATCGGAAATCACAAAAATAGTTATCTTGCTTGCTTGCTACTATGGGTTCCACCGAGAACACCAAGTTGTGTGACTTCACTAGTCACAACAACGATGACTTTATCAGCACACCTATCACTACACCTGCCACTTCAGCACCTTCATATGAAATTAAACCTGCTTTACTGAACTTAGTCATGAAAGATCAATTCTCCGGTGCTGGAGATGATGCTGCTTTACACTTAAACAACTTTGTTGAACTCTGTGATATGCAAAAGTACCGAGAAGTAGACGGTGACATTGTTAAGCTTAAGCTTTTTCCTTTCTCCTTGAGAGGAGGAGCTAAAATTTGGTTTCAGTCTTTGCCTAGAAATAGCATAGATTCATGGGACAAGTGCAAAGATGCTTTTATCGGAAAATACTATCCACCTGCTAAAATTATCCAACTAAGAAGTAACATAATGAATTTTAAACAATTGGATAATGAAAACGTTGCCCAAGCTTGGGAACGTATGAAATCTCTTATCAAGAACTGCCCTACTCATGGTTTGACTACTTGGATGGTTATCCAAACTTTTTATGCAGGCTTGAACTTTACCTCGCGGAACTTGTTAGATTCGGCCGCGGGAGGAACCTTTATGTCAACTACACTTGGTGCTGCCACGAAGCTTCTCGATGAGATGATGACCAACTATTCCCAATGGCACACCGAACGCACTCCAACAGGTAGGAAGGTAAACTCTGTCGAGGAGATTTCCTCCCTTAATGAAAAAGTTGACTTGATCATGTCTCTACTTTCGAAGCAATCTTCTGTTGATCCTCGTGATGTTCCTTTAAATTCTTTGATTGCTCAAGAACAAGTAGATGTGAACTTTATCTCTAGAAACAATTTCAACAACAATGCTTATAGGAGTAATTTTGGTAGCAATCCTAGACCGTTCCCCTCTAATTCTTATGGGAACAACAATGCTTATCCTAGCACCAAGAACTCCACTACTGAACTAGAGATTATGCTTAAAGATTTCATCACTACCCAAAAAGCCTTTAATAAGAGTGTAGAAGAAAAACTAAACAAACTAGATGATCTCTCTTTGAAGGTAGACCATTTAGCCAATGAGGTAGAATTGCTTAAAATTAAAACTTCTCCTCTTGAGGAGAGGAAGGTCACTCCTATTAATGCTATTCAAGTGCAAATTAATGAAAATATTAGGATGATGGCTAAACTTAAAGAGAGATGGGCTAGAGAAAGGGAGGAAGAAGATAGAATTAAGAGCCTTCCTACCCACCACACTGTTGCTACTATCCAAGTTGTTGAGGATATCCAAACTCTTAGCACCCAATGTACTCCTGGTCCCATTGGACCTATTAATGGTGATGCTATGACTATAGAAACTACCAAACAAGTGAACCAAAAGGACACCACTACCACTTTACTTGATGCTAGTGACCTTGATTTTGATAATTGCACTCTTACCGAAGTTATTGATTTCCTTCACAAGATGTCTAGAGACCCCCGCACTAGCACGCTTAACCTTGCCTTCACAGAGCATATCACTAATGCTCTCATCAAAGCTAGGGAGGAGAAACTTAGAGTAGAAGCCTCCATACCTAGGAAGCTAGAAGATGGTTGGGATCCTATGATAAAGATTAAGTTGAATGACTTCTCTTGCTATGCATTATGTGATGTTGGAGCTAGTACCTCTGTTATGCCCAAAAGAATATATGATATGCTTAAATTGAAACCTTATGATTCTTGTTCTTTTGGTGTTCGTCTCGTTGATTCTTCCATAAAGAAACCTTTGGGGAGGATCGACGATGTTCTTATCGTTGTCAATGATAATTATGTTCCCGTTGATTTCACTATTATGGATATTGAATGTGATCCTTCTTGTCCAATTATTTTGGGACGTCCCTTTTTGCGCACCGTTGGTGCTATCATTGACATGAAAGAGGGAAATATAAAATTTCAGTTTCCTCTTAAGAAAGGGATGGAACACTTCTCTCGAAAGAAGATCAAGTTACCTTTTGAGTCCGTTATACGGGCTAGCTATTCTTTTACTCTTGATAAAACTTGATCTATATGCATTATGCCTAGCTTAAAGGCATAAAAGAAAGCGCTTTTGGGAGGCAGCCCACATGAATAAAAATTTTATTTTTGCTTTTGTTGTGTATTGATGTTGTTTACTACAGTAGCATCATCATTGTATCTTTACTTTTCAATTTTGTGCCAAGTGTAGCCTCTGATTGCAAGAAAGTTCAAAAGTTGTGACGTGCTGTCCAGGAAACAGATTCTGTCCTTGGATAGAAAAATTCGTATAAAATCACCAGATCATCTTTTTGGTCTGAATTTTTTCGACAGCGTGCTCTATATAATTGTCTTTCGTGCGTCTGTTTTGAGTTTTTTGATTAGAGTTGCAGAAGTACCCCGAAAAAATCATTTACTACCTACTGTTCTGTTTTTCACAGATTATGTCCTGTTTTGCCTTTCCTTCATTTTGCAAACCTAGAGCTTGCTTTTTCTTTGCAAAAACCTTTTGGCAATCTTGAGAAACAGTAGACCTTCAAGAATATCTTTATTTCCAGCAAGGTACAATTATTTTATTAAGGGTACTAACCTCGCTAATCAGATTATGATGAGTTATGTATGAAGGGAGTTTTCAAGTGTGCGAGGGAAGATGATAAAAAGATTCAGGAGTGTCAAACGCTCAAGCTTGGGGATGCCCCCGTGCACCCCCAAGAAATATTCAAGGAGACTCAAGCGTCTAAGCTTGGGGATGCCCCCGTGCATCCCCTTCTACATCAACATTATCAGTTCGTCTTTCGTTCCACTATATTTTTATCACTTCATGTGTTATGTGCTATGCTTGGAGCGTCTTGTTTTTAGTTTTCCTTTTTCTTTAGCTTTTCATAACGAGTCGGAACTCAGCTTTCTTTATGTGGGAGAGAAACACGCTCCACTTCTACCTAGAACATAACATAGAATTTTCATGTCTATCTATGATGTGTGTGTTCTTTGTCTTTCAATAGCTACTGTCATGTTCATCTCTTGGTATTCATGCTTATCTTTTTAAAGAGCTTTTGTTTAGTTGGTTGCTTGAACTCTCTTTAGTTACCATGCTCACCTTATTAAGAGAGTTTGCTTCCGTTGCATTGGTTGATATGTCTATGATAAAGATGCTACGTGCATAATGGCGCTTAGTAGTTCATGTTTTCTTATGGTTAGTCTCAAATAGCTGGGGGATTTCCAATGTGTTATTGGAATACCAACATGATTTGTTTGCCTATGATGTGGTATGGTTTAGTAATATCTTCCTTCGAGAATTTATTTTGATTGACTTGGCGTATGCTCACGCATATTTAAGACTGTAAAGAAAGTCTGTCAAGCCTTGATGATCTTTTATTTCTGAGTAGCGATATAACTTCCATACCTGATTCAATGTTGCTTTGTCGCTCTGCATGATTATGACCGTCATTGCTCTCTTAGTTGGTCGCTCCCAGTCTTTTGCTAACCTCCACCTGTACTAAGCGGACTGACTGCTTGTGCATCCACATTCCTTTAAACCAGTTATGCCATATGAGTCCACCATACCTTCCTACATGGTATTTACCTGCCATTCCTAACGAAGACTTGCATGTGCCATCTCGAAATTATTCAAAAGAAAATGCATTTCTATTTTGTGCCTCTGTTTTAAGTTCATGAGGAAGTAGTAGTTAATTCATGATCTTTTTAAGTTGGACAAGCTTCACCCCGGGATTGCATGTATAATGTGCAAACCCATAATACGAGAAGGAACTGGCATTGAGTGCGCCCGGCTCAAAAAGATAATATAACAAACAAACCCTCCTTCACGCTTTGTTCATGAGAAATCAGAAAACTTTGGCAGTGATAAACAAAGGAGATTAAGAGGATGTGATCGTCATCATTCGGGAGCCGTTCCTCGAAACTTATCCATCTCAAGAAGTGATTGAGTTGTCTGCTAGCATTCGTTGACGAAACATGCATAATCTAAAAAAAATTATTACCTCTGTTTTTAAAACCAAGAGCTCTGGTACATGTTTTGTCTTTGTTTCCGACTACGGGTTTTCAACCTTGCCAACAAAAGCCACGGTTCGAGAGTCTCCACCTCCTTTTAAAAGCACCAACTACCAAGAGCATGATTGTCATTCTGAGTGTAATGTGCATCGTCCCAAAGTAGCATTGTCTTTTGCATGATTGTGATATCATTTATTTTGAAATCATTGTATCTAGTCATCACTTAAACCTTGGAGGTGCCCCTGCATTTATGTTTTGCTTCACTAAAGGGGGTAAGCGAGATATCACTTTATCATATTTGCACACCATGTTCATTACAAATCTATTTGATGTGTCAGTATCATATTGTAAAACTTTCAGTCCTTTGTGATTTTCTCATGAGGCAACTTAATTACTATAGATTCATTGTCTCAGTAAGCTTTTGTCATATGACTATGAAAAAGTCCAATATGGTTAATAGCATGTCACCACAGAAATTATTCTTGTTATCATTTACCTACTCGAGGACGAGCAGGAATTAAGCTTGGGGATGTTGATACGTCCAAAACGTATCTATAATTTCTGCTTGCTCCATGCCTCTTTTGGGTGATATTGCTATGTTATTTATACACTTCCATACACTTTTGATCATATTTGGACTAACCTATTAACTCAGTGCACCCCAGTGCCAGTTTCTGTTTTCGGCTGTTTTTGTATTTCAGGTTTTCACATTACGAGAACTGCCAGGAAAAATCCAGAAAAATTATATAAAAAATCAGCGTTCCAGAAGCTACCGTGCGCCCGAAGTACAGCCGGGGGGGGGGGGCACCAGGGCTCCAGGCGCCCTGGCGGCGCGCCCCCCCTGGGCCGCGCCGGGGGGCGCCTGGGCCACCCGAGGCTCCGCTGATGCCCCCCTTTGGCATATATTTAAAGCGTCTCCCGAAACCCTCGAGACGAGAACTCTTTTTCGCGATCTCATCTCTGTTCCGCCACCGCCGCCGCTTCCAAGATCGGGAGCACCAGGAGAACTCTTCCCGGCACCCTGCCGGAGGGGAGGATCACCACCGGGAGCTTCTCCACCACCATGGACGCCTCCCGGATGAGTTGTGAGTAGTCTCCCTTGGACCATGGGTCCTTGACCAGTAGCTATGTGATGTTCTCCTCCCGTTCTTGTGCTTCACTAATTAGTCCTCGTGAGCTGCCCTACATGATCGAGGCACATATGTAATCCTTATGCTGTTGCTATGATGAGTTTGCTGGGATCCGATGGATTATGAGATTATGTTCAGATTGTGTTTGAGTAATATATTTGATCTACCTCTTTTATATTTATGTTCGTAAGTAATTCTTGCATGTTCTCTGTTGTTATTTATTGCTTTGGCCAAGTAGTAGGTAGTGACTCCAAGAGGGAACGTTATGCTCGATTGTGGGTTCATGCCCCTCGATGACTAGTTTGAGTGACAGAAACATGAGTCTAGGGGATGTGCTGTTGCCACAAGGGGGAAAACAACGGTGCTTGTGCCCGCGGGTGCAAGGACTGTTTACTTTACGCAAAGTTCTTTTAATGCAGTTGTCTGTTACTTTGAGTTTACACTATGGGTGGGGCTCGCAACTTAATACCAGCGAGATGTTCTTGATAGATATCTCAAGGTGGATGATTAGTAGTAGATGCAGATGGATTTTGGTCTACTTACCTCGGCGTACCGCCCATGCTTTGAACCTCAACCTTTCTTGCAATGTAGTCAGCATTGGTTTGCGTTCATGGTTCTGTCAATTGCCCAGCTGTAATTCGTTTACCTCACATAGCTGTTTTATCGTCTTTTGGGAGAGAGACATCACTAGTGAACATCATGAGACTCCGGTCCATATTACCATCATTGATCACACCCGCTATTTACTTTACGCTTTTACTTACTATTGCAGCAATATCTATCACTACTATCACTTGTGTTTGATCCTTTGTAAACTACAAGGCCGGAGGGATTGACAACCTCTCTGTACTCGTTGGGAGCAAAGTTATTTGTATCTGTGTGCAGGTCCACGTTGATTGCTAATATCTGGCGCCGTTAGCAGTTGACACCTTCTTGTTGAAACTGGGAGTCTCAGGGAAATCGATCCTTGGTATCTTTGCCAAGGGAAAACTTCCGCTACACTGCATCTCTAACATTCCACTTGGGGTAACCAACGAGGGGCGAGAAGCCATCACATGGGGGCCAGTATTACTCTTTCTCTCGGGTGAGCGTCTCTACATCTCAATGGTGCGGTCTCTTTTGATCCAGGGCAAGGGGATAGGGTCACCCTTCGGTGCTACAAAAGGAAGATGATTTGTTCCCCTTGTCCTTGGTTGCATTCAGCTCTTGCGGCCCTAGTGAGGGATGGTAGTGCGTCGCCTTGTGCATCCTCTGTCTTTTAGGTGCCATGTGTGGAGTGCATCGTCCATCAAGTTGTGCCCTTAGATGTGCTCTCCTCTTAAATGCTTGTTTTTGGTTGTGTTGTGTTTGCTTTCCAGTAAGCTTCATTGTATCAGTTTGGTCGTATTGTTGTCTTGCAACTCCTGGCCGATTGGCTTTGTTAATCCGTGGTCCGCAAAAAGAATGTGGTTAACCCGTGGTGCCCCCGGTGCCACTGTGACACCATGAACCATCTCATCAGGAATATAAGATTTTAGTAAACAGGACAATCCCTCAGCCGACAGCAAAAATAAGTAGGCAGAGATAGGGTCTCCCAGATACGGCTGGGAGACCCTATCTCTCCCTACTTATCACCAACTCAGATAACTCATCCAACTTGCCACCATTGAACATAACTGAGAAGGACACATAAGTTACACACCGCATAACAGAATCTGTGAACCGTGGGCTAATACCGAGTTTTAGCATAACCGCCTTCAGATAAGACCACTCCAATCGATCACATTCTTTCATCCTATCGAGCTTCAAAGCGCAAAATTGATTACTCTTCAACTTCCTTGTTTTCATATAATGCAAACACTCATAAGCAGAGATAAAATTGTCAGTGATAAGCCGGCCTCGGACAAATGCAGATTGTTTCTCAGAAATGATATTGGGCAGAATAAGTTTGAGCCGGTTAGACGGTGCCTTAGATGGAACGTTGAACATCATATTGCGGAGACTGATAGGCCAAAACTATCCTAAATTTTCTGGACTTGCTATCATGGGAATTAAAACAATTAACGTCTTGTTTATCTCCTCCAAAGAATCATCACCACATAGAACACGGAGCACCGTGTCCGTCACCTCGCGACCACATAACTCCCAATGTCTCTCGAAAAAATGTGCGGGAAACCCATCCGGGCGAGGGGCCTTTGTTGGGAACATTTGAAATAAAGCATTTTTCACCTCTTCTTTTTTGTATGGAGCATTTAGCTTACTGTTCATTTGATCATCTACCTTCATGGGTATGTGTGAGAGAACCTCCTCAATCCCAACAGTGTTTTCAGAGGTGTACAAGTTCTCATAGAAACTGGTTGTCATGGCCGCCATCTCCTCGTCACCATTGCACATAGTGCCATTCCCTCATTGCAATTTGGTGATTCGGTGATTCAAGTCAATTTTGTTGTTGTTCCTCATTGGAGTAAATGAATCGGGCCCTAGGACGGTCAGCGTTAGGCCCAATCCCATAAAAAATATTTCGACTATTGATCTCGCCTATTTGCTAATTATTGTTGCGATTGTCTCAAAAAATATGCTAATGATTGTTGCTAGTGACGGCTCATTAATCATCGCACGTGTCAAATCTGTTCGTTAATAACCGTTGGTAATGATGTCGGTTCGTTAATTACAGCATCTTGAGTTCTTGACGAAATCATCAATTAAGGAGTTTTTAAAAAGAACTAATTAAGGGGTATTTTTTACAAAGGTCACACCTACTTTCTAAGTTGCGACAAATGTGCGCCACCTGTCACAACCTGTGAGTTTACTCTTTTCATAGATTCGTTTATTCAAAATATTTTATTTTTTAAATCGTGCGTCTAAATCTTGAACTGTTTTCACCTTGTATTCCTTGTGTCAAGATCTTTGAAAGTAGATCCCATACTGATAGGTTTCGAAGAAAAGTTTTCACGAATAACTGAACCGAAAGTTCTGTTTTTTCTACTTTTTTTAACTAGAAAGAACTGGAAAATATGTGCCTCTCGCGAAGGAGAAAAAACACTTTTTTTAGAGAGGCACAACTATGTCTCTCGCGGTGGCAAATCTGTGCTTCAATGATAAGTAAATATGTGTCTCTGCGTGAGGTAAACGGTGCCTCTCGCGGAAGAAAAAAAATAAAAAAGGTAATCATCTTTTTCCTTTTTACCTCTTGCGGAATCAAATTTCTATCTCCACGAGAAGTAAATTTATGCCTCTCACGAAAGACAAAACACATATTTGTTTTTTACTTTTTTGAGAGGCATAGCGTGAAAGCAAATATGTGCCTCCACGAGAAGTAAATTCGTGCATCTCGCTCATGGAAAATAAAAATAATGCATTTTCATGTAATTTTTTTCCTTGTACAAAAACCTAAGGAAAACCGGGAAAAAACGAAAAATACAAAAAATCAAAAACAAATCATCTAGAACCTGAGAAAGCATATAGAAAAATTAAAAATAAAATCCCGGGAGAGCGTCCAGCACGTGACACATCTCGGTGGCTGAGACAGAGCGAAGTGAGGAGCTCTCGGCCCATCAAAATTGACCCTTATAGAAACCCACAATGAGTACACCTCAACTAGTTTGCTTTGCTCTCGCATCTTGGGGCCCGTGTGGAAGAAAGAGAGCCCTTTGCCTAGGGTTTTGCTACCTCCCGTTGGTGTCGTCGTTGGTCTACCTCGTCTCCTGTGGTTTTAGAGTCATAGAGGCGCGGTGAATCCTGACCCATGCCGGCGGGAGGGCTCCGTTTTTTCATGTTTTTTTTAGTTTTATAGGATTTGTGTCATGCTCAGAGAGGCGAGGCAGCGGCGGCTCTCTGTGAAGATGGGATAAGATTTTTCACGCCTAGTCCTCGTCCTGATGGTGTTTCTAGCATCGTCGGAGGGCATATTGAGGTTTGTCTCCGGCGAATCTTGCGGGATTCGATCAACATTTGTCTTCGGTGGATCCAGATGGATCCTATCTTCGTTTGTCTGTCTTCGCGTGTCTACAGGCTAGATCATTTTGATCTATACTTCTCTTCATCGACGGCGGTTTTTGTTCTGATGCGCTGGTCCTATGAGACCTTAGCACGATGATGACTTCCCGGCTATGTACTACAATAAGGTTTACCCGGCTCCGATGAGGGTGGGGCGATAACGGCGGCGCGCCTTTGACTCACTCCGTTGTTTGGAATCGTCGCTAGGTGGTCTATGAATCTTGATGTATGTTTTTGTACTTCCTGTTGTTCTTGATTTCTGGAAAAAGAAGAAGGTTTTCGGCAATGCAGGAGTCCTCGGCCACCAAGAGTCTCGGGGTCTTCGGAGGCGGTCCAGCCCGGGCGGTCCTACTATAAATAGACAATCCTACTACGACTTGGGCACGGCATCGACAACTCCGTACGACTCGGGATCCTGCCCTAACCGCCGCACGCCGTCGATCGAGAGGGGGTGGGCCTGCAGGCGGGCGAAAACCATGGAAGAAGGGAAGCTGAAACGGTTGGTGCTGAGCCTGCCTCCCGGCTACCACTTCGCGCCGACGGACTTGGAGCTCATCGTCCACTACCTCCGCCCGAAGATGGACGGCCACCCGCCGCACCTGCCCATCTTCAAGGACGTGCCCATCACCGACTACCGCCCGGAGCAGATCACAGGTACGGTTCGATGCTCCTCCCGATGATGACGACTCCCTGTTTCTTGATTTGGAATGCGAGTTTGATTAAAACAGCGGCGAGATCGATCTGATCTGGATTTTGATGGGTGTTGCAGAGGTGTTCAAGGACTGCGGGGAGGAGCGGTGGTACTTCTTCACCAAACGGACCCGCAAGTACGAGAAGGGCAACCGGCCGGACCGGACGACGCCGGGCAACGGGTACTGGAAGGCCACCGGCCCTCAGCGGCTGATCCGCACCGGGCCCTCGAAGGCTTATCCGCTGGTCGGGCGCAGGAGGACGCTCGTGTTCTACACCGGGCCCGACGAGGCGGTCAAGACCGCCTGGACCATGTACGAGTACGAGAACCTCACCTCCGAGGAGGAGGCCAACGACAAGAACGCCGACAAGGTGGCCATCTAATCTCGATCGCCTTCGTCCTTGATGCGCCTTCATCTGTTTCCTTCTATATCTATTTATTTATTGACAGACCGACGGCTGTAAAAATAATGTCTAATGCTGCAATATGTTGCATTGATCGATGGCATGCAGCTTGACGAGTGGGTGCTGTGCACGATACAGAGGCAGAAGAGCCAGCGCAGCGGCGACGACACCATCAAGGGCAAGGCGAGCGGGAGGAAGAGGAAGGGCAAGGCACAGAAGGGAGCTGATGATCAGGTCCTCCAGATGCAGGGAACCCAGGAGGTGGTGCCAGAGAAAGGAGATGAGATGGACATGTTTGAGTTGGAGCAAGCCAGCCGCCCCAACAAGAGACCACAAATGATGCAGCAGCATGATGAACCGCCACCGCCACCGCCACCACCATGCCCAGAGACAATGATACCAGCACAAGACTGTGACTACGGCCCAGGCACCGCGCCGCCGTCGCAGGAACCGCCGCCGCAGCTCTCGGATTCAGAGATGGTGGCATCTTGTCTTGATGTTTCATGCTACGACTTTGATGAGTCCATGCTGCTGTCGCTGCTGGAATATGAGACGATGGGACTTCTAGGACTAGGATACAACAACTACAGCACAACACCATATCAGCCGGCCACCAGCTACCTAGATGCTGCGGCGGCGCCTCTTGGAGCATTCAGTCATGGCTATGGTGGCGCTGCACATCAACCAGCGGGTCACCTGAACAACGGTGTGTACGCCGGCGGTCATCCCGATGGCCTTTTGGGCACTGACAGCAGTGCATACACTTACCAGCAGCAACATTCATACGCCGCCGGAACCAACAGGTTGGCCACCGGCAGCAGTTCATACACTTACCTGCAGCAGCATTCACACGCCGCCGGAACCAACAAGTTGGCCCCCAGCAGCAGTACATATACTTATCAGCAGCAGCATACACACGCCGCTGGAACAACCAAGGCCGCCGGAACCAACAAGTTGGCCAGCAGCAACCGTACATACTGCCAGCAGCAACATTCATACGCCGCTGGAACCAGCAATTTGGCCAGCAGCAACAGTACATATACTTACCAGCTGCAGCAGTCATGCGCCGCGGGAGCCAACAAGTTGGCGTCGGTCAGGTGAGCGATGAGCAGCGGCATTGGTCAGGGGAGCGATGTGCAGCCACAGGTAGAGCTGTGAGACCCGCGGCAGGAGCCTAGAGAATAGATCTGTCAGATGGTTAGGAAATATATGACTTGCAGCAGAGAACACTCACTAGTTGTCGTCAACTCGCCGTTAGGGCTAGTAGTAGTTTAGTATGCTTTAGGATGGTTCGGAGAAAAAGTTAATCAAAACGTATTCATACGGGAGCAGTTTGAAAGTTCATCTGATTCAACTAATTAATAAAACGAGATATGTATGTGGCACACGTGTGCCACATTGCTAAAAGTGCCACACCACTCAGTAGCCATCCCTGCGCCCACCCATCCGCAACTCTTTCCCTCCACCCGCTCGCGCTCACGGCCGCCGGCCCGCCGCGATGCCGCCACCGCCACCGCCGCCGGTCCACCTCCGCCACCGGGTCTCCATCACCGCGCCCCACCCTCTTCCTCTCCCCTACTCTGGCCTAGCCACCGCTCGCCACCGCTCCCTCTGCTGCGGCAGCCGGCGCCGCGCCCCCGTGTGCGCCGCGCGGAGCGAGGCCGCGGGGGCGGAGGGGTTCGACGAGGAGCTCGGAAGGCTCCTGGAGCTTCTCCCAGGGGAGCTGCGGCGGCGGGTGGAGGACCACCCGGCGGCTGAGGTCGAGAGCAGCGACACCATCGACAATGTCAAGGCCAAGATCCAGGACAAGGAGGGTGGTTTCCGCTTCTTCTTCTGTGCTTTTCTAATTCCCAAAGATTGCTTCTTTGGCTATGGCCGGCCGTCGAGCTTTTCCGATTCTGACGTGCGTGGTTGTGGGCGTGTGCGCAGGGATCCCGCCGGACCAGCAGCGGCTCATCTTCGCCGGGAAGCAGCTGGAGGACGGGCGCACGCTGGCCGACTACAACATCCAGAAGGAGTCGACGCTGCACCTCGTGCTCCGCCTGCGTGGGGGTATCATCGAGCCCTCGCCCGCAAGTACAACCAGGAGAAGATGATCTGCCGCAAGTAATTTCTCGATTCCCCCTTGTCTTGACCGATTGCTTTTGTGTACGTATATGGACGATGGGCCGTGTATACGAGTGAGGAATTGTTCGTTGGTTGATTGCCCGCCTATACTTTGTCATCTGCGTAGCCCAATTCAGCAGTTGATTTTCAATGGCGGGCAGATTAGGTACCACCCGCCTATACTTTGTCTCCTGCCTCGCTCACTTCAGCAGCTGATTTTCAACGGCGGGGAAATTCACTATTTTGTTGTGTGGCGCATCATTTTTTTGTTTCTGACCTGATAATTTTACCCGCAAACATCGTGGTAATTTTGACCCGAGGAAAAAAGTGCTTGAAAAACATAACCACGTTAACTTGTGTGTAAATAAGATGATAATTTACGCTCCGCGGACTTGATAACATACATACAAACACCACAATAACTTTGACCTCAAGGAGTGTATTACAAATGTGCCACCAGTAATCTCTATGTAAATAATGTGGTAATATAAGCACCGCTTAACTGATAACTTACATACAAAACATGATGATAACTTTCGGACTCGGATTTTTTTTTTGCTGAAAACATATGCTTGCTAATTTATGTGTAAATAGTACGGTAATATATGTGTCACATACCCGATAATTTACGTAAAAAACACCGCAGTTCCATTGACCAAACAGAAAAAAGTTGTTTAAAAACACACCCTCGGTAACTTATGTGAAAATAGCATGGTAATATACGAATAAGCACCGCGATAACATTTTTTGCGAAGGGCAAAAGTTGTTGAAAAATATACACTCGATAACTTGTGTGTAAGTGCCATGATAATATACGAACTGTAGATCTGATAACTTGGGTATAAACACCACGGTAACATTGACCAAAAGGGGGAAATGTGGTTGAAAAACATATCCTTGGTAAATTGTGTGCAAATAACATGTTAATACACAAATCGAAGAATTGATAACTTATGTACAAACACCGTGGTAATTTTTTCAGGGAAACACCGCGTTAATTTTTGACCTATGAGAAAAAATTATTGGAAAATTTAGCCTAGTAATTTATGTGAAAATTGCATGATAATAGACGAGGTGAAACTTGATAACTGTATAAACATCGTGGTAATTTGAAACATGGGATGTAGTATGCAAAACTTCATGTTTTTTTGTCCTCTTTTTGTATGCTATCAGGCTTCCTCTAAAAACCATAACGTACACTCAAAACGTCATGGTAACTTTCACGAAGGGGAAGGGGGTTGTTCAAACATAAACCCCCCCCCCCCATCCGGCGCGCACTTTAAATTTTGTGCAAAATTACGATGTTGCACATGTTAAAGTTACTGTGATTTTCACGCTGTAGTTATCGACCCTCTCATGACATAGTTAACAGCTTTATCATGTCATTTTTTTAACCAGGGGTGTTAATGTTTGAAGTTATCAGCATGCACATGTCATAGTTATCATGCTGCTCGGCCAAAGTTATCAAGCCTAAAATTAAGCTTTTCGTTGACATGGTAGAAAGAAGAAGGGTTCAAATTCCGTTATTTGCATACTATGGACAACAATTTAAGATGGGTGAGTTGGTTATTAGTCACAGCGGGCATGCATTAGACCTGAGTTCAAGTCCTGGTTTAAGCACTTTATTATTTCTTTTTCTTCCCACCTGAATTAACTAGCATAAAACCGGAAGAGAAAAAAAACCGTTTTGAAAATAAAAATCGAGAGGAAAAAAATTGGTGGAAACCTCCTACGATCGAGCCGAGTTCAAACGCTCGTTCGATCGAGCGGAAGCTGCGGAACGAGGCCTTCTATACGTGTCAGTTATCTGTAAGGATCGGTGGTGTGGTAGTTTTGCTATCCACCACACATGTGCCAAATATAACAGTCCTTAATAAAATACGGTTATTGAAATAAAAGGATCCTACGTTAGTAGTACGTCTAGCCCACTCCAGTTTTTTCTGACATGGGCAATAATAGAAGAAAACCAGCTCAAATCAAATCAGGGATGCAATCCACTGATCAACATTCAGTGTATATTCTTTTCCTCTATGATGAACGTTGTTCTGCTTTTTTATGGTTATATATTGATTATATGTTAGAATAGCTGGTATCACCCAATGACGTCTTCCTTGGTGCTTAATCATGTTTTTTTTCAGGCATAAATTAATGACATGTGTATGGGAAGCTAGCAATGGACGACTTATATACTGGGGGGCACCATGCTTCATCGCAGTGTTTTTTGTTTTTATTTTTTGAGCAATGCTTCATGGCAGTTGGGTCATTGTAAATGGACGACTTATATACTGGGGGAATCTCTATATCTTGCTACTGTAAATGGACGTCAAAATTGTCGGGCCAGCCCGTTAGCATGTGTTGGCTTATTGTAATGACCTACAAGTTTGAAGAGTGCTTATTATATCAGACTGCTTAAGTGTAATCAAGAACATTAACTCAAGGCTGTTTGAGATGTGCTGGTGCACCAAGAGACACCGCAATCCAAGCCTTGATCAAGATTTGATCTTCAAACAGCGTGTAGTTTTTCGATCTCGCGCTTTTTTTTGCTTGTGCTTGGTCATACACCCCCTCGTCTATCTCATCCACCTCATCTACACCATCGCGACCATCCACGCCACCATCATTTCATTGTAATTGAAATCAGTGATCAGGGCTTGATCGATGTCGACGGTGTTGGTGTCCAACAAGTTGACGAACTCGATAGTGGCATCGTTCGAACCGGCGCTATAGTGAGTGTCATCAAGTACGAGCTACCGCAATGGCGAAAAGTGAAGCAAGTAGAAGAAATCAGAGAAGCATACCTTCCGGCCATTTCGTCAAACACCTTGCTTGCGGTGGAAGCACCGCCATTGAAAGGCATAGTCAGGGTACCTCTTGCCGGGACGGAGAGAGAGGATGAAGTCGCCGGCCTTTTGTTAAGGGCCTTCTTGCGCTTCACGTCCGAAACCTTGCCCCGAGGCAATGGCGGCAAAGGGTGTGGGAAGCGGGAACAGACGCGTGGAAATTTCCCTCACAACAAATCTCGCTGCGGATAGGGGGCGAGCTCGGGTCGGCCTCCAACCCCGTGAATCTAAAGGCTGAGGGCGAACTTTTTCCGGGCCCCGCAAAAAAATTTACAGGTCGCGGTCCGATACGGGGTCTGATCGGCCAGCTTTTTTCGTGCGGACCCGTATTTTGACGGTTATTTTACGGGTCGAGACATTATACAGGGTCTGCTACAGATGCTCTAAGTTGTGTTTTGTGAGTAGAATAGCAAATTCTGTAGCTCATACATGTGCTAGGGAGGAGCTGACTCTGGAAGCGCTCTCTTCAAAGTTTGATGTCACCCCTGTGTCTCTGATTGACACTGTACAATCGGATTCGATTTTCCCACAAATGAATAAAGTGCCCTAAGGAAACCATTAGATGTTAACCGAGCCCCACGTCGCTCCCGTACGAGCGGCTCGGGCGGACGCCCAAACCCTAGTTGCCGCCGCCGTAGGAAGACGCCGCAGGGCAAAGCCGTGTGGCCGACGGCGGCTGCGGAGAACTTGCTCGCGGCTCAGGACAGCGCTTGGGCACGGACAGCTCTGCTCTGCGGTCAACTCAGAGGAGCTGGACGTGCTCGGCTCCGGCTGCTTGCTATGTCGCCACCATCGTTCTGCCGGACGCGCGGGCGCGGCGTGGCGGTCTTCCTCTGTGTCTCTGGCAGCTCCCTCACTAAGATCCAAACTCTTGTGGTGCGGCCGTTACACTCGGCGGCACGCCTGCTTGTGCGCGCGGCCGGCCGCGGTCTGGAAGCGGGGGTGGCGGGTTGGCTGCCCGCTGATGGAGGCTTGCCGATGCACGGCTCTCAGGGGTGTGTAACCCGCGCGGTGTTGCCGGGCTCTGCCAGTATCTCTGCTGGCCGCGGGCGTGCGACCCGGATCTGGTTGGGCAGCGGCGGGGGGCTGTCTGCCGCTCGTCCTACAGCTTGTCGTGATGCGAGCCTGGCAGGACTGCTATGTGTGGCCTTTGTTGGCCGGGGTTGCTCGCAGACCAGTGGGTCGGGGTTCCAGGCGCAGCGCCGCTCCGATCTATCGTCTTCGGGACGCGGAGGAGGCTGCTACCCACCAGCGAGGTGGCGGCTCGCTGTGGGGAGCTAGGCTATGCACAACACGTGGAGGTTGGTGGCGGGGGTCGGCTGGGCGCTGCAGCAAGGGTGGTTGCTGCCGGCGGGTCCGAGTGGCGTCGAGGCTGCTAGGCCTAATGCTTCTGTTGCTGCAGGTGAGCAGTCTACCTTGATCAATCGGCGCTTTGGATGTGTGTGCTCAACACGGGCGAAAGCCGTGCTCTCACCGGAGCTAGTGATGGTGACGCTTGTGGGCGCCACAAAACCTTCTTGAAGGCGTTGTTGTAATGTTGAGCTCGTCATCCTAGTCGCGACTTCAGGGAAACCCAGGTTCCAGGTCCACCTGGAACGGATGATGGCGGTGCTATATGCGTCGCATCCCTTCTTGAAGGCATCATCTGAAGTTGGCTGGTTGTTTTGTTGGGTAGCTGATCGCTATGGGGATGTTGGTGGTGGTGGTGCGGAAGGATTGGGGTCGATGGTGGGTGTGAGGTGGTGGAGTGGGATTGTAGTGCTCTGTCAACGCGATTTTGGCTTGATCATGCCCAAGTGTGGTCTGATTTTTTCATCCGAAGCTGGGTTAGCGGGGGTGTTATCTCTTTGGATCACCTCATTCCCGTATGACACCCTACCTCTTCGGGGTGTTGCTGGGTGGCGACCAGACGGCCAACGTTCAATGCTCTCCTTGCTTGGTCAGATGAAGATGGAAGTTGAAGTCCTCCTCCTTGCTGGTTTTACTGATGAGTTTGGTGATGGGGGTTGGTGGTGGGACCTCCCATGGCTGCCGTTGTGGTGCTGCGAGCTTCGTGCTCTTGGCGTTGTCTTGGTTCATCTTTGCTCATTGATGCTGCAAGATGCCTTCCCAACCTGCTAATCGTTCTCGAATTTTCATGGCAGAGCTCCCAGTCAAGGTTCGTGCTTGTCACTCGTTGATTGTGGATACTCTTCTGTTGTGCCGTGGTGTTCGGTATGCACGCCGGTGCGGTGCATTAGGCCGCTTGCCAAGTCTTGGTATTGTGATCTTTCGACGACTCCCCTCATCTATTTGTGCCTTTCGTGGGTTGACTTTGGTTTTATTGTACGGTTTTCGACCCGATTTTCCTTATAAACTGGATCATTCTTATGGCATTAAGGCCACTTTGAAATATACTAGCAAAAGAGCCCGTGCGTTGCAACGGGACAAGCAAGCGAGTCATCTGTGTTACCACTTGCCCTCTTTGTAACCGTCGTCGATGGTGATCAACTGTTTAAACAAATCTCATCGACCACGAACTACTCCCAATGCCAAGACATATAAAGACATTCGAAAACCTAATCAAATTCTAGACATAAAATACTTTTGAACAGGTGAGCAGTTTTTCGAATGGACAAACAATTTTGTTTTGAATTTTTGAATTTTCTAAAAAAACACGAACATTAGTTTTGTTTACAATTTTTTTAAAAATGTATGAACAGTTTCCAAATTCATTAACATTTTTTGACTCAACAAATATTTTTTGAATCGATTAACTTTTTAAAAAATTGGTGAAGAAAGTTTTCAAAAAATATTTATTTTTATTTATGTGAACATTTTCTAAAATTTCACAAACATTTTATTTTTATATTCTCGAATATGTTTTGAATACACAATCTGCTTTCAAAATCATGAACATGGTTTTATTTCCCAACCATTTTTTCCAAACTGTGAATTTATTTTATAATTTGCGAACAGTTTTGCAAAGCCACCAACATTTTTTGAATCTGCAAATTTATTATGATTTTCTAACATTTTTGAATACACATATTTTTTATGATTTCTCAAACATATTTTTTGGAAAACGCAACTTTTAAAATTTAAGGAATCCAAAATTATTTAAAGAAGAAAGAAAACAGAATGAGAAAAGAGAAGACAAAAATATAAAATAAAAACAAACAGGGGAGTGATGCATTGAACATGGGCCGGCTCATGAAAGGATACATGGAGAAGACGTGCATGAGAAAGAGAGATAAAAATTGTGGGAAACGGGGAACGAACCCTGGTCTCATTGCTTCAAGAGCAACTACTGAACCACTCCGCTACTTGTCGCTCTCGGTTTTCTATCCGAGTCGCTACTATAAAACAATCAATCGCGCGGTGGCTTTTAATCCGAAAAGTCAAAAAAATAAATATGCCCTTGCGTTGCAACGGGAGACAAAAAAAGCTACACGTTAGCCAAATAAATATGACTCGATACCTCAAATTATGACCGTCCTCTATTTTCACACGGTGGCTCACCATATTTCCACTTATCTTTCTTTCCACCCTCGTTGATGATGTACGCGATGTCCATGTGATTGCAATGCATTCAACGTGGTAAATCCCAAGGCAATGAGCTTGCCACTGCATGGCACACTTGTCATTGTGCCGCGCAAGAGAATGTTTAAAACTTTAAAAACAAATTTCATGACCACAAACTACTCCTAGCGCCTAGACATAAAAAGACTTTCCAAACACTACCCAAATCCTAGACATGAAATACTTTTGAATCGACGAATATTTTTTCTAATCGACAAACATTTGTTTTAAAATTTTGGGCATTTTTTAAATGCATGAACATTTGTTTTGTTCAGACAATTTTTTTGAAATGCATGAATAGTTTTCGAATTCATGAACATTTGTTTTGTTCAGACAAACATTTTTTGAAATGCATGCATAGTTTTTGAATTCATGAACTGTTTCTGAGTTAGCAAACCTTTTTTGTATCAATGAACATTTTTTATAATTGGGGAACAAATTTTGAAAAATTGTGATTTTTTTATAATCTGCAAACAGTTTTGTAATCACCAAAAAAACTACGGAAAATTTATGATTTCTCGCACATTTTTGAATTCATAAACATTCTATGATTTCTCGAATATTTTTCTCAAAACTCGCAACCTTTTGTAATTTGAAAATCTCAAATTAATTTAAAGAAGGAAAAACAAAAACAGAAATGAGAAAAGAAAAAACGAAATGAAAAAAAAGGGGCGTCACACCCCACAGGCCGGCCCATGAAAGCATATGTGGGAGGGAGGAGGTGGGTGAGAAAAAGGTCAACCTTTTGTAATTTGAAAATCTCAAATTAATTTAAAGAAGGAAAAACAAAAACAGAAATGAGAAAAGAAAAAACGAAATGAAAAAAAAGGGGCGTCACACCCCACAGGCCGGCCCATGAAAGCATATGTGGGAGGGAGGAGGTGGGTGAGAAAAAGGTCAACCTTTTGTAATTTGAAAATCTCAAATTAATTTAAAGAAGGAAAAACAAAAACAGAAATGAGAAAAGAAAAATCGAAATGAAAAAAAAGGGGCGTCACACCCCACGGGCGGCCCATGAAAGCATATGTGGGAGGGAGGAGGTGGGTGAGAAAAAGGTAAAGGAAAATAGGACTACCTGGGGATCGAACCCTGGTTTGCGCGGTGGAGCTGATGAGCTTCGACCACTGAGCTATCGGTACGTCTGTGATTGATTTGGGGCATCAGCTTTATAAAACAACTGTTCCGGACGATGACTTTGAAAAAAAGAACGAATCGTTTTCTTGACTTAAGGGTGGCATAGCGCGTAATTTATAGCAACTATGAGGGTATTTTATTTGACGGACGGGCTGAAACCCAATTTTCTTTATTATTAGGTATAGATTCAGGTGGGGAGTCTTCCCCCCCTCCCGACCATTTCCAAAAAAAAGTGACTTAAGGGTGGTTTCTCAAAAGAAAAAAAAAATTGTTTTCCGGCTCGTCTCAACCAGTTTCCAAAGAAAAACAGAAAGACTGGATTCGATCGATCGAGTCCTTACCTGGCACGCACCAGATTCGTATCCGAAGTCAACAACACAACTATTAGTTTTTCTTGTTGCACAAGGCAGCAATAATTTAGACTCGACTCATTATACGTATATGTGCATAAGCGAATACGGTATTACGGCCGAAGCAAATCAAGTTGGACCGGCGGCGTTTTGCAATATCGCCTCTCAAATAACTCACGAGCCGGCTTCGTTTCCGTCGTCGATTTCGCCACCTTCCTCGATCACTTCAGCCATAGTTAACAACAAGATGCATCCCACCACCTTCCCCGTAGTAAAACGAAGATGCATATCTCCTTCCCTGCCTCCGGCAGCCCGGTGCCCCGCAGCGCGCGATGCCGGCTCCGGCGCATGCTCCAGGCCAGCCTGGGAGTCGCTGCAAGGAGATTTGGTCCGACTGGTCGCGTCGGGCCTGCTGGCAGGAGATCTACTGGACTACGTCCGCCTCCGCGCCGTCTGCGCTCACTGGCGATCCGCCACGCTCTGCCCGCGCGGCCGCGGGGTGGTCGATCCGCGCTTCCATCCGCGCCGGTGGATGATGTTTCCGGAGTACCGTGGCATTTACCCTGGACATCCGGAGCTGGGCGGCTACATCCGCTTCTTTAACCTAGACTCGGGCGTCTTTGTCCGCGTCCATCTCCCGCTCTTCGAGAGCCATTGCATTCTTGATTCGGTCTATGGCCTCCTCCTCCTCCAAAGGGACGAGGACACGGCCATCCGACTTCTCCACCCCTTTACCCGTGACATCGTCGAGCTTCCACGACTCAGCACCCTCGCCACACAAATGCCCAAGGGGAAAAAGGGGAAAAAGTCGCGCTGGCTGATGAGATTCATCTCTACGTCTGCTTCCTTTGATGCAGGAGTCGTCACCGTCTTGCTTACGCTTAATATGTTTGACCGTGTGGCCGTGGCTTCCTCCGTAGAGAAGCAATGGAAGATGCTAAGCTGGGAAGTGCCAGGGCTGACAAATCCGGTTTCATTACATGGGAAGGTCTACGTGATTGATTTTCCGGCATACAACATGACTGGTGCACCAATGATTTTAGAGATGGATGCGACGCACCACCATCGAAGCACACCAAAACTGATCTTCGCATGGCCGCAAGAGAAGCACCTCCACTCGTGCTATCTGGTAGAGCATGGCTCCGAGATCTTAGTGGTTGGCCACGACGACAGTGGCCTATCATGTATGACAGTCTATAAGCTTGCCGACCTTGTCTTGGGAAATTTCATTCCGATAAGAGACATCGGAGAAAATGCTATCTTCATGGGAGAAAGGAGTATTTGTGTCTCTTCCAAGGCATTTCCTACTGTTGAGGCCAATACTATTGTCTATTACCGTCCGATCAAGCATCATTTTGCGCAATACAGCATCGATAGTCACACTTGGTCACGAGCTATGGATCGGTGCAGCACAAAGGGTCGTGCACAAGGCCCTCGCAGCCTTATAGCTCATATCTTAACATGCTGCTCTGTCGTGCATTGGTACGTACGTTGTATGTAGGTTTCTTTTGTTACACAATACAATAAAGAGATTGTTATTTTACACCTGGTTAAATATCATTAAGGTTCTCCTTTTTTTTCTCTCTTTGTGCATGTATAGGAACAAAGGAGAAGATTATCCATCTTTTGGTGGACGACCTAAGTGGAAGGTTAAACAAGAGTTTCGAGTTGGGGTACATACATCATCTGTCTTACTTATTCCGTATGATATGATATAACAATTATTTTACCCGTAGAATGATTCAATTAACTAATTAAATACAGTTATTTAAATAAAAGGATCCTGCATCTAGCCCACTCCAGTTTTTCTAACATGAGCAATAATAGAGGAAAGCCAGCTCAAATCAAATCAGGGATGCAATCCACTGATCAACATTCAGTTTATATTTATTTTTCCTCTATGATGAACGTTGTTCTGCTTTTTTATGGCTATATATTGATTATATGTTAGAATAGCTGGTATCACCCAATTGCAATGATGTCATCCTTTGTGCTTAATCATGTTTTTTTCAGGCATAAATTAATGACATGTGTATGGGAAGCTAGCAATGGACGACTTACTCGGGGGCACCATGCTTCATCGCAGTTTTTTTTGTTTTTATTTTTTGAGCAATGCTTCATGGCAGTTGGGTCATTGTAAATGGACGACTTATATACTGGGGGAATCTCTATATCTTGCTATTGTAAATGGACGTCAAAATTGTCGGGCCAGCCCGTTAGCATGTGTTGGCTTATTGTAATGACCTAGTACAAGTTTGAAGAGTGCTTATTATATAAGACTGCTTAAGTGTGATCAAGAACATTAACTAAGGCAACAGAATGACGGCTTATGGTCCTATCCTGAAGGAAGTAGATAGGCGGAAGGATAGCTTTCAGATGGTCAGCTTCGACCATAGATTAAGGCCCTGTTCGGTACCACTCCGCTCCACAACTCCGGAAGCGGAGTTGGCGAGCTGCAGTTCAAACCGACGGAGCTGCACTTTCCCCGCTCCGTAGATTCCGGGAGCGGGCGACTACCGAACAGGGCATAAGATTGCGGGCGAGGGGGAATAAACATTTTCGCCGAAACAGTCGGGGGTAACTACAATAGAAGATGAGCTTCAGTTGGAAAAATATAAAAAACGAACATGTGCCATTGGATTTGAGATGGACGGCACCAATTGGAGTGGTGGGATCTCAGGCCACTTTTTTTTAGAAGAACAGGGAGGCCTCTCCCCGGTTCCATTAACCAGAATGAAACCATACAGCGTCTTTTTTGAAGTAACTACTGAAACTAAGGTTCACCAGTTTAGACTAAAACAGAAAATTACAGCCCTACTCGACAAGAGCCAAAGGACAAAACGAAAACACACTGAAGGCAAAACAGGTGCCTGTAAACCAGTGAATGAAAGTGCAGTATATCGACTAGAGGGGGGTGAATAGGCGATTTTTATGAAATGCTTCAAAACATGGTAGTTTCGAGGACAAACGATAAGCTCAAGCTTATTAGTATGCAGCGCAAAGTGGACTACACTAGATAAGCCATAGTCATGTATTAAATGAAGTGAAAGCATGAAGACTAATAGCAACTAGGTAGTAGTGATCACAAAGGAAGAAGGAATGGAGACAATCACAACAAGTAGATACTCAGTGAAGACAACCAGATAAAGCAAACATGCAATGTCTTCACAACATAGAGCAGTAAGTAAAGGGAAGGAAAGGATAGAACCAGTAGCTCGGGGAAGACAGTGATTTGTTAGACCAGTTCCAGTTGCTGTGACAACTGTACGTCTGGTTAGGGAGGCTGAGATTTAACTCAGAAGACCGCGTCTTCACCTTGTTCCCCTTGAGCTAAGAACACCTAGTCCTCGCCCAATCACTCTGGTAAGTCTTCAAGGTAGACTTCCAAACCTTCACAGACTTTGTTCACCGGCAGTCCACAATTAATCTTGGATGCTCAGAACGCGACGCCTAACCAGCTGGAGGAAACACAGTCCTCAAGTGTAATAAGTCTTCAGGTCACACAGACAGAAAGACTTCAGTGATGCCTAACACTCTTTGGCTCTGGGTGTTTGGGCTTTGTCCTCGCAAGGATTTCTCTCTCAAATGCTTCAGAGGTGGGTTGCTCTCAAACGACAAAAGTCGTGCAATAACTCTGAGCAGCCACCAATTTATGGTTTAGGGGGTGGGCTATTTATAGCCACTAGGCAACCCGACCTGATTTGTCCGAAGTGACCCTGGGTCACTAAGGAACTGACACGTGTTCCAACGGTCAGATTTCAAACACACGCGGCAACTTTACTTGAGCTCCAAGTAAAGCTGACTAATCCGCCTCTGGATAAGATTTGCTCTCATAGTCTTCGCTCGAAGACATAGGATTTGGTTTAGCATCACATCAGTCACTCTGACTTAGTTCACTTGGACCCCACTTAACAGTGCGGTGGTTCCTATGACTCAATAAAGAAGAAAAGGAAACAGCGACAACTCTACATCTTCGCTTTCCATAGTCTTCACACAATGTCTTCTCATGTCATAGTCTTCAATATGATTATCTTCATATACCACCACTGATATCAATGTCTTCATACATTTTTAGGGGTCATCTCCGGTAGGTTAACCGAATCAATGAGGGACTACTACCTGTGTTATCCTGCAATTCTCACAAACACATTAGTCCCTCAACCAGGTTTGTCGTCAATACTCCAAAACCAACTAGGGGTGGCACTAGATGCACTTACAATCTCCCCCTTTTTGGTGATTGATAACAAACTGGTTGAAGTTTTCAACGGGGATAAATATATGTGAAATTGTAAAGGATAACGTATTGTCTTCGTAAGTAGCAAAAGGCTCCCCCTGAAGATGTGCATATAGTTGATTTGCCTTTGAATGCAAATGCACATGGCAGGTTGTACTTGTGGAGATCCTCTTCAACTTATGAAGACAATTCATCATGCATAGTTGATATATCGAAGATAATGACATGCACAATGAAAAATGGACGTCTGCAAAAATGACTAAGTGCGGAATATAAGATAGCAGATGCGGAATTTATCATCGCATTACAGAGTAGCATAAAAAGTAGCAGACGACCATCAGTTTAAGTGTTACAACTCAAAGAACCAAATGTAGCAAAACGAGAGTTGTAAGCACTAGGCAAATTATAAAAGCACCCGCCCATATGGACCCGCTTGAAGACTATCAACTCATATGCTTCTCCCCTTTTGTCAATAAGGACCAAAAAGGTTTGAAGACATAGAGCCTCTACTCGTTCCCAGGTGGAGCAGAAGAGGATGTAGGGTCGGTGTTGTTGTTTGGCGGTGCAGAGGTGGTTGGTGCAGTGTCGATACGCGCTGAAGTGGGAGGCGGTGAAGTAGCATCATCCTGATCATCGATCACCCTGGCGTCAACAGTTGCAGCGGAGGAAGAGTATTCAGAGTCTTCAAGAGATGGAGTTCGACGCATAACAGCAGTCCTTGGGGGAGTGTTGTCAAACTTGAATCTCTCAGTGAAGCCATCGTCTTGAAGATCCGCTTCAGCACTTAGTAAAGTCAAACTCTTCCAAGACCGTCTGCATGTTTCAGATCAACAAAAGCATTCTTGGTGGCAAGATTGCGAATGCGATTGACATCCACCAAGAGGCTCTGCATCTGACGCTTTAACCAGAGGTGTTGCTTGTCTTGTTTCTGATGAAGGGCTACAAGAAGCTCTCGGTCATTCAGAACACGAGATCGCTTATGAGGCCTTTGAGCGATGGTGCTTTCAGTGGCTTCGGTTTCAGCGTGTCGAGGTAGACGAGTATGGCCAGCCAGAGGATAGACGCGAGAGACTGTTGGGACCCCTTCAATCTGCTGAGTGAATCTTTGATGATCAGCGTTGTGAAGACTAACTGGCTCCTTAGCAGGCTCTTGGTAAATGGCTTCAGCTGACATATCAACCTCAAGCAAGAAAATCTGATGGTTGCGAGCAGAGGGTTGATAAGTGACAGCTGAGTGCAACTTGATGAGGCGCATTATCCAAGGGGCATAAAATTTCAGTCCAAATAGATCAGCTCCAGATGTGGCCATTTGCCTGATGAAGAAATCTTGAGCATTGAAGCTGATGCCATTGAAGATATAGAAGACCAAAGTCTTCATAGTTCCTTCAAGCTTGGTTGATGAAGAATGTCCTTTGACAGGCCATAGAGTACGCCTTATGATGTGATAGATGGTGCGAGGAAGGTACTCAAGGTCTTCAACAAAGAATTCTTTAGGATATTCAGCGTCACTGGGCAGAGGCTTCATCATGCTGAGCATTTGGCTCATGTTGGGCTTACGCTTCTGAAAGATGCTCTCCAAGCCTTCAGAGTGCAGTTCACAGCCAGGTTCATATAGATCTCCTGGAGTGGGCAGGCCAGTGAGCTCAATGAGATCAAAGGCTTTTGCTTCATGATGCACATTGCCTGACATCCACTCAAGGACCCATGTCTTCGGATCCCCGCTGTAGCCTCGGATGTGAAGTGTTGCATAGAATTGCAGAAGCAGTTCTTCATTCCAATGCTCTTTATCCAGCACAAAATTGAGAAGGCCAGCATCACGGAAGCAGTCAAGGGCTTCCTCCAAGCAGGGCAGACCAGCAATAGCTTCAGTGTCAAGACGCATATGAGGGAAAATGCGGCCTTGATTATATAGTACCCTTGAGTAGTAGCTGCGCTGTTGATGGCTCCAGAACATATCGGATGATATTCTTGGCTTGGAATATGGGTTCTTGGCGCTGTCAAAGAAGGTGTTGTGCGCAGTGAAGCTATTGGCATTGAACGACCCTGAAGATGTTGCAATACCTGGAAGCCTTGGCAGTCTTGGCTTAGGCTTCTGAACTTGGGGCATGTGCGCAATATGAATACATTGCTGCTGGATCTGAATACATTGCTGCTGGATCTTGCTGCGCTCAGCTTCTCTGGATGAAGCAAACACTCAAGGACTATGGAGTCCATCTGAAGCATGTGCCACTCTACTATGATAATGAAAGTGCCATCAAGATTGCCAACAACCCAGTTCAGCACTCGAAGACAAAGCACATTGAAATTCATCATCACTTTCTCAGAGATCATGTTATGAAGGAAGATATTGATATCATACACGTCAACACTGAAGAGCAACTGACAGATATCTTCACAAATCCCTTGGATGAGAAAAGGTTTTGCAAGTTGCGGTGTGAGCTAAATATCTTAGAATCCTCAAATGTCTTGTAATCAGGCACACATCCTAACACTTATGCATATTGATGACTTAGATGTGCAACACACGAAGTAAAGTATATCTTCAACCAATGAAGACTTACATTCTAAGTGTGAATACATTAACATGGAATTTGACTTCGGAGCGCCACGATAATTGTGCGCCGTGTCTGGGTCTAATACTTCCTATACGGTGGGTAACGCCACCACCAAACTCTTGTTTGAAGCTTTTCTCCTGACGTTACATTTGCAAAGTCTTCGCACTTGGTTTGTCTTCACATAGGATATATATATATATATATATATATATATATATATATATATATATATATAGAGAGAGAGAGAGAGAGAGAGAGAGTTGTGTTCTGTCCTCAACAGCATTCACTTATAGCTATGTCTTCATATTTGAATATTTTGGACTAAGTGAATGTGATCGGACCCTAACCTCTCTATGCTTTCTCATCTCACTATGTCTGTCCAAATCATATGCATTCTGTTGAAACAGTTGAATATCTTCTCTGCGTCCGTGTCAGCAGAAGATACGGAGACAAACTTTAAATCTGATTTTAATGCTCCATCTGTTATGCCTGAAACCCGAAGAAGCCGGAACGACTACTCCGACAGTCGTGGTGTACGTGGGATCGTGGGACAACTCCCAATGCATTACATGACCGCCACGTGTCACTCGTACGTGAACCGTCAGGGGCACCTGAGTAATTACGTTGTGCCGTCTCCCATGCCTATAAATGCACGTCCCATCACGGTCAAAAGTTTCTTCCACCACCTCTCCACCTCGAACAACCCTAGCGCCTCCGCTAGCTTTCGACGACGTCGGCGACGAAGCGCTTCGCTGCCGCAACCTTGTCGACGCCGTCCTCACGCCGGCCGCGGACATCTTCCTCTCCACCGTCGCCGTAGCTGTCCTCCGTCGCCAAGTTAGGGCACGGATGACCAAACTGCTGGGCATCCAACTCCTACTCCGTCTAAGCAGTTCATCGTGTGGTAAATAAACTTGCTTTTTACCATCTTCTAGATCCATAAAGATTCATCTACTTTACCACAAGAGGTTTTTGCCTACTTAGAGATACAGATCCATCCGGTCTGCATCTCATATCTTGCCTAGTACATTCACATATGCTTCAACTATAGTTAGATTCCTCACTTGTACTTATTCGTGGATTCGTACAAATCTGGAACCAACTCCCATGAGTGAATGTCTTCGCACTATGAGGTCAAAGTCTTCAAAACTTTTTTAATCTTCAAAGCTTTTGAGAATGCATATGACCTCTTCCCCTTCCCTCGCATCTCTAATGCTGTCATAGGTACATGTCCGTGGGAGAATCCCTTGGTTCTCATAGTCTGCATTCATTTGCAGAGTTTTTGCAGCGTCACATTCATTCTCCTGAAGCTAGTTCCTGTCTGACCAGCAAGCTGAAGTATTTGCCTGTTTTGAAGCCATTCAATTTGAAGTCATTCAGGTTGAAGCAAATGACAACTTACAAGATAATAAGAAAGGGTGGCAGACAGCGCCGTGGCAACACCTCTCGTGATTTGCCTCCTGATCTCAGTGAAATATACAAGACTGATCCAGAGGAGGATTATAATCAGAGGAAGACCCGAATCCAATGGATTCGAAGATACTGGGCTGAACAATGGTTCAAATACAGGTTCGTGACCCCAGAGTATGCCGAGAAAAACGCCATCAAGCATCCGTGGGGAGATATCACTTATAAGAATCTTCCACCCAAGACTCGTGCTGAAGCCATTGCTCAAGGCTTCTATCGTTGCATGGTTAGAGGGCCACAGCCTGCTGATGCTGATCCGAGTGCTCTGCTCTGGTGTTGCGACGATAATCTGTTCAAGCGAAATCTTCAATTCGCCAAGAACTCGGCCAAGGAAAACAAGAAGCTGTGGGGATTAGACTTCATCCTGGCCCCTCTGCACCCCGCGCTGATGGCTCGCGCGACGCTGAACCGAATTTGGTTGGGCCCTTCTACAACCTAGAGGGCCTCATCAGTCACATAAGGGTTCAAGGGGCAGATGTCGATCAACCTGAAGCTGATAATGACTCTGAAGACGCACCTGCAACGCCGAAGCCTCAGAAGAAGAAATCAAAGGCTTCAAAGGCTACTCCACCAAGAGCTTCAAGAGTGAATCCTTTGGCCACTGCTCCACCTGCACCAAGTGTGCAATCTGAGGAACACTCCAGAATTTCCAAGAGCAAACAGCTGAAGAGGAAGCCAACATGCAACCCCAGTCCAGCTCTTACCCCAGATGCAGTACTGAAGACTGCCAATGATGCCCTTGATCTCTCAAGTGATGAAGATCTTGGAGATGATGCTTTGGAGCTGTTGATCAAGAGCAAGCAGGATGCTGAAATCTTCAATGATTTGCCGCTCTTTGATGTTGAAGTGCTCAATAACTTCATTGATGAATGGTTTGACACTCCCGACCTGAGCTTCGATGATCTTCAACTTCCAGTTGGCCTCAGCGTCTCCTTCCATGGCGCCATTGCTACTGAGCTAGCTCTTTCTTTCCGGTTGCTTCTCTTGTTAGCTTCGGTTTCGTTCCGGAGTTGTGAGGATTCTCTCGACTGTGTTGCTCCGTCTACTTCGGGGATCTGTTCTTCTCCCTTGTGGATTCCCAGGCAAGATGACCGAACCCGGATACCATTACTATTTTTGCCTATTGCTAGAAGTCTCGATCTATAGTTTTGCCTCGATGCCCATGTTTTCCTGTCAGCCTCCTATTGTAACCTTGATCCTGTCTAACCACCCTACCTATGCAAACCATTGATTGGCTATACGTAGGCTTCGCTCAGCCCCTCTTATAGCTTTGCTAGTTGCAGGTGAAGATTGAAGATGCTTGCTTCATGTTGAAGTTTTGTTGGGTTATATCACACTATATAAATGCTTAAAATGAAATCATCTATATATTGGCAAGGGTGGAAGGCTAAGCCTTTTGCTTGGTGTTTTGTTCCACTCATGTCGTTAGGAACCGTATAAACCGGTGTTATGTTCCTTGATTATGCGTTCCTAACACGGTTGGGGTGTATGGGACCCCCTTGATAAACCGCTAAGTGCTAAGTCTTTTCCAGCAAATCCCAACATTGGTACTATTTGCCTAATAACTAATAAAACTTGCATAGGGACTAGCTATCCCTTTTATTTTAATTCAACAACCCCGGGCCAGTGCTCCACATGAGTGTTGGTCCGAAACGGGGGTTACGCGGGGCCACCACGAGGAAACTCGAGGTTTGGTAAAAACCTGTGGGATCGCCCATCCGGTCGTGTCCTGAGACTAGATACGCGTGGCTACCTATCAGGGTGTCGACACGCCGGGAGGATTTGCTGGATTAGCCTTACCTTAGTTCGGAGTATCTTGAGCACGGGATTCCGAGAATACTCGGGTCTTCCCACCTTTGGAGTTGCGACTCCGCGGATCGTGGGCTTGTCATGGGCCAAGTTGGAACACCCCTGCAGGGTTTGAACTTTCGAAAGCCGTGCCCGCGGTTATGTGGCAGATGGGAGTTTGTTAATATCCGGTTGTAGATAACTTGACACCTTGTTCCAATACACTACCAGTGTGAGTACCGTGACTGTCATTTTCCGAAAGGGACTCGGGAGATGAACACGGTGGGGTTATGTTTGACCGGCTTTAGTTAGGATCACTTCGTGATCATCTCTCGACCGAGGCACTTCTCTTCTCGCACTCTTTCACGTAAGCTAGTGCTAGTTGCTGCTGCAGACTCTTGTTTTTTCCCTTCACCTCTTATTCTTTCTTCAGCCTTATCCACACCCAAGGCTTAAATAGTCATGTTACCCGGGAATGGGATTGCTGAGTCCTCTGTGGCTCACAGTTACTTCACCACACCAGATGCAGGTTCAGCCGAGTTTGATGCAGGAGATGGTTCAGTACTTCCAGGAGCTCGTTGAAGAGTGTGGCCGTATGCTTGTGTCGTTTCGACGATCAGTAGTGGTTTCTACTAGGATTCGATCTAGGCCTGTGGCTTTATGTTGTTTTGGTATCTTTCTTTGGATCTTCGCCCGTAGTCGGGTTGTGATGTTTTGAATGATGATTGCTTATGTAATGTATTGTGTGAAGTGGCGAGTGTAAGCCAACTATCTCCTTTTGCAATTTAATCCCTCTTTTACATGAGTCGTGCAAAGATACCAAACTTGAGATCATTCTAGGATGGGCTTATACCTTTAAGTCGTGCCTCGACACGTAGGAGGTATAGTCCCATCCTGGGCATTACACCATGTGGAAGAAGAAATCTATATTTTGGGACCTACCCTACTGGAAAGACCTAGAGGTCCGCTCTTCAATCGACGTGATGAACGTGACGAAGAACCTTTGTGTGAACCTACTAGGCTTCTTGGGCGTGTATGGAAAGACAAAAGATACACCTGAGGCACGGGAGGACCTGCAACGTTTGCACGAAAAAGACGGCATGCCTTCGAAGCAGTATGAAGGTCCTGCCAGCTACGCTCTTACGAAAGAAGAGAAAGAAATCTTTATTGAATGCCTGCTCAGTATGAAGGTCCCGACTGGCTTCTCGTCGAATATAAAGGGAATAATAAATATGCGATAGAAAAAGTTCCAGAACCTAAAGTCTCATGACTGCCACGTGATTATGACGCAACTGCTTCCGGTTGCATTAAGGGGGCTTCTACCGGAAAACGTCTGATTAGCCATTGTGAAGCTATGTGCATTCCTCAATGCAATCTCTCAGAAGGTGATCAATCCAGAAATCGTACCAAGGCTAAGGAGTGATGTGGCGCAATGTCTTGTCAGTTTCGAGCTGGTGTTCCCACCATCCTTCTTCAATATCATGACGCACGTCCTAGTTCATCTAGTCGATGAGATTGTCATTCTGGGGCCCGTATTTCTACACAATATGTTCCCCTTTGAGAGGTTCATGGGAGTCCTAAAGAAATATGTCCATAACAGCGCTAGGCCTGAAGGAAGCATCTCCATGGGCCATCAAACAGAGGATGTCATCGGGTTTTGTGTTGACTTCATTCCTGGCCTTAATAAGATAGGTCTCCCTAAATCGCGGTATGAGGGGAGACTGACTGGAAAAGGCACGCTTGGAAGGGACTCAATAAAATGCAGGGACGGATATTCTTGGTCTCAAGCACACTACACAGTTCTACAGAACTCTACCTTGGTGACCCCGTATGTCGATGAACACAAGAACAGTATGCGCTCCAAACACCCGGAGCAGTGCGACAACTAGATTACATGTGAACACATCAGGATTTTCAGCAGTTGGTTGGAAACACGTCTCAGAGGTGACAACACTGTTTGTGATGAGCTGTACTTGTTGTCTAGGGGACCATCTTTGAATGTATTGATTTACAAAGGATACGAGATAAATGGGAATACATTTTACACGATTGACCAAGATCAAAAGAGCACCAACCAAAACAGCGGTGTCCGCTTTGATGCAACAATCGAGAGGGGAAAGGACACATATTATGGTTACATAGTGGACATATGGGAACTTGACTACGGACATGATTTTAAGGTCCCTTTGTTTAAGTGCAAATGGGTCAATCTGTCAGGAGGCGGGGTACAGGTAGACCCACAGTACGAAATGACAACAGTGGATCTGAAAAATCTTGGGTACACTGACGAACCATTCGTCCTAGCCAATGATGTGGCACATGTTATCTATGTGAAGGACATGTCTACCAGACCGATAAAAAGAAAAGATAAGGAAGCGAATACATCATACGATGAGCCAAAGCGCCACATAGTTCTTTCAGGAAAAAGGGACATCCTGGGAGTGGAGGGCAAGACAGACATATCTGAAGATTATGAAAAGTTTTATGAAATTCCTCCCTTCAAAGTCAAGGCTGACCCAAGCATCCTGATAAACGATGAAGATTATCCATGGTTATGGCGCAATAAGCAAATGACACAAGCGAAGAAAAAGTGAAGACTTTCTTCCGCAACTATTATGATGATACCATGCCAACTTTGTAACAGACGAGTATGATACCATTGTCCGTTTTGTACATGCACATGCTATGCCAACTTTTTCAGAGTTCATTTGAAAACTATGAATTTAGGTCGAATTTTCTCTATAGGTGCATCTATGTTCATTTTTTAGTAAAGTTAACCACAAACTTGTGATTCACACAAATTTCAAAGAATTCAAATTTTAACTATTCAAATTTGAAAACTAATGGCACTAACAAAAAGTTTAGAATTTTTCTAAAACTAATGGCACTAACAGAAAGTTTGTAATTTTGCTGACTTAAAAGCAAAAAGAATTAAAAAATAAAGCAAAAAACAAAAGAAAATAAATAATACAGAAAATAAAACAAAAAACTGGAAAAAAAATAAAAATAGCAACAATAAGTATTTTGTTGTAAGTAGAAACAAAATAAAATAAATAAAGCAACAAAGAAAACAAAAAAGTGTTTTCAAATTTGAAAACAAATGGCACTAACAGAAAGTTTATAATTTTTCTAAAACTAAAAGCAAAAAGAATTAAAAAATAAAGCAAAAAACAAAAGAAAATAAATAATGCAGAAAACAAAACAAAAAAAACTGGAAAAAAAATAGGGCTCGCCCCTGGCCCATGACCATTAGTCCCGGTTTGTGCCACAAACCGGGACTAAAGGGTTGGTCCTGTTGCGCTCAGAGTTTAGTCCCACCTCGCCAACCGAAGGGCGCCCACACCGGTTTATAAGCCCGTCCCTCTCTGCCTTGTTGAGCTCCTCTCAAAGTGAAAATAGATGCCCCTATACAGGGAATTTGACCTAAATTCATAATGAATTTCTCTGAAATTAATAGAAATTGATTATGAATTTAGGTCGAATTTTCTCTATAGGTGCATCTATGTTCATTTTTTTAGTAAAGTTAATCACAAACTTGTGATTCACCCAAATTTTATAAAATTTAAATTTAAACTATTCAAATTTTAAAACTAATGGCACTAACAGAAAGTTTATAATTTTTGTGACCTAAAAGAAAAAGAAATCACTAAAAAACTATAAGTATTTAGTTCTAAATAGAAATGAAAAATAAATGGCAAAAAAGAAAAAAATGCCTATAATATTTGTTTTGACTAACTAAAATTATCAAATTAAGTATAATGATAAAACACAGTAATATTAAATAGCAGGAAAAAGTATGACTCAAAAATCAATTTTTATAGTAAAGTTATTCATAAACTAGCAATTCACACAAATTTTTAAAAAAATTCAAATTTAAACAATTTAAATTTTAAAACTAATGGCACTAACAGAAAGTTTATAATTTTTGTGACCAAAAAGAAAAAAGAAATCACTAAAAAACTATAAGTATTTAGTTCTAAGTAGAAATGAAAAAAAAATAGAAAAAAGAAAAAAAAATGCCACATACTGGGCCAACACGGCCTGAATACGACTAGAAAAACCCAACCATGGGCCAGGATTCAGGCCCGCAGAAGGCCTAGCAAGCCCAACAGGCATAGCAGTGTACAAATTAGGCCCGCAAGCCTGCAGTTGAGAGGAGCTCGAGTGGGTGGGCGCAGCAGCGCTTATAAACCACACCCGAGCTCTCTCAACTAGCGAGGTGGGACTAAGCATCCCACCGCACCCGCGCCAGCACAGAGCCTTTGGTCCTGGTTGGTGCCACCAACCGGGACCAAAGGCCGCCGCTTGCCGCCCTTTGGGCTGCTGAAAAAGTCATTTGGTCCCGGTTGGTGGCACCAACCGGGACTCAAGGGTGGCATTGGTCCCGGTTGGTGCCACGAACCTGGACTAAAGGGCTGGCTATATAAGCCAACACTCTGAAATTTTCAGCAGTTCCCCATTCTCCCCCGACGCCGACGCCGCCCTCTGCCCCAACGCCGACGCCCTGCTCCTCGTCGCCGTCGCCCGCACCCGTCGTCGCCTTCGCCGACGCCAGCGCCCGACCACGCCGTCGCCGCGCCGGCCCCTGCCCCGCGCCCGAGCCCCTGCCCGCGGCCCGCCCCCACACGTCGGTGCCGCCCTCTGCCCCGACGCCGACGCCGCCCTCTGCCCCGACGCCGATGCCCTGCTCCTCGTCGTTGTCGCCGTCGCCCGCGCCCCTCGTCGCCGTCGCCCGCGCCCGTCGTCGCCTTCGCCGCCGCCAGCGCCCGACCACGCCGTCGCCGCGCCGGCCCCTACCCCGCGGCCCGCCCCCGCACGCCGGCGCCCTCGCCGCCCCCGCTGTCGCCGTCGTCGTCGCCAGCCATCCCCACTGTGAGCCGCCGCGCGCGCCGCCCCGGCACTATTTTTCTTTTAGATTAATTTTTTTCATATGTATATATAATGTGTATATGTATGTATATCTCTATATATATGTTCAGAGCATGTTTTTTTGTTCATATGTGTATTAATGTTTTTGTTGCATATATGTAAAAAAAATCAATGTATATATGTATGTGGTAGCTATATATGCATGATGAGGGGGGTGGTGGGTCGATATATACCCCCCCTCCCCGATAACTTCGACATGAGGGGGCGGGGGTTGATATACCCCCCCTCCCCGATAACTTTGACATGAGCGGCAAAAGTTACATTTTTAGAAAACTTTTATCTAAGAAGACGAAAGAAAGAAGAAGAGGAGAGGAAGAAGAGGAGAAATAAATATAAGAAGAAGAAAAAGGAAGAAAAAGAAGAGGAGAAGAAGAAAGGGATAGTGGAGAAGAAGAGAAAATAGAATATATTCTATTTTTTATTCTTCTCCTCTATTAATTCCTTTCTTCTTCTCCTCTTTTTTTTCTTCTTTTTTTTTCTTCGATCTTCTCCTCTAGCTATTCATTTCTTCTTCTCCTCTTTTTATTTCTTCTTCGTTTTCTTATGTTTTATCGGGTCTGTCGTCGTCGATATACCCCTCCCGATAACTTCAACACGAGGGGGGGGTGGATATACCCCCTCCCCAATAATATTATTTTCCCATGTACGTACGTATGGCGTGTCGATATAAACTCCCGATAACTTCAACACGTGGGGGGTGGGTCGATATACCCTCTCCCGATAACTTCAACACATGGGGGGTCGATATAACCCCTCCCCGATAATATATATTATTTTCCCATGTACGTATCTCGTGTCGATATAAACTCCCGATAACTTCAACACGTGTGGGGGGGTCGATATACCCCCTCCCGATAACTTCAACACGAGGGGGGTCGATATACCCCCTCCGATAACTTCAACACGTGGGGGGGGGGGTCTGTCGTCGTCGATATACCCCCTCCCCGATAACATTATTTTCCCGTGTATGTATCTCGTCGTTGTCGATATTACCCCCTCCTTGAAGCGTTCTCGAGGCCACCCCTAACCCTTGAAGCGTTGTCGAGGCCACCCGAAACCCTAGAGAAGCAGCGTCGAGGCCACAAATTAATATGATTCCTTACTGTGATTAGCTAGCTAGTTCTACGTTTGCCACTAATATATCCATCTGTCATGTTTGAATAATAATTGCCATGTTGTAAATATTTGTAGAAACTATGGACACCCCCCGAGACGAAGCACAAGAAGCGTTGTTGCTGGACATAATCGCAAACGGACGTGATGCCGTCTTGTCGTTTCTCAACGAGACCGATGATCTGCTGGAAAGAGAGGGTGAAGAAGCAGGCTATGATTATGATGGCTCCGGTGACCCAATGCAGGTGCAAGAAGTAGACCGTGAGGACGGCTTCGGTGACCCAACGCCGGTGCAAGAAGGAGACCGTGATGACAGCTCCGGTGACCGAACCGAGTCCGGCCAGGTATATATATTAGTTAAGCCTGTGCTGACTAGTTAATTGATGCACATTCATTGTTTTGGTATGTATACATATTAATTAACTCTCGTCTTTGTTCTTTTTTCTAGCCCTCCCGATCGAGCACAACTTCCGTAAGGAGACGAGGCCCGAAGAAAAAGTTGAGCTCGGATGAAAAGTTTGAGATCATAGAAATCGCGCGCAACGGCCAACCGATTGAACCCATCCGGACAAAGAACGCATTTGTTGCTCAGTGCGGGGTTCTGGTTAGGGACAAGATCCCGATCAGCATCCAGCAATGGTTAAAGCCGGCTATAGAAGACCCTGAGGTGTCTTATGTCACTGATATGCAAAAAAATGATCTTTGGACTGAGCTGAAGTCAAAATTTCACCCTACCGCCAGAGGATGATCCGAAGAAGCCAGTTAAAGAGCAATTAATCAAGTCTTTTGCTCTTACGAAGATGGCAGACCTATACAGGAGGTGGAAGAAATACCTGAATAGGTTTGTCGGTAAAAAAAGAGACACTAGAATTCAAGGGCATATATGAGAAGATCAGAGATGACTGGCCCGCATTTGTGGCCTACAAGACATTAGAAAAGAGTAAGAAGATGTCGGCGACAAACAAGAAAAATGATGCGAAGAAGAAGCATCACCATCGCACGGGGTCAGGTGGCTACCTCAAAGCCCGGCCTAAGTGGGCCAAGGCTGAAAATGATCTGCTTGATAAAGGGATCGAACCAGAGACAATGAACTGGCCAGACCGTTGCCGGACTTGGTTCTTCGGGGCTGGCGGAACCTTGGACCCTGTATCAGGGAAGTGCATTTGGACGGACGAGCAATTGGAAATACCAGTCAAGAAGCTTCGGCACTATATCAAAGCAGCGCAGCAAGGGACGTTCGTTCCCGACAGAGAGAACGACGAGCTCACAATGGCCCTCGGGAATCCTGAGCACCCTGGACGGACACGAGGCAAGCCAGGCTCCGTTCCGTGGAGGGCTGAGTTTCCGGACACAGGCGGTTACAAATGCCACGAGAGGAGGAAGAAAGTGCAGCAGACCAAAATGCAAGCGCTGCACGCTAGGATGCAAGCGATAGAGGAACGAGAAGCAAATCGCAGCAAAAGAACTGCCGAAGCTTCCCCCGAAGCTACCCCGCCATCTCAGCGGAGAAGCAGCGTGACTTCCACCGAGCTGCTTCAGCCGGAGCATGTCTTGACGGCTCCTGCCAGCTATCCCGTGGATGCTATCACGGAGTCTCAAAATTGCCACCTTATGACGCAATGGATTAATATGAAGGTCAAGGCGGCTGTTGCCTCTGTTTTTCCTACTGAACCCGGCGCAACGTTTCACTGCCGGCCGATTCCAGAAGGATATGCTAGGGTGATGGTGGATAAAATAACGGAGGGATTTGAGGACCTCCAGCTTGACCACCCTACCGGTGAAGAGGAGACTGGGCTGGGTTCTTCTCTGAAGACTCCATGCCTATGGCGGAAGGACCTCATCAACCTTCTAAACTAGACGCCTCCGCCTCCTCCTCCTCCTCCGGCGAGTCAGGGCACTCCGCCTCCTCCACCGCCTCCTCCTCCGACGAGTGACGATCAGAGCACTCGGCCGGCTCCTTCTCTGGCGCGTGGCGGCACTCCGCCTCCTTCTCCGCCTGCGCCGGCGCGCCCGAGCAGCCAGCCTTGTAATGCCCAGGATGGGACTATACCTCCTACGTGTCGAGGCACAACTTAAAGGTATAAGCCCATTCTGGAATGATCTCAAGTTTGGTATCTTTGCACGACTCATGTAAAAATAGGGATGAAATTGCAAAAGGATAGTTGGCTTACACTCGCCACATCACACAATACATTACATAAGCAAATCATCATCCAAAACATCACAACCCGACTACAGGCGAAGATCCAAAAGAAAGATACCAAATACATTAAGCCACAGGTCCGAATCGCCCCTAGTAGAAACCACTACTGATCGTCGAAACACGTCACAAACATACGGCCACGCTCTTCATGGAACTCCCGGAAGTTCTGACCCATCTCCTGCACTGTTCTCATCGGTACCTGCATCTGGTGTTGTAGTATCTGTGAGCCACGAGGACTCAGCAATCCCATAACCATGGGTAACAAGACTATCAAAGCTTAACTGGGTAGGAAGAGGTAAAGTAGTGAAGGTTGCAGCAGCGGCTAAGCAATATATGGTGGCTAACTTACGAGTACAAGAATAAGATGAGCATCTACGCAAACGGTCGCAAACTAGTAGTGATCGCTAAAGATCCTGAACTACCTACAAGTCAAACATAACCCCACCGTGTTCTCTTCTCAAAATGAAAAGAGATAGTCACGGTTACTCACACAGTTGTGTGTTTTACTTCGGAACCTCTGTCAAGTTTTATACAATCGTACATTAACAAATTCCAATCTTCCACATAACCGCGGGCACGGCTTTCGAAAGATCATAACCCTGCAGGGGTATCCCAACTTAGCCCATCACAAGCTCTCACGATCATCTGAAGTGATAAATATTATATCATCACCCCTTATCTTAGGGAAATCCGATCAGGCTCGGCATCCCGGTGCACAAGACATTTCGACAATGGTAAAACAAGTCCAGCAAGACCTCCCGACATGCAGACACCCTGATAGTAGCCGCGCGTGATGGCTTCTCGCCCCTCGTTGGTTACCCCAAGTGGAAGGTTTGAGATGCAGTGTAGCGGAAGTTTTCCCTTGGCAAAGATACCAAGGATCGATTTCCCTGAGACTCCCAGTTTCAACAAGAAGGTGTCAACTGCTAACGGCGCCAGATATTAGCAATCAACGTGGACCTGCACACAGATACAAATAACTTTGCTCCCAACGAGTACAGAGAGGTTGTCAATCCCTCCGGCCTTGTAGTTTACAAAGGATCAAACGCAAGTGATAATAGTGATAGGTAATGCTGCAAATAGTAAGTAAAAGCGGAAAGTAAATAGCGGATGTGATCGATGATGGTAATATGGACCGGGGTCCCATGATGTTCACTAGTGATGATTCTCTCCCAAAAGACGATAAAACAGCTATGTGAGGTAAACGAATTACAGCTGGGCAATTGACAGAATTATGTGCGCAAACCAATGCTAACTATGTTACAAGAAAGGTAGAGGTTCAAAGCATGGGCGGTACGCCAAAGTAAGTAGACCGAAATCCATCTGCATCTACTACTAATCATCCACCTTGAGATATCTATCCAGAACATCTCGCTGGTATTAAGTTGTGAGTCCCACCCATAGTGTAAACTCAAAGCAACAGACAACTGCATTAAAAGAACTTTGCGTAAAGTAAACAATCCTTGCACCCGCGGGCACAAGCACCGTTGTTTTCCCCCTTGTGGCAACAGCACATCCCCTAGACTCATGTTTCTGTCACTCAAGCTAGTCATCGAGGGGCATGAACCCACAATCAAGCATAACGTTCCCTCTTGGAGTCACTACCTACTACTTGGCCAAAGCAATAAATAACAACGGAGAACATGCAAGAATTACTTACGAACATAAATATAAAAGAGGTAGATCAAATATACTACTCAAACACAATCTGAACATAATCTCACAATCCATCGGATCCCAGCAAACTCATCATAGCAACAGCATAAGGATTACATATGTGCCTCGATCATGTAGGGCAGCTCACGAGGACTAATTAGTGAAGCACAAGAACGGGAGGAGAACATCACATAGCTACTGGTCATGGACCCATGGTCCAAGGGAGACTACTCACAACTCATCCGGGAGGCGTCCATGGTGGTGGAGAAGCTCCCGGTGGTGATCCTCCCCTCCGGCAGGGTGCCGGGAAGAGTTCTCCTAGTTCTCCCGATCTTGGAAGCGGCGGCGGCGGAACAGAGATGAGATCGCGAAAAAGGGTTCCCGTCTCGAGGGTTTCGGGACGCGATATAAATATATGCCAAAGGGGGGCATCAGCGGAGGCTCGGGGGGCCCAGGCGCCCCCCCCCCCCCCCC